>JANZLD010000006.1:46231942-46263438 GCA_026413575.1 Erythroxylum carthagenense
ATCTACTTTTCATTTATATATTTCTCTTTGTTTATCATCAAAATTATTTAATACGTGAAGTCTTGATTGACTTAACAGGGATCAATATATGGCATTAATAGAGTTTGTCTATAATAATTATTATCACAGTAGTATCATAATGGCACCGTATGAGGCACTGTATGGTAGAAAATGTCGGTCACCATTGTATTAGGATGAAGAGAGCTTAAGAATGGTTAAAGGCCTAGAGTTGATACATGACACAGTGGATAAGGTAAAATTGATCCAAAGCCGAATTAAAGCAGCTCAGGATAGGCAGAAAAGTTATGTGGATCATCACCGATGTGATATGGAGTATAGTGTGGGAGACAGAGTATTCATGAGAGTGTTGCCCTGGAGGGGAGTCTTGAGATTCGGTAAAAAGGGCAAATTGAGTCCTAGGTACATTAGCCCTTATGAGATCATTGAGAGGATAGGACCTTTGGCCTATAAGCTGGCTTTATCGGATGAGATGTTTCAGTTGCATAATATGTTTCATGTGAGTATGCTTCGAAGATACCAATCGGATCCGACACATGTGATGTCGGCTTAGGAGATTGAAGTTGCTAGTAACTTAAGCTATGTTGAGGAGCTGATCAAGATTGTGGGATCGCAGATCAAGTAGTTGAGGAACAAGGTCATTTCATTGGTAAAAGTCCTTTAGAGGAACCACTCAATTGAAGAAGCAACATGGGAGACAGAGGAGCATATGAGGAGACAATATCCCCACCTGTTCGAACAAATAGGTAAGAATTTCAAGGACGAAATTTTTTTAAAAAAAGGAGAGAGTTGTAACATCCCATCACCTGTGGGAGGCTAGAATAGTAAATATGAGTGATTAATGAGAGCTTAGAAATGCATTTTTTCATGCTCATGCATAAAATGACATACACATACACATGAATAGTGCAATTGTTGCACATGGAAATAATTGTACTGCATTCATGAATGATTTCGCGTATAATTGAATTAAATTAGGATTTTTGGAAATTTAGTGAATTTTGAAGTGATCTATGTTGAAAATATTATTGGTTAGTAGGATTGTGAGAATTCTGAATTTCAGTGAATTTAGGAATAAATTTCAGAGAAAAATTTTAGAAAATAGGGGAAAAGAAATCAAAAAAAGATTTGAAGATAGTTGGATAGTAAAGATAGAATTAATGGAGTTAGTTTCAAAGAAACTTAGTTAGAGTTGGACCTTAGGAAAAGTGACAAGCGTAAATTTGCCTTTATTATTTGTCAAAAGTAAGTTTGAGTTATCCAAGAGTTAAAAAAGAGTTTGTTCTTTCCTTTTTATCATCTTCTTCAAATTTCTTCCCATGCACAGAGTTCTCCATCAAAACTCCTTCTGAGAGTTAACTTTGCTTTCTTTTATATATATCCCTCACCACTTCCTCCACTGCTAAGTGTTTCTTCTACCTTAAGAAAAAGCTAAAAGTTGGTTAGTGTTCATAGTGCTTTACGTAATTTTGTATGGAGTTAGGGCTTGAAGATAGTTGAAGCTTTTGGAGTCTTCAACAAGTAAGTAGTGAATAAAATTGTTAGAGTTGTGGATTTTTGAAATAAAGTTGATGAATTTATTGTCAGTGCATGATTATGGCATTTACGTATATTTATATTCTTGAACACTATGTTAAGGGGATGAAAATTGTGGATATGGTGTTATTTGGTTTTTGATGGATTGTTGGTAATCAAATGTTGTGGAAATGGTTCTTGGAGTTGAAGTAGCAATGAAATTATGTATATGATTAGTGTAGAGAATTAGACATGGAAAGGTGATATGCTCTGTTTCTTCACTGTGCATGTATAAATATATAGGTGTTTTTACTTAAGTTGATGAAAACTTAGAGATGTTCAAGAAAAAGGTTTTTGAGTTGAGGAGTATAGATAGTATCGTCTTAGGTTGACTTCTGCTTCGTCTTAAGTTAACCATCTGTATCGTCTGAAGTTGACTCCTGCTTCGTCTTAAGTTGACCATCTGTATCGTCTTAAGTTGACTTCTGCTTCATTTTAAGTTGATCATCTGTATCATCTTAGGTTGACTTCTGCTTCATCTTAAGTTGACCATCTGTATCATCTTAAGTTGACTTCTGCTTCATCTTAAGTTGACCATCTGTATCGCCTTAAGTTGACTTCTGCTTCGTCTTAAGTTGACCATCTGTATCGTCTTACGTTGACTTCTGCTTCGTCTTAAGTTGACCATGCGTATTGTCTTAGGTTGACTTCTGCTTTGTCTTCAGTTGACCATCTGTATCGTCTTAGGTTGACTTCTGTTTCATCTTAAGTTGACCATCTGTATCGTCTGCTTTCTACTTTGTCTGCTTTTTGCTTCGTCTGCTTTCTGCTTCGTCTGCTTTCTGCTTCATTTGTTTTTTGCTTCGACTCCTTTCTGCTTCATCTGGTTTTTGCTTCATCTGCTTTCTGCTTCGTCTACTTTTTGCTTCGTCTGCTTTCTCCTTCGTTTGCTTTTTGCTTCATCTGTTTTTTGCTTCGTCTGCTATCTGCTTCATCTTATATGGACAAAACTTTATTTGATTCTTTCAACCATAACTTTATCGTCCGACCTTCAAATGACCTGATTTTTGAAGCATTGTATTCGTAACACATTTCTCTATCTCTCCATAGAAACTATAGCTTTTAGTTTTGACTCGAAAAAGATTAATCTAATCAAAGTAAGGGTATCAGTTGGAATAGCATGAACTGGATATTTTACTAAATATGTTCCTGTATTTTGATGATATCTTGATTTGTAGGATTCCAAATGAGATGATTTTTAATTTGGAGTAAACTAGAGATATAGGCCTACAAATTATCTCAAGAAGTAGAATGTTGATTCTTCCTTTAAGATATTGAATTTCTGGATGGAAGTTGTACACAGTACATTGTTGTTTAATGTGAACAACCCGATAATGTTTGAGGTATATCTTCCAAATTATTGAACCAAATTAAGTGATTTTGGTGTCAATAGCAACATAAGATATAGAGAAACACTTTTCAAGAGGAGGGTATGACCAAATTATACCAATTACACTCTATGAGATTGAATGTATGATGAAATTGATGGATTGATACCCGGGATTATCATGAACATACACTGTACATAATTCATTTCATACATGTGCATTATTGAACAATTATAATTGTGCATATTGTGATATATGTGTATGTTGGTTAATATAAAGGATTGAATCAAGCACCATCCTCCAGATGTTGCCGGGACTTCGAGGCAGTAGCTTCGGGAGCAACTAATGAGTAACCTAGATGGTCTCTCTTAATTACTTGTTTGCTTAAATTATGCTTTGAATTATAATTGAATGTGTTTAATTGTAGATTCCGGACAGAAGGTCCAATGAATGTGAACGTGGATTGAGATATTGAAGTTCTATTTGAATGTGAATATGAAGACCTAATTGCCTTATAATGTGAGTAATTATGGTACATGCATTGCATACATGAATGCATAATCAAATAATAACAGTTGTGACCAGAGTAGCCACCGATCAGAACTTAGAGCTCAATGTGTGCAAAAAGCCACGAGCTCAGATAGTGATTAAGAGCCTAAGGCTCACTATGTATAATGAGCCCTGTATCTTTATCGAATAAGGGACAGTTAGTAATAAGCCCAGTATTCAAAATTGGATACGGGACAATTCAAGCACTTGGTCACAATAACATAACAATTAGAAAAATGTTTCATAAGCATTCCATATGCATTTTGATAAGTAGGTTTGATTGATTGAAATGAGTAATTGCCTATGCTTGAGTGAAAATGTGACACTTATGAACAGTGTAGTATGTGATTATATGTTATGTGAAATGATGTGCTGCATGAATTGAGTAAACCATCGATGATGGTTACCTCATTGAGTTTGCAAAACTCACCAAAATTGCAACGTTGTCTTTTTAGGATTGAGAAATGACTCTAACTACTGAGGGGGCCCACCAGCCGTGTAGATTGTGATTAGGAAGAGAAGTCGTGGCTCAAAGGTCGGTCAGCTGGGATTTTTGGATAGATTAGTTAGATGGAGTATATTTTCCTCTTTCATGTAGTACTTTTGTATTAGGTTTCGATGATGTACATATAGAAAATGTTGACAGACACAATGTAGACCTTCGGGTTTTATTAAATGAAATGAGGAAAAAGGTTGGTTTTAAAATATTGTGGTTTTTCTATTGATGCTTTATAAGTGAATTATGATACCATGCTATGTGTAGTGAATGTAGTGATCGACGTAGCTCGCCCTTATCGTAGGTTATATACCGGAATGACCTCCGGGCATCTCGGTGTGTACCCTACGGTAAGAGGATGCTACAAAGAATACTCTAATAAGTCCTGCTGGGAAATCTATAGGGCTCATCACCCTTAAGTGAGCGTATAGAAATATACTCTTATGCCTAAGGCTTCTTTTATGAGCTGTTTGGTGATCAACAATAGGTTAAGTACTAAAGACGTGTTTTTGGGATAGTTAACTCCCTGTGTCTATTATGTTACGGAATACTTGAGAGTAGGGATCACCTGTACTTCCTTCACAAATATACTCTAAAAGAGTATGGTCTAGAATTCTATAACTATTTGCACAATTGAATATTCTTGCAAGCTGGAATCTATTACATGGATTGTGGATAAAGTCAAAACCCAAAAGTAGGATAGGGAATTACTCAAAATTGCCTTTATATGTACAATCTATAGAATCTAGTAGGAATGTAATCACAGACTACATACTAGCGCTAGCTACACTCCACTAAAAATCAACACACTCACATATAGGATAATCATCTAGATTAGAGAGATTATCCTATCAAATGGCTCACTTTTGGATTTGAGCCCTAATTATTGCTAACATTAGAGAATATAAGCAAATCGTACTATTATTGAAGAGTGTACTTGTCTTAGTGGGGAAGTTTGTTCTTAGATCCTATCTTTTATAACCTTAATTGGCATAATCTGATCGAAGAAATACTAATTAGTTGGGGAAAACATAAATCAATAGCTATCCAAGGAGAGTTTACCTGTTGATGACTGATTAAGCATTTCCTCAAAGTCCCTAGAACCTTCTACATACTGACATCATCAATTCAACCTAGAGGAATCTTAACTAGGGCATGATTAAGCGTCTATGGAGGATGAGATAACTGGTAGTAACTCCTGGGAACTCCTAAACTTATCTCAACGGTGAGTCGAAGAGCCACATGGGAAGAAGTCTCCTTTCTTCTTAGATTAAAATTCTAGCCTTTGTTACATGGTTGTGGCCACCAAGTTCCATTTGTTAGTGGAGTTGGACAAATGACTTTTGTAGGGAAATGGTTTTAATTATGCTATTATTCAAGCTAGTTGTATTATAAGATAGTCTTGGGGTTATTTTGTCTAGATAGAATGATTTTTGTTTGCTTCCTATTTTTACTTTTATAATGAATTTTTTATTTTCCAAAAAAAGGTTGATCAGTCAATGTGAAGTTTTGGACAATGCAATAAAGAAAGAAAAATTAAAATAATTGTTCAAGAATCTACTAAGAGAAGAAAAAGATGAAATTAATCAAACGGATGTAGTCTTTGCTATTCACCATCATACAAGAATTAAAAATCAGAAGAAAAATCAAGTCGAAGAGAGAACTTTTATCAGTCTATGATCTCTTCATTTTTCTTATGCTTATCCTTTTATGCCTTTATTACTAATGGCTTATATTCTATAAGTGACATTTGCTCAAGTTTATCATAATTATCTGAACCTTCAAATATCTGGGTCACCTTTCTCATCATAATAGCCACCTCTTCCGCCAAACTACTTCATAAAATTTCAACTTGACTATGCTCCACCTATATAACATAGTTGGGGGTAATATGTTCCAATTAACATCTTTAACAATAAGGGCAAAAAAATTGGTAAAAGTAGGCACATATGTAGAAATTTCATTAGAGAGAGAAAGCTCACTAGATTAAAATTTGATAAAAATTAGTAACTGGAGCCCTAAGTAAATTAATGAGTAGAAATAGTAAAAAAAATATCCCTTATAAAGAATGAAGATAACCCCTTTCACATTTTTTTTAAAATTGTGATTACCAATTGTAAAGACATGTTACAAAAGTAAATTATATGGTCTTAATAATGTTTTGATTTACATCTTCTCTCTAATTTTACCATCTGTGTGCATGGTTCCTTTGGCCCTTATGCTAATGATCTTCCTTAGTTGTAATGGCTTATATATTTTGTTTCTTTTTCTCCCTATATTTTTAGCCTTTCTTTCCTGCTTCAGATAGTCAAATCCTTCTAGTTTTTCTTCTTGCCTCTAACTTTAGTACATTTTTCCTTTCCACCTCATGTTCTTGTTCATCTCTATTACCTTTTGGTCTCCTTGTATTGCTTTCTATGTCTCTAACATTTCATTTATATCTAAGAACTAGCTCTGGAGCTATTCTATTCTCCAACTTTAAAACAACCTAGAAATATGGATTCTTCAAAGGACCATGCTCCTATTAAGAAAACACGGAAGTAGTTCCTCAGGGATCTATGCAACCAAGTGACACTATTCTCCTTTAGTAGTTTCTTTGGAGGGGAAGAACACTGTAGCTCCAAATGTGAATATTTTCAAAACGGAGTGCAAAGTTGGGAAATACTCTCATGTTTGTTTTGGGAAAGCATTAATATATGAGTAAAGTTACACTAGAAGAATATTGGATTGCAACAAGTGCTCTTAAGTGATGACAACTTGTTCTTGTTTAAGTTCTCAAGCTTAGAACTAGCTCAGAAAACATTGGAGAATGGTCTTTGGCATTTCAATTCCCAGCCTATTTTGCTTCAGTCTTGGAAACCAGGAATTAGACTATTAGATCTTAGGCAAAAATAGATCTCCATTTGGATGAACATGCATAAGATTCTAGGAGTACTATGGATGGAGCCATCTAGCTAGTTATGTTGGCAAAATACTATGCTTTATAAAATGAGGAGGATCAGCTATGCTCGAGTATGTGTATTTACTGATTACAACAAGTAGCTACTTGAAACTATCCCTTTACTGAGATTGGATGAAGCTAACAACTTCCTAAAAGATTAAGTAGTGGTTTCTTACAATTGGAGACCAACACAAACCATCCAAAAATAGGCATAAAAACTAACTAGTAAACATTTTCTAACTAGTGAATATATTGATGGCAACACCAATGAGGTTATCTCTGAGGTAAAGCACTAAAACTAATAAATGAGCAACATAATCAAAAGATGAAAAAAAAATGTAGCTAAACAAAAGGTGGAAGATAATGAAACTTCAATATATGTGAACAATTTATAAGTCTAGATGAAATACCACTACAACCTCAAGTGTTAACCCCTATAGAGGAAACAATAAGATACTTTGTGAACATTAACATATCAAATGATACTCCTAGGGCACTTATAAGCAAGTTAACAGAAGAAGCATCTAGGGAATAAGAAAAAATTCCTCAAGGAATCAAGGATTATCAAATGAAATCTCTAGATTTACAAAATGATATAGTCGAAGTGTGTTATTAGCTAGAGGGGAGCTTCCATGAAAAGGAAAGGATCCAAGAGGAAGACGAAACCACTAATTCCAAGATTAGATTAATAGTTTAGCTTAGAATCCTAAAGGGCTAAATAACCCCAATAAGCAGCATATGATACTAAATTTTGTAAGAGAACTTAGAGCATTCCTCTTTGGCCTTTAAGAAATAAATATAAAGCAAAATAATTATTTTGTTAAGAAACATTGGCCTATAATTTCTAATCAGTCCTGTCATTATAAAGGGAGAATAATATTCTTATATGATCCTGATGTAGTAGAAATCGTTCCACTAGTGTTAGAGGAACAATTGATTCATATTCAAGAAAAAAATGAGGATTTGCCTTAAAAAGTTTCAATTGACCTTTATATATGCCTTAGCTTCACATTTCAGAAAAATTTTTATAGAGTAAAATAAAGGAAATAGGGGAAACTATGGTTAAGCCTTGGTTGTTAATGGTGGACTTCAATTGCATGATGAATACTTCAGAAGTTGAAGAGAGCTTCAATATAAGGAACCATATAAATGAATTACTAAAATGCAATATTATTGTTCAAGTAATGGACCTTAAAATAGAAGGATCTTTTATACTTGGAATAAAAAGAAAGAAGGCAGATATTTCATGAGGAAGAAGCTTGATAGAGCATTGGTGAATGGTTAATGGTTAGAAGCTTTCCCTAAAAGTAAGTTATTTTCAATAATCATTTGCTTTCGTACCACACTCCTATATTGATTCAAAACATGTTTAAAGTGTATATTAAAAGCTTTCCTTTCCATTTTAATAACTATTTTCTTGAAGTAGAAGGTTTCAAAGAGGCTTTAATTAGGAATATTCAAACACATTTTTAAAAAAAGCAGTTTATTTAGATGCATGAGAAAGTTACAATATATAAAGGATTAATTGAAGAAATTAGTTGCAAAAGGAATCTTCAAACTTAGACAACAATATAAGAGGCCAAGAATAAGCTATAATTGATTCAAAAGGCTCTTTATGGGATTAGAGCAAAGAATTATAAGAAAAGGAGAAAGTGGAAATAATGCACTACAATCTTATGGCTAAAAACAACATATATTTAATCGAAATAAAGCTACAAAGCATTATGTTTAAAAAATAGAGACAAGAATATACAATTCTTCTATAGATCAATCCAGGCAAGAAGAAATAATAATAACGTATCTTTTTTGAAAATTGAATGGAAGAATTCTAGCTTTAAAAGAGGACCTACATCATAAAGTTCACAACTTTTTGCTAAATCTATTTGCTCTAACATTAGGTCTTCATCCTCAGTTTCTATTTTTAAATCTTTCATTGAGACTCAAGTACTTGCTTAGCTTTTACATGTTTTAGTGAAACCTATTGAAGCAATGGAGGTATAAAGGAACTTATTTTCTCTAAATCCCAATCAACCTCCGGGTTAAGAAGACTTCAATGCAAATTTCATTTAAAACACACAAAACTATACCAAAATAATGGTGATTAATGTTGTGATGGAGTTCTTCAGGAATGGAAAGCACATCTTATACCTAAGGCACAATCTCCAAACTCCTTGAATGACTATCGCCCAATATCCTTACGGTCTAATAGCTTCTTAGAAATTTATTCAAATCATGTAAGAATTATGCAATTAAAGTTGACTTCCACAATGCTTATGATTCCTTGGACTGTAATTTCATGATTCATACTTTATAAGTTTTTGGTTTTCCTGACCAATTAATGTGGTGGATTTCTTAGTGCTTCACCACTGTTTCAGATGGAATCCTTATTAATGGAGAACCAACCAAGTTGCTGAAGGGTGCAAAGGGTAAGATAAGGGGATCCCTTATCCCTTTACCTTTTCACACTTGTAATGGAGGTATTGGTAAGGTTAATCAAGAGCATGATCAATAAGGATTGCAACTTCATGTTTCACTCTAAGTGCAAAGTGATGAGAATTTCAAGTCTCTCATTCATTGATGATTTAATTCTTCTCTCTAAAGTTGGTCCTAGCTCTCTATAAGCATTCTAATGACATCTCTTAAAACTTTTAAACCTTATTTAGATAAGTCATTAACAAATAGAAAAGCCTTCTCATTGTATTTACTAATGTAGGGGAGATTACAAGATTGTTAGCTTGTTTATCAGGGGTGAAGTTATCAAATCCTTCTGTCTACTATCTAGGGATTCTAGTACATACTAGAAGACCCTCATTCACTAACTTCAAATCACTTGTTAAGAATATAAAATTAAGAACATATATCTGGAATTTTCAATGCCTTTCCATAGCAGGTAGAATCTAACTCATAAAAGTTGTGCTTAACAATCTACATGTATATTGGTGTTCTCATATCTAGTTTCCAAAGAACATTTCAAAGACCATTCTACAAATGCTAATAATTTCAATCCATGAAGCATTAACATCACATGGAAATGCACATGCAAACTATGGAAAACTGCTTTCAACGCATCTGACCACTAATAAAAAGGACCAAATCAAATGTAGGAAAAGTAGAAATGTTGAATTCACCAATTAATTATGCAGATATTTACTAAAGAGTGTGAGCAAAAAAGCTCCATAACACAAGTTAGTTTGGTATAATCATGCCTTTCTTAAAGCATCAAATGTGTTATGGCTAACAATCAAGGGGAACTAAGTATACTAGCAAGGATGAAGAAATTCTTTAGAATCTTAAAAACTTGTGTGCTATGCGACCAAGATGAGGAAATAGTAAATCATTTGTTTTTATAAATGTCATTAAACCTCCAAAATATGGCCACAAATAAAGGAACTAAACAATTGCTTAATTCCTTCTTTAGCTTACCAAAATCTAATTCAATGGTGTAGTAATAATCACAATAAAATTGAAAGGTTCATAAAACTTAACTGTTTTAATAACGAACTCTATAAGAGAGTGGCTAATAACTCATAAATAACATTTAAAGTACAATCAAGAAATAGATTTTAAAAGGAGAATTCCACAGTCCCCTTAAGTTAGGTAGCAATGCAAGTAATGCAAATATGCAGGGTATTATGTAATTAAGGTGGATTAACACAAGCAGGAGATTAGACAATCAATACAAGAAGAGCTCATTGATCTTATCAATAAAAATACCTAAATCATGCAAAGTTGAAACATATGCAAGATACGAAATATTTGGTTTAATGCAAATACTTGCATGAGCACAACGTTAAGTGGAGATGGATCAAACTCTTTTATGGAGAAGAGAAGTAGCTTTGAAGTGGATAAGCTGACATCCCTAAATCGATTGGGCAAATCCTTGACCAAAAGAAGGACATGCAACAACCAGAATTGATCAATATAAGCGCCTGCATGAAGGTCATCTAAAGTTAATTTATAGTACTATAACATGTGCATAGTTAGAACCAAATAACTAAGCTATCGTGGGCCATAAGGAGTTAAAAATGTTAGGTAAATGTTTTACTTATAATGGGATGAAAGACGTGGACTATTTTGTAAGAACAAATTTATTCACATTTTAATTTCTAAAAAGAAATTGATTTATAAGGGTTTGTGGTCATTAGTCATGATCTAGTTTAAAGGTAGATTTGTAAAAGAAAAATTTTCTGAAGATCGACTAGTCTAATGATTCGAACTATGTCACAATTCATTATTAATAAAGTCTATTTAAATCTTTATCTTTTTTTTCCAAAATTCAGTTACATTGCATATTGTTTTAATTATTAATCTTGAGATTTAATTTCAAAATTGTTCCTTATTTAAAACTTTTTACTATAAGTTGTCTTCTTCAATATTTTGAATGATTCAAATGATCACTGTTTTTGTTTTTAAAAGAATCAATCAAATAAATTTTTGCTAAATTTGACGGTTGTAAGTAATATTCAAATAAATATAACATTTGAAAAGTGGTGAATTTATTAGATGAGAGATTAAGAGAATTTGAATGGTTCTAGAATCCTAAAGATCTTTTCTAAAGGAAAAAAATAATGTTTTAAAAACTAGATCGAAAGTCAAACCAGTAAAATAAAAGGTTTAAATGGTTTAACCAGTATCAGATTGTCGTAAAACTAACTAAAGATTAAATAAAATTAAATAATTTAAAATATTATCAAAAGAGATTATCTTTACCTTTCGAGAATTTGAAGTATTTGAAAAAGAGATTATTAAATAAAAACTAATTGATTTATAATTAATTTACAAAAATTGATTGATTTTTAACAGCAAGAGTTATTAAAGTAAATCAAACCAAAAAGTTAAATATTGAATCGAAATGTTGGACATTTAAGATTTTTATGATTAAATTGGCTGAACTAGTTGAGTTTTTTAGTCATTGCAAAAAATACAAAAAACTTTCTTTATGTCATTAACAATAGATATCAAAATGTAGGATTATTTAGATTTTTAATTATTGTACCAATCCTAATTTCATTATTATGAATTTATTACTTTTTAAAAAATAGAATAAGCACTAGCTTTGAATGATGTAAACTTTTAAATGTTTTAAAAATTACCAATTATTTGACAAATGGCTAGTTGAAAAATAAGTGATGTCTTCTTTTTTTCATGCTTAATGCTTTCAATTCGTATGATGACATTTTCAAAATTTAATTGTTTAAAATTTACAAGATTTCCTTATTTTACCATATGCTTTAGCGTATTGCCAGTCTTTGTTATAATAAACAAAAACCCTAGGCACTCCTATTTAGTTATGAATATCTAGAAAAAATTTTAGATCTCTTCTCTTGAATTTCAATTGTAAAACCTAGACCCTTCTCTAGGTCTCCTAACTTAGTTATAGATATGTAGATTTTTCTCTAGACATCTTCTTTGAACTTTCAATTCCAACACCCAAACACTTCTCTATCTCTCGCAATTTAGTGGTAAATCCCTAAATATTTTTCAAGGGTCTTCTCTCAAAATTTACTTCCATCACCTAAACAGTTCTCTTGGTCTCCTTATTTAATGGCAAATACACAGATATTTCAACAGGTAATTTCTTTTGAATATCAATTCCTATACCTAAATATTTCTTTAGGTCAACCAATTTATTTATAAACGTCTACATATTTGTTTAAGTACCTTGTCTCGTATTTTAATTCAAGCACCTAAATACTTTTCTAGGTCTCTTGTTGTGGTAAATTCTTATATACTTTTTTAGGTCACTTTTCTTAAATTTCAGCTTTGATACCTAGACATATCTTTAAGTCTTTTATCCTAGTATTCAATCCAAGCTCTAGATATCTATCTAAGGTATTATCTTTAAACATATAGATACCTCTTTAGGTTAACATTTCAATTAAAAACCTAAATTTTTCTTTCAATTAATATTTAAATATCTATATACTTCTCTATGATTCTCATTTCAATTCAAAATTTTAAATATATCTTTTAGTTTCTAATATTCCCCTTTGATCTTTTAGATCTTTAAATTCATTTAAAATTTTGACCAATTTATTTCTAGTTCATTTGTTTCATTTCCAATTTATTTCTCTATTGTATGTGGTGGAAAAATTTAGGATCAAGTTTCTTAAGCACCCATTTTTATGAAATATGAAAATACATTTGGTTTTCATGCTTTTACAAAATAGGATGCACAAAAAGGACAATTATTGATACTTAATTATGTTAATGTATCCATCAATTTATTTTATTCTTTTCTTTTATTTAATTATATCCCACCGAATCCAATTTAAATACTCTTATATTTGATTGGATCTAATTAATTTGAATATATGTCTAGTTGGATTATAATATATTCAATTCATGTCGACACCACATCAGGTTTAATTTCAATTTTATTATACACAATTTTGGGCATTTAAGTCCTTAAAATATTTGTTAAACTCTAATTTACAAGTAATTATCCGTAATAAAATTTATTTAGTTTCTAAAAGTGATTAATAAGAGTTTTTATACATTTTTTAAATTTTGTTTTTGGTTTATTAGGGTTACTTAGATATATTCATTAATTTTGAAAGAAATGGGATAAATGTCAAAAAAAGGAAACTAAAAAAGGTAATTCGCTAATTTAATATTTTGATATTTTATAGTGTTTTAATTAAAAGGTAAATATTTTGGGAAATTATTGAATAAAAGAAAAAAAACCTAGAAATTTATGGAACATCGGATTGAAGGGAGATATCAAAGCTCTTAGATGACCAAGGACATTTTGATATTTTCTTATTTATAAGAAAACCCCAAAATATGTCCTTGATACTTTTTTTTGAAAAATTACAATATTCATTCCAAAAGAATTGATAGTTACATCTATCTTTGAGGAAGGAAAGTTCTTAAATAATATAGACCCAATATAGTTACCAAGTAACTAAAAAACTAAAATTCAAATAAGTGACTAACTAACTAACAACCTAGAAGTCAAACATTTGATGCTAGAGGGATGTTTCATTTCTCCATTAGGAAACTAGAGGATTGACCATTTTAAGGTTAAGGTGGGGCTACAGTTGGTATTATTCTCATTCACTTTTATCTACTCTTTTATCCATTGACACAAATCAGTCATCATTTAGTTATCTATTCTCTATGTTCCTTGAAACAATCTGGCATTTCTTTCATTCTAAATGGAGTACATAGAGCTACCATAGGTAATGATGCATAAGGCTTTATCTCCTTTCGATACGCTTCCATCCTTTTCTATTTTGTTAAGTATGTTAGTATAGTTTAGACTTGTTATAGATAAGTAGTAGAGCTTTTGTATCAAGTTCCAAACTTTTGTGGAGAATTCATTATTGAATAAAATATGTTGGAGTGATTCTTGATCCTTCTTTCAAAGGCAACAAAGTTTAAAGGCATTAAGAAACTTGAGATTATCCAAGGTCCCCAAACATTGATTGTAAATAAGCCATAAGAGAAAGGGAATTTTTGACAATAGTTTCTTGCACCATACAATCCTAAGCCATTCCATCCTATACATATGAGTGGTTAATAGTATTCTACAAGTGGCATTGATATAGATACTTGAGGGATGTTTCAACCAAATATAAGCATCTTTTTTTTCTTTGATAAGAGGATTGATTAGAAATTGTATTCATAAATAAAGAAGAATTGTTGCCCCAGTTGTTTCCATCAATGAGTGTTTTAACTTCAGTAGATTTAAGGAACATGTTTCTAAGTGTTAGGAATAAGTTGGTCCTCTGAAATGGCCTTGTTTTGCTCCATTTATTAAACTATAATGAAGCATTCTCACCATTCGCTATTCTATAATTGCTCATCTCTATTGATTCCCCAACTTTAAGAGGTTGATTAATAAACTAGGAATATGAGTCTTTATTACAAATTTCCAAAAAAACTTTTCCCTTTTAGGAAGTAGATATTAATATATTGAATCTAAAAGCCCTTATTGTTAGACAAGAGTCTCCATATTCTACTAGTTAGGATGGATTTATTAACAACTGCCACTAAGATTATTCCTAATTCTCAAGCTCTCTTAGGCTTGTATACTTTAGATTACTTTACTTAAGTAAAGCAATTTTATTTGATTCTCCAAAGAAAAGGAAGCCTCTTAGTATTCTTTCAACATCCTTGATCATTTCTTTAGAGAGGAAAATTTGCAAGGAACGGTAAATGTGAAGGGAATTAAGAATCGAGTCCATAAGTTGCACTATACTAGTAAAGGATAATGATTACACTAACTATTCGCCCATTTCTAAATCTTCTCTAAAAGAGGGATATACAATTTTTGATATCCTTTAAAGGTAACTCTAGCTTCATTTGATTCAACAAGTCAATCCTCTTATCATCTTTTATACTTTTTTTTCCTTTAAAGAAAAATGGATGAAGTTATATGAATAAACCACCCACTCATTAATGCACCTATTTTAGCCACCTTCACCTTTTCCTTTTCCTAAGTCTCTCACCTTCTTTTTCATAGATTAAGCCTCTTCTATATCCTTTTATTAACATTTCCTACCTACTTTCTCCACCCATTTTCTTATTTTTATCATTACAAGCCAACTTATCATCTTCTTCTCATCATTAAACCATCTTAATTCTATGTTGGTCTCTCCTTTCTTTATATACCTTTAGTAGAGTAAGTTTTCTATATGGAGAATCAAGTTAGTACAACTCTAAGTTAAGCACACTGAAAAAATGGTGCCGTAAATATCTACTTTGAATTAAAGAATTTAAGGATCACTAGGAAGGATAAGAAATCATAAATGCAAAAACTATAAGTGGAGACATCAGAGGCTAAACCCAAAAATATTCATTTTTTGGATTATGTTTTAGCTTTGATTAGAATTAAATTAGTTCTCTAAGTCATATTTTTCGTAATCATTGAAATATTCTTATAACCAAAAAAGAGCTTTTATTTGTTATGTTTGCTTTAGAAAAATTACGATCATACTTGTTAGTATTAAAGTTATTGTTTACTTTGAACATGTAACTTTGAAGTACTTTCTCACTAAGAAAGAAACAAATTTGAGGTTAATCATATGGATTGAAGAATTAGACTTACTATAACTTATATGGCTATGTATGGGAGCTTATAACTCACTAGAAATGTGTACAAACTCAAAGACATTGTTTCAAGCAACCCTGGGACCTACATGCTTGTATGGAGACTTACACGACCATATAGGTGATTACATGATTATGTTTGTTAACCATGTCACTCATTGGGACTGTGTAACTTATTTGATTTTTCCAAATTAATATACACAGTCATTTACATGCTTGTGTATCTGACTGTGTATAACTACATAACCATAATTTTGCACTATAAAAGCATATTTAAGAGGCCAAAAAATGTATGAAGAGATTACATACTCAAAAGGAGGCAAATTTCCTTCCTTTTTAGAGTTATAAGGAGTTAAACTTCATCTTTCTAATTCAAAAGAGATATCAAGGCCGACAAACATGTTCCTTAGTTAATGTAGTGATGTTGTTCTTAACTCTTTTGAGATTGACTTTTTTATTTTGTGTTTAATTAATGTTTTGGATTTATATATGAATGTTTTAGGTACCTCTATTAGATTATTTTTGTATGGAATCATTGCCAAAATCTAGATTGTTATATGTCATCATTGTAAATCTAATTCATATGTGATAAACTAATGGTTATTCTTCATTAAGGATAATGTTTCATAGGTTAAATGACTCGAGCTTATATGGTTGTTGCTTAGATTAATTTGATTTCCTATTACATAATGTGGCCTTCACACTAAATCTCTAGGGCTTATTTGAGGTTGTCTAATAGCTATACCTAATTAAAGACCTTGTTTTAATTAGATACAACCTGAGGGAAAGCTAGGATTAATAGGTCCTTTTGTTGATCTATGGATAATAGTTTTAAAGAGATGTACAAGAATAATATGACAATCGATTATGCTTATTCATACGAAGGCTGATATTCTATTATAGAATTGAAACAATTTATCCTCTTCTTTTTCCAGCTATTCATTATTAGTAACTTCATAGAGAGCACCTTGAAGTCTCTCTAGTCCCTTCCTAGCCTCTTGTGTTACTGCTTACAAATTGGAACCATTCAATTTATATTAATGAGTTTACTTTCAACCTATTAAAGCTTCCTTTGATGCTTGCGTTGATCACCTATCAAATTGCTAACCCAAGCCCATCTATCTCAGTCAAATAACTATTACATTGGATGGGAAATTCCTTCTACGCTAATTGAACATACTTTATACTAGGATAGGGGTATGATCAGGAAGCAAGAGATTATTGAAAGATGCCTTACTCTCCGAAGAGTTCTACATCCATATTTCACTAACCACTTGTTAAGTAAACCCCAAAAGATATAAGTTAAAAAGTGTTTAAGTACTAATCCCCAAAAACTCAAGTTTATGTAGGTATCGAGAGTATATTGAATTTTTTGCCTTTTACGTAAATATTAAGTAGCATCAAAGCACCAATAATTCCTATCACCTCCATTGATATCAAATAAGGAACAACAATGGTATCACCAATAATTTACTTGAAATGAAAAATCACCAAGAGCCCTCACACTAGCCAAATAAGGAGGTTGGTATCAAAATACCAATTGTTGAACCAATGAAGCAAAGGAGGTAACCATTGGTAGTACATTAAAAAAGGCATATCCTTACTTTTATATTGATAAATTTTAATCATATTGACTTACATACATATTTAGGATTGAAAATGTTATATGAGGATAATAAACATTGCTCTTTGTTTTTACAGATTTCTTGATGAGAACTTTGCCCATATGATAGAATCATTGTAAAAGGGGAGAGGGGAGTTATTTTTTTTCTTTTTGACACTTATGGATTTATTAATCATATACCTTTTATGTTAAAAAAGGGAGACAGAAAGGTGATACTAAAAGTTGATCATTTCATGATGTATGATTTAATTGGGAGCATGCATTACAAGTTGTGTTATCATGAAGAGAAATTCACTAATTGCCATTTATTTTCTTCAGTATCATTAAAAAAAACACCATTAAAAGGGAGAGACTATTCCACCAAAAGAGGTTCTATCCCATAATTTTGATGATAATAAAATATATTACTAATAATGTTTTAATCCTTGCAGATATTAGTAAGTCAATATATATATATATATATATAAAAAGATCAAGTTTAATGGAAAGGTTAGTGATCAAAGAACCAATTGAACAATCAAAGAACGAAGAAAATGAGCAAAATGGAGAACATATTCAATTTAAGTGAAGATCTAAGAGTAAGTAGAAATCAAGTATATCAAGACTTAAGAAAATTATTGCAATGCTTCTTATATCCTTATCTTTGTTGTTTTAATTGATTAGGGTCTTAACAGATAGAAGAGGAAAAAACTTTTGAAGAACTTTTGAAATGGTTTTTAATTAATTTTTTTGTCGAGCAAATGTGTTTAATCTTTAAAAGAACTTAAGAAGAATTTAAAAAAACATGTTTGAGGATGCAGACCAGTATGGAGATCTTAGTGACCAATATTAGGGTTTTAGATATATTAAATTGCCAATGTAATAGTGAAGTCAACCAATAACTTTTGAGAACATGTATCAAGACTTTGACAACTTTGATAAATCAATTTAGCGCATTGATCAACCAATGTACCAAAATGGTCAACTATATAGAATACTCAACTAATTGTACTATTGTTTATCATCGTAATAGCTAGTTTTTTATTATAACAATTATTTTAAATTGTTTTGAGTTTATATAAACCATATATGAGTTAGAAGAAGTAGGGTGGGTATACTAGAGAGTTGTTAAAAGTATTGAGTGGTTAAAGAGTGCCTATGAGCATTATATAATACATTTTAAACCTTTTTTCATTTTTCTAATCAAGATAGGGATGTTCTAAGTTGTATATTTGAGCAATTTTTAAAATTTAGAAAAATTGCTTGGTATACACATTGTGAGGGTTCCTCTTGAACTTGAATAAGATTTATAGAGTTACTTTTCACTAGTGATGAAGAAAGATATTTGTAAATGTTTCCTTTTACCTGTGGTAAAGAATATGTTGTGTATTTTAAATGCTAGTACTATAAACCAATTATGAACTATATCAAACAACTAGTAATCCTTCAACAAGTAAACGGGAATTGGAGAGAGATACCTCCTTGGCTTTGTAAGCACAGGAGATGGACGGATTCAGTTTAGGCTATAACAAATCTAGCCTTAGCTTCACGGTACAAGCCTCTAGTTAGAAAGAAAAAATAGGCTTGTCAAAAACCAAGCGAAGAAAGAAGAAAAATTAAACTTTATCATCATTAACCGATTAAAGGAGCAAATCTTCACCTTCAAACTCCACAAGAACCCATCACTGTCTGCATCACTGAGAGGACGATGTGAATTAAGAATGCTACCCTAATCACAAAGAGAGGAATGATATCATGTATCATTTCTAGAAGCCAAAAGATGTCAAATGAATGAGGACCCCTTGATACTAAACATTGACAGATTGGATGAGTTTTCTAGTAACAGAGAATGGTTATAGCAAACGTTATCATATCACTTAATATAGGTCTATGTGATAATAAGGGTTGGGTGTCTATCTGATAGTAAAGGTTGGGACACTTCACTTAAGGAAAACTAACATTATATTTTATTTCAATTTATTGTGAAATTTTCAATACAATTTAATTTCTCAAAAAGAAGATGTTATATAGAGGGTTCCTTTTCACCCATTAAAAGACGAAAATAATGACTTCTTAAGTGAAACTTAGGGAGTAAATATAAGGTAAAGATTGTTTGGTCGAACCACTATAATTTAATCTTATCTCTCTTTTTTGGTTTCTTTACTATTATTTTGCTTGTTTTATAATTATTTTATGTAAATTTGATATAACGATTCATTAGCTTAGAAGCAAGAAAAAGTTGAACACACAAAATTTGGGGACCAACAAATATTTTTTTCATAAAAGAGAAATAAAATATGTGTTAGCTTTACTGTTTAATTAATATCGTATTTGGATGGATTTATATAAGAACAATTTAGAATTTATATCTAATTTTAATTTAAATATTATAATTATGATCTTATCATAATTTTAGTTGTACAATAATTATTTTAAAAATTTTATCTTTAGTATCGAGCAATACATATAATTAATAAATACATGAAGATAAAAAAATATTTATTAAAATATCATACATAAATTGCAATCAACCAATTGATTGTAAAGTAAAAACTAACAAAACTACTATACATGACTTAGACTTCTATCATATTGAACTCCAAGGCTCACCTTGAAAATGGTATAACTTAGTTTATGACGTGATCAATAATTTTAAAGGCTTTTGCCTGAAAAAATAGAAAACTAAGACCTTGGTTGCCGTTGGCACTTCTCCAAAACCTTTTTCTTATAGTTCATGTGCTCCTATGTAATTGTTGCAAAAATTTTAATTTTTTAAAGAGTTAAATTATTATCAGTGCCATTTTAAAAATGTTAAACTATAACATGATGTCATAGATAAAAAGTAAGTACTAAATTAAACTGTTTAAGAAACATTGAAAGGAAATCTATACTTTTTGCCCTTGGAGGCAATTTCATACCTTGAGAATACATCTTGCCAATCTTTTTAAACAATACTTTCGCATCCTTTTTATTTCTGCCGTACTTTCCCTTCTATTTCATCTCCAACTCTTCCAATTTTTAATCTTCACTTTAAATTTCTCTCCTCTTTGCTTTTACAGATAAAGAATGCAACTTCCGAAAGACTCCAATTTTCAATCAAAAAAGTTGAAATAAAGGCAACAAGCTTTCAAATTTCAACATAATTTTCAGTAGTTTATCATAAAAATTTTAAATTCTGATCTAGAATTGCAATTCCAATTCCAATTTCAATTGAATATCAATGCAACTCCAATTATGGAAACCAGATAGAGACTTAGAGGTTTTGCTAGAAAGCAATAGTTTCCTGACTTTCCTCTCAAAAACATCAGAAATTTTTCGGTCAAGGTAAGTCAAGTCAGACCAGTAGCAATCTGTGAACTTTCCTTGTAAGCGAAATATTTCGAACGCTAGGGCACTCTTAACCATCTGCTAGATCATTAACACAACACAATAAACATACTAAGCCCTGAAGGGGTATTAGTTAACTGGGCTGACAATCAGCAAATAATCAAATGCCATAACAACCCATGGGTTACCACAACCTACTCACTATTAACATCCTAAGGACAGAAACACAGATGCGCTGCGCTGTTCATCTTTCATTAACAACCGGCTGCTTTCAGGAAGTTGTCGAAAGGACTAGCAGGAGGCAGCCTCATAGCTAAGCTCGAGTCCATCGGTCTCACGGATCCCTGAACACAACCACAGACATATATCAAGATTACTAAGATGTAGCAGTTTGTAAATGTGTGCAAATACAAGTGAACAGAAATGGTATTGTATTGTACTACAGTCAGTCAAATATTTAACAAACCACCATATGAGCTACTGCAAGTGTAATTGAACTGTGCTAGATTCTTAACACACCCAAGTACATAGGAATCTAGCTCTAATGGCAATGTTGCACCTCAAAGAAATTCTAAGATGATATGCAACTCCATATATTTTGTCAGACCTTCAACGGCACAGGGCATCCATTTGTAGGATGTGCGAGTAAAACTTTGTCAGCTGCTCTAGCATGACAGTTTTCTTGCACCAACCAATTAGAGAGTTTCTTCCTCGTACCAGTTCCCAAAGCTTCACACTGTTTTGCCATGGTATCATATGGGAGAGGTGATGTAGAGACAGATGTCCCTACAACTTGACCAGCTACCTCTAGTGCCTGAATCAAAGTACTCAAAATGTCAAAAACTATACTGGCTTATAAACAAATCAATTGTACTTGCTTCTGCACAAACAATGACAGAGAGGAGGTGTCTTTTCAGAAGCAGGATTACCGATTCCAGTAGCTGCCCAATGCTGATAATGTGGGAGACAGAAGGGGATGATGGCATCTTGGGAATAAACCGAGACAAATCTGCAACAGATGCTTCACTTGTCACATCATCCTGACCTAACGATGTCAGAGCATCCTACAAAACAGAAAGTTGTTGGCCGTGTTTTCTAAACTTGTTTTTATGTTCAATCATGAAATAATCATGAATGTTAAACTCATACATCATCAAATGAGAGCGATTCCTTTGAATGGGAAACAACTTTACAGTGGTCTATGTCAAGTACTAGTTGCGGACCAAACATGAAAGCTTCATCAGGCACAAATGGTTCTGACAACTGTCTAGCCAACTCATCCACCCCCAGCTTAAAAAGGACATATAAACATCAGAAAGAGAAAGATAAAGACAGAGAGAGAGAGAGAGACCACTACTAAAATTGCTTACCTCCACAGTCTTGGATAAATTCAAAGCTAAGAGATCAATTATTCCCTTGTTTGATTCAAATAATCTTTGTAACTCACGAATTGATGCCATAGCTAGCTGATTGTCAGTAACAGATCCATATTCTCCTATATCTGTGAAAGGCTTTACGTGTACTTGAAAGTTGGTGCCAATAGCCAGGAAGGGATCAAGCTAGTCAAAAGAAAACAATTTCAGTTAGTCACTGCTCATCTGCTGTACTTTGGAAATTGAATTCCAGTTAGCTGGCTAAATGCTTTTTGAAATTGATTTCCAGTTAGCTGGCTAACAAACATCTAGAGATGGCAAAAGTACACTAGCCAGGGCCCATTCTGGTCAGACCCAAAGTCAATGAAGTTAGCCCGAGTTAACCAGGATTCAGACTAGGCTCAGGTCGGGCCGAGCTCCAACTACATATAAAGAAAAGATTCTGATTTCACTTCTCTCATCTGTTCTCTCTGTAGCTTTCATCTTTCTTCCTCTTCCATAAAACTGCAACTCTTTTTCCAAATTTAGGTAAAAGAAAGACAGCAGAGACATCCCAAGCATGGGAGGTGGCCTCGGAAGGTGACCAATGTTGTTGTTGTGGTGACCAGTGCAGAGCTTGGAAATCCTCATGGTGATGGTTACAGCAGCAGAGCAGATATTTCGCAATTGCTGATCAGTGTTGTTCCATTTGTTGTCTTTGCATTTTATTAATTTCTTAGTTGCTTTTTGTTAATTTCTTCTCCAAATCCTATTTGAAGCTCTTTTCCTAGCACCAAATCTTTCTCATGCAACTTGGATTCTAAAACATTGGAGAGGGGTCGATGTTGATCAAATTTTTATAGGTTAGGTTGGATTGGGAGCTGGACGGTTGGCCCTTTGGACTGCTCAAAGCCTGATCAGGTTCAAGCTCAAATAAGCCAAGCCTGATTGGGCCTTAGGCTGGGCTCAGGCCACCTGTAAGGGCCATTGGACCAGGCCTGGACAGCCCCAGGCCCGGCCCATCCCAGCCCACTGCCAACACTACAGACATGGTAAAGTAAATCTTGTAGAATTAAAAGCTTCACATGGTAGAATCAATAACGAAAACCCTCAACCATTTACGAAGTTTCAACTAATACAATCAAGTATGAAAGATAGAAGACTCACATTTGATGGAAGTAAGGATTTAATGAACTCGTTCAACTCAGCAACTTGATATATTTTGGCTGCAGACATCATCATGCCAATTGATAATCCAAATATCGATCTCTTACATGCAGGAGTTAATGTCCCTGAGAAAAGATAGCATAAACACATGAGTTGCAGATGTATTTTAACTGACATTGAATAGATGTTTCAGAAAGAAGAGCTTCTACCATTGTTGGAATCCAAGGCCAAATTCGCAAGAGAGAGGGGAAGCTGGAAGAAGCGGACTACAAGAAGGTCATTTGTATTCTGCATATTACAAATTCCAAAAGAGTTACTAAATATGTAAAGAATGATATACCTAAAATCTCAAATTATAGCTTTAAGTAACCCCAAAACCATGATTAATATCCCATGATCATCACGATTGTCCTCATCAAGATTTTTATAAGATTCCATGTAGCCAACCAGGACCGTAAATGAGACAGATCCTAAACAATAGAACAGGTTTAGCTTAAGGATAAAAGATTAAGCTGCAGCAACAAACAGAAAGGAAACTAGGTGCAATTGTATTCCAGTCATGCAACAGGAGGGTAAAGGCAGTGGTAGCGAGTGATTTCTGCATTGTCATCAACTACTTTAACAAGACATTCCAACATCAGGATTTAACAAGTATAACAACCATAACAGCATAAAACAAAAAGAAAACAGCATAGGATTTTCAACTATGATATAGTGTCTGTTCTTCATTTTGTAACAGCAAAACTTCCAATATGTTCAAAGACTTAGTTTTCAACATAAACATCTCATTAATAAATAAAACAATAAAGTTTGAATCTTACTTTCAACCGTGAAGAAACAACTGTCAACACAAAAGAATGAGCTATAGCTTCAAAATTTGAGGGCATGTTATCTGAAAGGTTCGCTTGTACCCAGAAGGCAGACAGCAATTGGCCTATTTGATCCTCATTAAGCTTCACTACATGTAGTTCCTGCAAAAAGCATCACAACACATAAGTGTTGCTGTGGCAAAGTAGCTTACAAGCATATGCCAAGCATACAGAAACATAAATTGGAGTTGCTTACCCCCTCAGAAAAGCTGGATGTAACAGCAGTCCTGTCAATTATTGAATTGATCGAGTAAAAATTGGAGGAATTCTTTCGAGTCAAGCATTGTTTCCAATCTTCGTCCATGCTTTCCAATTCCTTATACTCACCATGCACATTTTTTCCATGCCTTTCAATTTTACCATCTTTCTCTCTACGGAGCCTTTCAAGTAGCGATGTTATTGAAGCAAAAGCTGATGCAGTATCTGAATGCCATTTTCGCAATTCACAGATGGAACCTAACTGCAACGATGCTTCGCGCTGGAGTTGAATAGAGCTGGGCATGAGAAGGATGGAAAATATTCGGTGTGCCCCAACTCGAACCTCAAGATCTGGATGTACCATTACTTTCAAAAGTTGGATTAGAAGTTCTTCAGGGAAGACCTAAAATGAAGTTATATACAAGTGAGCAAGTATGAGCGAACATGTAGACAAAATTGAGTATAATCATACAGGATAGGCAAATAATTCATTTCATAATAAAAAAGATGAGCAATTAGAAAATCCACAACTTAATGAAGTTGTATTTGTTCAATAAAGAATATCACTAACCAACAAAAACTCATAAATTGATCATTGTACATCCTGGAAAATTGAAGATATAAGATTGAATACCTGGCAGTCGTCAAAAAAAATACACAAATGAATGCCATGAAAATAGTAAATTGATCTAACCTGCAGCGAAAGTGAAGGTGATGACAAAGAGATCACATGAGCAAGAACAATGAGGGACCCAATTGTTGGACGGGCAACAACTCCAGCAGATGCTAGCTTCTCCAGTGTTATGGCCATCATGTCAAATAGGGGTCGTGTATCACCAATCTAATCTCAACAAAAGAATACATAAAGAAGTTGATTCAAACACAAAACTAAGTGCTACTCAGTAAGATTGTAACTCTCAGCTTCCACAGGAGGGAAGAGGGATTTTGCAGTTCAAGTTACTACATGCATAGCTAGTCTTGACCAGACAAATGCCTAGATCCCCAAAACAAATTTACTGTCAAGAATCAGTCATGTAAAATCTTAAAGCTTACCCCTTTAGCAATTTCAAGCAAGCAAAATTCAATGGAGTTCTGGAGTGATATATTCAGGTTTGACTCTTGGTCTCCTGCAGATTCAACTGTTGCTTGAAGACTTTTTCTCAAATGTCTGCACAGATCACTCACAATGCTAATTTCAACCAGCACTGCTTCAGATCGTATTTGCCTAGCTAAAGCTGCAGCATGTTGAATGACATGGGATTTGAGTTGTGGATCATGTGCTACATTTTTGTGGTCCAGATGGCGTATAACAGCAGCCAAAACCAATTGTTGATCCCCTGGAGTGAAAGAAACATTAAAAATCACACAGTTGCAATTGTCTTTTCCTGGGGAGTATTTGCAACCCAAAATTCAAGAAAGGGCTAGACATGCATAAGCTAAGCATAATGAAAAGGCATAAAGAGTATTCAAGATACCTGAAGTTTCCAAAAAGTAGCACAGGTCTGACATAACAATCATGGCCAGACCTTGTCGAGGAACCCAGTGCCTCCCAGAATCAAAGTAGTTAAACATTGGGTCAAGAACTCTGCGCATTGTTGTCCTCTCCTTTGCTAGCTCAACCATTCTTTGAATACAAACTTGAGCCCATACTCTGGGTGTCTCAAATTCTTCTCTAAAAGATAAAATGCATTGGAAATAGGAAGACAAAGAAACACTAGACTGGGATTAAGTATAGAAGAGTTTACGAAATTACCTTGTCAACTGAGAAGGATCTATTTTTTTAGTTTGTTGTCTCATAAGTATGCAGCTAGAGTTAGCATCTGTATCAACAACAGGAGTTCTGCCCTCACATCTAACTACTTCATCCACCCAGTTATGTTGTGGCTCCTCTCTCCCATCATTATTTTCTACATGCAACTCCGGCTCATAGTTATCCAACATTGCATGAACAATCTGCGGAAATTGTTTTAAGCATGATTTAAAAAATAATAATAAGTATACAGAGTAATAGCAGCAAGTGAATGCCAGCTATAGCTTGATAAGAATTCAACAGTCCTACTTGGCTCGATTTGTTACTTATCTGCAGGCTAAATCATGGTCATGAATTGCAACTAGCTTTTTAAAACATAAATGTCAGTAACACCAACAGAAGCAAATGGCTAAGCATGAAACATCAGACAATGTTGCTATATATTATAAGATTGTTGACAGTAAGTCAATTTCCATAAAGTAAATAATCAAGTAAAGCAACAGATAACCACTCAAAGCACATACCTCATCAAAAGCAGCAAAGATGTATGAAAACTCTGTCATGTACCAAACCTATCAAGAGCAAACCACCAAAAAACATAAGTTACATACCAAGAATTCTATAATCATTGACATGTAGGAAAATGGTGATTAATATTTTAAATTAATTTATTTATATGTGAAGAATATAGCATATGGGTAAATACCATAGCTGAAAGGCACTGAAGGCTATAAGCTTTCAAACGGCTAGTATGATGTTTTTCTCCATTCTCACGTGCCAGCTTACATACTCTTTGAACAAATTTCTCAATTGTATGTGTATATGTACCATCTGCCTGTTTGAGCATCAGAGTACAGTAAAGTGATAAGGTAAATTATCATCTAAAATAATTATAACTAGAGTTACTTCATAAGAAGAGAGATTTACTAAAGGGTTGATATTAACAGAAGCTGATTCAAGTACTTCCCAAAGATGAAATAGGTTCTGGAACAAATAATTGTAGGTAAATAACTAATTGTGAAATTATACTAACAGCCACTGTTAGATCAACATAACCATCTTCTAGCATCATCTGTGGTATCTTCTGTCCTTACTCATCCAATTATTAGCATATCATCTGAAAAACCATTGAGTTTAGGCATAATGTACCTGACTATAAATGAATGTTGTTAAGGTTTGGCAACCAAGGATCAGGCAAGCTTCTTGCTTAGATTTGTCCAACAGTTCATTGACCACATTTAACAAATTGATTGCAAAGTATGCCCTGAAAATTCCAAGATATGGCATTATAACAGAAACATAAATTCTCAGCATTTAACTTTAGGTGTATGCAGCAGAAACAAACACCATTAGTTAGATTTGCCAGAGGACAAGCTAAATGAAAAGACTAAAAAGTTTCACAATCTCACAGATAGACAAATATAAAAACCAAATCAACCAATTAACAGAGTAAAATGCCATTCAGCAGCCTTATTAATCATGTAAGCAAACTACATCATCAAGCTTTTTCGTGGACAGACATGAACATGTGGTCAAACATGTACAATTTTGGGACCAATTTAGATGTAAAGCAGAGTATTGATAGCAAGAAATTAAAAAAAAAACCAAAAAAAAGGCAACAAGTACTTACATCTGCTCTTTACATATAGAAACCATTTTGTTGTACGCCTCAGCAACAATATTGATGAACTTGACTTGTCCACTTCGCAGTTCTTTGTAACATCTTTCCTCGAGATATTTTGCAATCTATTTAAAATAGCACCAGCAAGAAGTTACAGGTTCACTCTCTACCTTCAAGGCTTGAAAAACGTTTTATAACACAGCAGTTATGCATAAAGACAGCACCTTTGGAATCCTCAGTGGGTTTTTTGCAGCATATTCACATAGTTTGACAATTTTTCTTTCATTTATAGTACCATCCTGCAAAATATTGTGGAGACGTAAACTTTTGTTCCCACAAAAAAGAATAACAGTGAAGCTAAAACAGATGGGTTGTACATAGTGCTAACAGATTTCCAACTACACTGCTTTTAACAACTCTTCTACAGAAATAGAGTAAGTACACTGCATTAATTGATTAAATGCAAACAAAGGCATTTTGAAACATAAAACAATAGGTCGCTCCAGAAAAGTCTCTGAATGTGACCTGTTCCATCACATGATAAAACCTTTCATGGTAATATCACTATTCACTACAACCACATATGTCGACACTCTGATGTTCCAGACACAAGTAAAATTGCAATTTGAGAACCATATATTTCCTAGGCGACAGCTTAGTATCAATTGATCACACGTCTTCTCAAACCACCAAGGCATTGTTGAGAGAAAAACGACTCACTGGGGACTTAGGGAAGATCTCCGAAAGCAATTTCTTATATCGCTTTACAGGTTGCCGAGATCTGGACCTCAATGCAGGACAGCATATGCACATGCTTTCGCAAGCAGGGAATATCTTCCTGGAAACGAGCCCCATTTCCTGGCCATAACGATCAAAAGAGGAGAACATAATGAGAAACCCAACTAAGATCTTCTGTTGCAAACTCGAGTCGTAAACAAATTCAACCTTGAATATAGTTAAAATCTGCTCAAACCAAGTAAAGTGAAAGCACCGGTATGAACGAAAGCAAGATGATCCACACGTACAAAGCAAGCGAGGAAGAAGTTGTAGAAAAGCAAACTAGCCGTTCTTTATGATTTTGTTTTTAAAACCAGGAAAAGAGATAACCAGAAGGCCGTAATTTAAATTATGTGAAACAGACACAAAGGACCAGCAGGAAAACCAAAAACGCATCATACATTTAGATGTAGATCGAAAACTGCAAGGTGAATGCCAATGTAACGCATACAAAGAACAAGCACCCGATAAACAACCAACTCGTATCCCAAGTAAAACCTGGCTGCACGAAAAAACAAGCACCCGATAAACATCAAGTCGGTGTGGCATTTACGGCACCGACAAGAAGAAAAAGAACAACCCAGAACAGCAAATTTAGAGAACACAACCCACCAAGAAAAAGCATGAAAACAGACGAGTGCATAAAAGAAGGGCAGAGAAGGCAACGTACCTATCCGGTGTGGCTGAGCCTCCGCAGAGGCAACAGATCTACGAGGGAAAAAGAAGAGAGAACACAGGAGAAGGAGAACGAGCAAAGCAAGAGCAGGAGCAAAACAAGGTGATATCGGGGAGAGCGCGTGGCTTAGGGGGAAAAAAAAATTAAAGAAAGGGACGTTTGAGAGAGAGAGAGCACGTGAAGTATGTCAGTATTGAGCAGCTTTAAGTGTGGAAGACTAAAACTTGTTTTTAAGTTGCAAATTCAAAACTTTTGTCTTTGAATGAAAGGATATGCATTAGGATTTCGTCAGAGGCTCTCATTTCAAAGTTTAGGAAAAGCTTTAATTTTTATGTAATTCAAAATTTGGTTTGCCAATGCGCAGACCCAGACCCAGATCAAGAAGGATAGCTTAGCTTTTATAATCTTACGATAATAAAATGTATTCTAATAGAATTCAAAGAAAACGCTAGTCTTGGTTATTGGATAATGTCTACTTATATCTTCCCGCTAATTCATGTCAGCATTCAAATATTAATCCGTCAAAACTGTATATTAATTTATAATCAAATTTAAAATATCTTCAATATATATTGATTTAATAATTAAAATATATATTAATTTATAAATTATTTATCTCAAAAAATAAAATAATTTTTATATTAATTTATTAATAAATATTATATAAGACCTTAAAATAAATTTAATTGATTAAAAATAATTTATTTTCAAGTTTTATCTAATATGTAATTATAATGATCAATGAAAATATAACTACAATAATATTAACAAAAAACAAAAATTAGAAAGTACAACTTAAAGGTAATAGTTGCTTTCTTAATGTTAAGGTTATTATGTATAAAAAATATATTTAATAAGATATTCCTTTTCTCATTCTTAACAATAGTTTTGAGGTTATTTAACTTTATTTCTATTTAAAGTTTTAAATTTCATACAAAATTGAGTCTCATTCACATTTTACTTTTTTAATTTTTCTTATTTATATATATCACAAAGGTAATATTTATGGGTATACATATTCAATTAATCTTCCTTCACAGATGAATAATTCCATGATAAAATTCCTTGCTGGCGTCATACTAATGGCCAAAGCTTTATTTGGCACCTAAACTTGGACAACAGGACAAAAAACGTATTGCAACCCAGGTGAGCTGTACAAACAGGCAACTTGATAGCTACACTATGCAAAATTAAAGATAATGGATGGTGGATTTTTTGTTTTGTGATTCAACATGTCAATGTTAGAGCTCCATAGACTATCCCTTTAGTAAGCTTAACTTCCACGTCTTTGGCTTTCTTTTTGTCCATATTAAAATAACAAGATCCTGCTGTTGTTAAGTACCAGTAGGCTCCAGGAAGAGTGTTTATGCTTATTTTTATTAATGATTGCTAATTTCGGCATCGAGTGAGATATTGCTTACGCTTGACACTACTTAATGGAAGTTGAGCCCCACCCACAATAGAAGAGGAGAAATAACCATGAGTGTCAGCTGAAGTCATCTCGTTAATTCCTACAACGCCCACCATTGTAAATTATGTAGTACCTCCATATTTCCGCAAGCCATAATTTTTAAAATTAAGGATTTTACATATAGTTAATAATGTAAGAATAAATTCATTCAACCACTACATAAAATTTCAGCCTACTAATTCACTCAATTTACTCTCATGGTAAGAAAGTCGAAGTCATTTTCCTGAATTCTTTACTGTCTGTTTGGTTAGCGTCTTCAACATACAGAGACGGAATGAGACAAAAATCTGAAGATGGAACAGAACAAAAATTGGAAACAATGAGGTGTTTAGTTGTAGTGAACAGAACAGAATAAATTGTCCCCGTCCTTAGGATAGAAATGTGTTTAGTTGCCGTGGACAAAACAACAAAACAATGTTAATGACAAAAATGCCCCTGCAGTATAATATATTAGAAAGATGTAATTCATTAGTTATTTCATAATTGTATCAATATTTATATGAAGTGTATTTGTAACTCTAATAACATTAATTATCTTATTATTATAATTTTTGTAATAATAATTATTATTATTATAATTAATATTAATTATTGTAATTGTTGTTATTATAATTCATTAGTTATTTTTTAATTGAATCAATATTTATTTGAAGTGTATTTGTAATTCTAATAAAATTAATTATCTTATTATTATAATTTTTTAATAAAAATAATTAAAATT
>JANZLD010000006.1:46263538-46274519 GCA_026413575.1 Erythroxylum carthagenense
TATGTCACAAAATGCATGAACGTGCAATTGCATTACTAAGCTCTCACTAAACACCCATATTTCCTATTTTACCCTTCTCGCTGGTACCGGGATGTTACACTAAACTACTAAGCAAATAACTCACCAACTCATGCAAAATGAACCAATAAATTATTACTGCAAAGACTATTAGATTATCAATTATAATATGTTCAATTTTACCATAACAGTATCCTTTTACACTTTTCAAGAGCCTTCAGATGGTTCAATCCACATGACATCTTTTCTGTACAAAAGTTACATATACAAGATGGCATGACAATTGACACACACACACTTAATATATATATATATCAAATGTATGATGATCCATGAATGGAGAGTACCATCAAATGGTAATTAAGATATATGCTAGAATAGATATTTCAATATAGATGCCCTGAAAAGCTCTTTTATTCGGTACAAAAGGAAGGAAAACTGATGTATGCAATAGGGAATCTTCTTGAGCACTAGAAAAGATATTGCTTTTATAGGAAAAGATATTGCTTTTAAAGGAACATGAAAGGGAGAAAGGAAAGAAAGCTGATGAGAAGTTACACGGTCAATTGCTAGGATTTGTTGTGCTAGACATTCACATTTTTTGTTTTTATATTCTCAGTTAAGTCTAAAGATCCTGAAAGAGCAATTTTTTTAAATTGAAAATGCATTAGACTCTTAAACTAAAAGGCTTTGAGGGTAGTTGTGAAGGTTAAGAGGCCTCCATCTTAGAAACTGTTTAAAAAAGGACAAAGTGCAACCCTTCCCTTTCTCTTTCTCCATTACATCAAAACAAAGATATATGCATAATATTCACCATATAACATGAAGTGGGAGACTGGATCTGTCATTAGTGCACTGGAACATTATAATATGTCATTGATCATAACATATGCCTAATTTCAATAATTTCCCTAAATCATGGTAGATATTGACATCTTAACATCCCTACTTGAATATTACGAATCAATTGCATCTCTAAACAATCTCCAATTGACCTTACCCATTTGACTCCATACACAATCTTCTTTAACATGGACAGAAAACTCAACAATATGATCAATGATTTTACTATCATGCAATAAGACATTGACGAAATCAGTCAAACATTCTAATTAAACTTCTTTAACATTGCAAATGCTTCCCTTAAGTCATTCACGTATGTGTACACAACAAACAAAGTATATTCTCAGATCAAGGTAAGATAAAGGACTTACCACTTTCACCAGAAGTCGTCTAATTTCAAGTTTCTTATTGCGACTCCTAACAATGCTGCTGTTTCTGTAAAAGCAGAGAAGAGGAAAACAGATTTTAATTCAAAATGGCCTTTCAACACTTTCGATTTTCTTGATGGAAAAACCCAATGAACAGAACGTAATGCCTCACCCAATCGATACCCATCAACAAAACCAAATCCTTTACCCCTTTGACACCCATCAACGAACCTATACGAAACCCATTACGTATTCCAGAAGAACAAAAATGATGGGATGAAAAGAGTCTTACCTAGAAGAGAGGCTCGAGTGTTGAACGCTGGGTTGGATTGAAAGGAGAGTGACGTTTCTAAAGACGAAGAAGATGGAAGAAGACGAGGTGTGACAGAGATGAAGCAGATGGAAGAAGGAGGTGCGACAGAGTGCTGAACGATGTAGGTTTTGTCACAAAAATAGGGTGATTTTTGTCATTTCTCACTCTTGTCCGTAGGACAAATTTTTTCTGTACCTCAGTCTTGAAACGGACAGAAATTTCTGTCCTTGTCCTCTGAGGACAGAACAAAAACTATTGAGGACAGCAACCAAACAGGACGAAGGACAGAACTTTTATGTTCTTATCCATTGTCCTCACCCCTGAGGACACTAACCAAACGCAGGGTTAGCCTTGAGAGGATCAACTGCCCTAAACTAGTCACCTAGAGATAGAATGATCAACTATTACCTTAACATTAAATTAAAACAATGTGGTATAACACGGTGGCCACGTGCAAATATAGCTAAACAAGAATATCTAAGCAAAATTCCAGGCACCAACCAAATAACTTTAGTTCAATGAGTGAGCAGTGGGTCGAAGAAATAGCAAAGCAGATCACGACTGTAGCCTTTGTACCACTGATGATTGTGATCTTACGTTAAAACTCCCCAACCCCAAGTTTATAGTTATTCATCAAAATTGCCATAAGGATTGTAGGCTAAGCCTAGATCAATTAGGCCTCAAGCCCTAATAGTGAGTCCGACTCTAATCCAAGACTTGACAGATTTTACAAATTTAAATGACATTGTTTTGTTTTAGAAACAAAATTTTATTCAAAACTTTTTTTTACGAAATAAAACGACGTTATTTTAATCTAGATTAACCTCTAATATTTTCCCTACCTTTTCCTTCTCTCCTGTGTCATTCTCTTTCTCTACCTTCAGACTTCAATCTCTCTCTCTTCCCTCTATGACCATTCTGCTACCTGTTGCTCACTTTGCTTTCCTCTTCCAGTTTTCCCACTCCCTTCCACCTCCCCTTTGCAGTGCCACCTCGCTCCCTGCTTCCCCACTGCCATCTTTTCTTCCTTCTTCACCACCTACTTACCATGGTAAAGTTTCTTCGTCTTATTATGGTTTTCAATCTTTTCATTGAAGATTGAATTTGCAAAATATTGGAATTTTTGGTATTGTTGCCATCTTGGGGTACTTTTGTAGATTTATATAATCACATACATGGGCATGTATATGACCATATTAGTGACTATAAAGTGAATTTTTGAGAACTTATACAGTCATATACACATTTGTTTATTTACTTATACGGTCACATACACATTCATGTAAGTAACTGTCACAAAAACTTCACGGTGAATTACATAGTCACAATACACGACTATGAATGTGATCGTATAAATTAATAGGTGTAAATTATACTATGTTTTGATAGATGTTTAAGTGTGTTTTTAAGTATTTCTTAGATGATTATCATTTATACAGGCTGAGAATTATGTTATTATTAGTGTTTGTTTATATTCAAAGTGTTTATATAGTTTTGAACATGATTTGGATCTTAATTTTAAGTTTCAAGAGGTGTTTGATGTGTGTTTGAGTGTATGGAAACATAAAATTAAAGAAAAGAGAAGAATTAGAAGCATATAAGCAGGCCACGATCGTGACTTGTCTTCCCACGATAATGACAGAGAGTGCAAATAGCTATTTTGACGAATTTTAACTTTTCTAGCACGAGACCTTTTTTTGTAGTTTTGACGTTTTAAGGTTATTTTTGGAACCAAATTAAGTGGGGTAAACTCTAAAAAGAACCTTAGAAACTTCAAGAATTATTTAAGAACATTAAAAACTCATAAAAGGGCAGCCACCATCTTCCAAAGTGAGAGAGTAAGAAGGAGGAGCAAGAAGAGCAATCCAGAAATTTCATATTTTAAGTTTGAGTTCAAATCAAGTTCTTTCTTTCTTTCCTTTGTTTATTTCATTAAACTTGATGTGTAACTTGGATTTGAATATGTTATTTATGTTTAGGATGCTCTAATTATCATATTTAGATATATTTTGGATTTGTTTTGTGACTTGATTATTGTTGATTTCAGTTTAATTTTCTGGTATTGTGATGTTTGGGTATGCTAATCTTCGATAATAAATCGAGAAAGTGAGTCGAAAGTAATATAATTGTTTTCTGACTTGTGTATTTAATAAACGACATTGTTTTGAAACTGATGTTTTTATTACGTATTTTGATAAATGATATTGTTTTCAACAAAACTGCACTTGAAATTCAAAGGATAATGTTTTATTTTATGAAATTACATTTTTGAACAACTTTACATTTGAAGTGCAAAAGATGACTTTTATTGCATGAAATAATATTTTGGAATTTACATATGCATAATCGAGTCATGTATACTACGTGTATTTGTTCTCTTCTGGCTTAAAGTCATGAAACGGTTTCATTTTATTGGTTGGACCGATAAATAAAGATATGGTGTCTTATTTGATTTTTGTACTTAATATTTGTATATGATTTTTGTGATTGGTGAGGAAGCGATTAGCTAATCGTGTGCTAGGCACAAATGATTAAGCGATCCTCGTACCCTTGACGTTGGTACATAAAAGTCGAATCCCCGTATTGACACTTTCTAGGGGACTTGTGGGTGATTCTACACTTAAGTTCTAGACACTGACGAAGTCATCACCTAGGGTCATGATGCTCTTGTCGACTGTAGTTCGGACTCATCACGGATGAAAGTCAAGCTAATATCGAGAATCGGTGGGTGTGCACACTAGTTTGGCCGACTGGTGGTGACACACATGATTGTTTTGACTTATTATGATATTTATTTTCTAACGAGATTTGATTTATACATATGATGTCTTTCTGCTTATGTGTACTGGAACTGGAATTGGAACCTATATTCACCTGATAAGTGGTTATTAGGCTAGGCCTATGTGGTTCCTAACCAGTATACGTTGAGTTATAGGCTAGGCTTATGTATTTATATATGATGTATGTTCACCTTATAGGTTATTTATACCGTTTTGGTGCGTATCGAGTTCTATTTGCGATATATGTTTTTCTTGCTCACTGAGTACATAGTGTACTCATCCCCTCCACCTTCTAACCATACAGGTTAATATAGTAAACTTGAAGCTCTGAGTGGATCGTACGATCTTTTGATATTTTTAGGATATTACCGTACGTGGGTAGTTTCTGTTTGTACTTTAGTTGCATAGTGACTCATGAACTGTTTTACTGTTTTATTAAATTAGTTATGTTGATATGCTTTATGACTTTATAACCTAATTATTTTTGTAGTTTGTAAAAGATTTTATGTATGAACTTTTAGTACTATTGTTGAGATTGTTTTTGAGTGGACTTAAAGTCCTGAAATTGTGGTAAAATTTTTGATGTGAATATAGAAGTGTGTTTAAAATTGTTTGCAGGTATTTGATTGAGTTTTGAAAATTTTAAAATACAGTCGTTGTGCTGTCTAAAATTTTCAACCAAAAAAAAGGAAAGATGTTCAGTTAACCTTGCATAGTCGGATTAAGGATACCGTGATTATCCTTAACTCGGTTATGTGGTAGTTGTAATGGGCATAATGTAGTATCGAGTTGTGACATTAAAATTGAAAGCTAGAGGGCTTGATAGATAATTTTGCAATTGGAGAATCCTTAACAATCGTGTCTTTAATTGAACATGTCTGCACTATTGTATCTACCTTAGTCATCTATCAACTTGACTAGCTTATTCATTTAATCGTGGTCCACCTTCATTTGCTTTATAGATACCATAATTGACTCCAACTTTGCCTTTTTCTCCTATAACTTGGGAGCGATGTTTGGTATTTTCTCCTTCTTTGTTCTCGAAAATCCTAGGTTGTAATCTTTTTTCTTGAATTCCATAAATCTTAGCACTCTCTCCTGATTTACTAATAGGACCCAACTCATAACTTTCTCCTCCTTAAGTCTCCATTGGTATTTCATTGGAACTTCTGCTTACACATGCTTCCCATCTTTATCAAGCCTCATAAGCTTGACTTTATCCAGTGATTCCTTACTAAGAGGAACCTCAACACATATCTTTGTGTACCTATTCTCTTAAGCATTGCAATTGCCTTATCCATACAAATAGGTCTTCCAATAAAGCTTGTAAGCTAACTCAAACCATATATAGAACAATATTTAAGAGGCACATTGTGTATTTCACCTAAATGATAACATTTTAGTTTTTGAAAAGGCTTTTTCTAGACTTGGTCTCCATTTTTGAAGCAAGAGAGGCTTGTCATTTACATGCCAAGGACCAGTTTTTAGTATTTATCCAATTGAAACTTTAGAGCTAAATTTAAAGATGAACATCGCCTCCTCATTAATAAGGACTTGCTCTACCCTTGTTTTACACTAATAAAGCCCATTAATGAGCTATAGGAAACCATAATCTCTTATGAGAGGAGGAACCAATTAATGAAACAAACCATCTTTTGGCACCCTTTTACATAATTTCAGAGTTCATAAAAGGCATCACTATCTATGAAAAGTATCACCAACCCCCACAACTTGTTTCCAAGAACACCTAACTACTAGTTTATAACTCCAATGGTCCTAAGGGCTTCAACAATTGAAATACTTGAGTTTAATGCCTTGGAGCTAGTTTGGTTCGAGATAGTTTCAAGACGAGAAAGAGCTATACGAGAATTAGAAGAATTAAGTTACAGAGAGGGAAAGTCATGGTATGCCAGGGAAAAGCCAAGGCTAGAACAAGGTTAAGGGGTTATCAAGATAGTTCTAGTTGAAACTTGAGTGCAAAGAGGAACCAGAACAGAAGATATTGGAGAAGGAGCAAGTGGAGAAGGAAAGGGAACCTCATTGACAATTGCCATATCTAAAAGAAAAGAATGACTGCTATTAGAGGGGAGCAATCCTACCAATAAAGTTCACTAGAATAGGAAAAAATCTCCGATAACAATTAGGTCAAAAGAAAAGCAGGAGGTCAATTTGATCAAAAGCTTGCTCTTTGTTTGATTCCTTTTTGGTTTCAAGGGGGATGTTTTTGGGTTATAACAGCTCAACCAAATTCATTCATGGTTGACAAGAAGCTTACATCTTGTTTTAATCGTAAAACAACCCCAGATCCAAATTTAACATCTGATAAGGAATAGCTCTTCGCCATATTTGAGGGGCCAAACCTTCACATTATTCTTTACCTTGGCAGTGTTTGTGTTCGCCTTTTCCCTGTGCAATTTCTACTCCAGTTGAGTAGAGAGTCACTTCTGACGTTCGTAAGATCTTTCTCATTTGTTGCCTTTATTTTAATCACTTTACCAGTAGTCATAATAACTTCTAAGCTTTAGCCATAAGCATTGAGATACGGCTTAAAGCTCGGGATCCAGAATATGGGGTTACATTAGAGGTTGCACGACGCTTATTGTCTGACTTTCTTCTTCACATTCTAATCCTTAGCCTGAAATTACTCCAAGCCAACAAATTTATTGAAGTCCAACCAGGAGCTACTCCTCAATACAATTTTCATGATTTTTTTGTTTATAAAAATACAGTGTACAATGGACATAAATTTTAGTAATAGTCTCTGATCATGCTACCATATTGTACAGAATATCCCACGTATATGATCATACATCTCTTGCACTGCATTTAACACTGTTCATAATCATAAGCCTTGGAAAGAAAAGCCACCCTAAACCACCAATGTATTTAATCTTTCAACTAAACTCAAAATTTTCATATGATTCGAAGTTCTCATAGGGAAGAGATTCATCCATACTGGAAACTGCCTCTGAATTTACATACTCGGGTTCTTCAGAAACATCTGAGTTCGTATACTCCAGAGTTTTTTGAGTTTTATATTCCTCCGAGTCCTTGTAAATTTGAGAATCCTCAAAACTTGGAGTTTCGTTGGCTTCATGTTCTACTCCAACAAACTTAAGTAAGTAATCCACTCCATTAACTACATCATATACCATTAATCCAATTCTACCTCCAATCCAACTACCCAGTTGACTTCCTGCAAGATAACCTAGGCGTCCAAGGCTCTGCTCACCATAAAAACCACCAGCATAGGCACCAGCCAAGGTTCCACTGCCCCTTAGAAATCCTTCAGTCATGGTACCACCATAGTAAATAGCTTCAAAAAAGTCCCACCCAGAAGAAATGATGGGACCAATTATGCGCTTAGCCTGCCTTGTTGCAAGCTTTGCTGCCTTTACCCCTTCTTTTTGAGCTAGTTTTGCTGCGTCTTTTCCAGGGATTCCTTGTGCCAATGCATCAATTATTGCACGTTCAATTGCAAGATTCCTAGCTTTCTCAACATGGGCGGATCTCATGTTATAGACATACAGCTTTACACCCTCCTTTACTGTGCACGCTAAGGTTCCAGTGCTCATATCAAAGCAATCAAAGATTGTAAATTTCCCACTCTGGGATGAAGAAGCTTCCCCAACCAGTAGTCTACACTTTTCAGCTATAAAAAGAGTAAAAAGTCACAGAAATGAGCATCCAATATGATGGTCAGCAATCTTGATGGCATAGACATTCGTAAAACATGCATAAGGGCTAGAGTGAGATCTTTTTTCTTTACTTAAAAATACAACTATTAACAACGGACCAGATATTTTCACTTTCCAGATATGTTACAGATATTCTCTTCATTTAATTGTATAGGGAAGAGTTACAGACACATCATTAACACTGAAACAAAGAGGAAGAAGCATTAAGAACACAAGGAACAAGAATGACCGAGCAGAATCTCTGCAGGTATGTGGTAATACAACTGGATTTCATGTAATCAATCATGTTACACACACAGTACTTTTATGCTAAAATAACAACTAATTTGTACAGCTCAGATTTCTAAGTACGAAATGCATGAAGGTAACATATATTGCTATTACAAAGATAAAAAGATTAAGGATTTTATTAGTCTTGACAGGATCTGTCCTAGTTTAGAGCTTCAATATTCATTTCTGGAGTCCTATTAAATTATGTTCTTTGCAAAGTGGGAGGAATAAAATGCCATCCCTTGCAAAGCCCTCCATATTATGCACAACATGACATTTAGTGTGTTGATGGAACATGATAGAATTTTCATATTGCCCACTAAAAGAAAGACAACTTTAAAAGCAGTTATCTTGAATCAAGATCTTTGTTTGGGCTTACCTACTTGAACTATATATTTTGACTACCAATTAATCACATAATTTTTTATTCCATCAATAAATCTATTTTCTTGCAGAAAATTGACACATTCTTTACAATTAAGTTGAAAACTAATTCCTTTTCCTCTTTTTTGTGAAAAATCAATTCTAGTAGATGAAAAGCACATCTATACCTTAAGCCAGTACCGATTCCAACAGAAAAGAAGGCACCCCAAATAGACCGTGATTGCTGTTAACATTCGAGGTCAAGAATTGGTTGCTTATACAATGTAAAAGACAACAAATTCAGCACACACATATCCAAAGAAGACACTTGGTGCACCATAATAAACACCAAGGATTCAAACACTTTCCGTCATTCTGTTTATACATAAGTACATACATACATGTATATATAATCTTTGTCTGTGTATATAACTGGCTGTTTCAAAACAATAAAATTCCACTATCGATGCAAATCAATACGTGATAAAATCGAATTAAATAAATTAACAACTTTCATAAGAATGAGAATCAACAAGAGCTTCATGCTTCCCATTGAAATGGTAAAATAACAAAACAGAGCACTACAATTACACATAAGTGCCAAGGCCGAGCTTTTGTCAGCCAAATGAATTCATAATTCACCAAAAGGCAACGTTCATGAATTCCAAATGCAATTATGTTAACCCAAAAGCAAAACAGGTTATCCAGTCAAAAAGACTAAGACATTGCAATTGATATGATTTGATCAGTAATAACAAAGAAATCCGCAACGAAAAATCAAACAATACTTCATCAATACGAGTTTGTGGCGAGATCCTAAACGTACCTGTGAAACTAAGGGCAACGATTCCGGCGACGAGGAGGAAAAGTTGAACCCGTTTCTTCTGCAAATCCATAGATGGTTTTTTCCGTAATTACGTTTGGCTTCTGAACAACTATAAACTAAAAATGTTTAATCTTTGATCGTTAACTCGGAAGTCGAAAACATTTTAGACTATTAAATTATAAGAAACAGGCATGAAAGTTCATTTTTTTTTCAAACTTGGACTTCTCGAAGGTCCAAGCAAAGAAGATTCTTTTTTTCAAAGTTCAATTAAAGCTGCGAACACCCTAAATTGGTTTTGGCTTTAGTGTGGTATAATTTGCAATGTTTCAAATACCGATTCTCGAATGAGTTTTGATGTTAATTACTATTGAACATTAATTTAGGTAATTTTTAAATTTATAAAATATTCTCTATTTTTTTAAATTACAAAATAGTTCATTAGTATATTATATGATATACTTTATAATTTTACATCAACCTTATCTTCAAAAATCATAATAATAAAAATAAAAAAAACAACAATTTATTTATTTTATGGACATTAATTTTCAAATATTTATATATCCATTAAATGAAGTTAATTTCATACAAATGTATAATAATTTGACAAATATGGTTATAATGATTCTATTAATTTTTAACTTAATTATTTATATTCAAATGTTTTGTTTAATATGAATGACATCATTTAATTATTATCTTAAATTTTAATTTAGATCAAGGAGTTAAAATTTTTATATAAGTTATATATTAAAGTTAGCAACAACAATATCTTATATCTAAAAATAAAATAAAAGTTTAAAAATTAATGTTAAAATGAAAGTTGACAAGTTCAAATTCTACTACACATCGAGTAATTATTAAACATGTAATCTAGTATAATATTTTTCTTGTTTTATAATTATGTTGTGAAATCTAAAAAGAATGCATTCATGCAAGTTGTTAATTTTTAAAAAATTTTAAATTTGCTAAACACCACAAAAATATTATTTCACATAATTATATAAAAATATTATGAAACTTAATTGTCTTTATTTTTAAATATATTTAATTAATAATAATTTTATGAGGTATAATTTTTTGTTATTAAATTGATTTAATAAATATATAATTAACAATTATTGAACAACATAAGAAAGTTAAAACACAAATGACTCAGTTAAGATGTAAGACTCTAATGTATCCATTCATGTGAGTTCAAGACAAGTCTTTCTCAAATTTGGCTCTTTAAGTATCTATACTAAGAGCGAATGGGATGGACGACCACGGAATCGATCTCCATCGTCCATTTAATCCAACGGCTTATATTTTCTGCTTCTTCTGTTTATTGAATGTTGTGTCTTCGCGCGATATACACGCAATCTTTTGACCCAATCTTCAATCTTCTGATGCAATATTTTCTGAGGCGACCACGCACGCGGCCGCGCAATGCATGCCCTTGTGACTGCTTTTATGTGTTCATATCTGTTCATTCATGTTGTGTCCTTTCTCTCTCTTTGTTT
>JANZLD010000006.1:46412596-46422872 GCA_026413575.1 Erythroxylum carthagenense
CCATAGATGCCTGTGCATGCCAATAATTTATTCCTAACCCGTCCCAATTTACTAAAATACCCTTCCCATCGGTGATGAGATGTTACATAATATATTCTCAATAGGCAAGAAATGGAATCTATAAGTCTAAACCCATATATTTAACCCTTTAGCCACACACCATATGATGTTGCCTCAAAACAAGAAATAAACTCAAACTTCTTGATGGAAGTAGCAGTTAAAGACTGCTTGATACTTCTCCAAGATATCGATCTATAGGAAAATATAAAGATTTAACCTATTTTTGATTTTCATGAATCAACATACCAAGCAAAATCTAAATCTTAGTACCTTATTACCTCTAGATTGTCAAATCTTCTATATATAAGCATGTAATCTTTGGTCCTTTGAAGTACATTTCTCCAGTGATCTAATCCTAAATCGCTCTGTTATCTGTCTAACATTCCATTACAAATACAATGTCAAGTATTATACAAACCTGGGTATGCATCAAGCTTCCTTCTGCAGAAGCATATCTTAATTTCCTATAGGATGTTGTCCCCCATATCTTACCATTATATTTGGTAGTTATAACCCAAGGACTTTTAGTTGCCTATAAATTCTTAAACTTCTCTCTCTTAAAGTTCAAAGTAAAGTCCTTTCAACTTATAGATCTAACTCAAGTAGTAATCCAAGACTAATTTTAGTCGTAAGCTGAAGTATCTAAATCTTGAATTCAATAAAAATATATATTTAAAAAAGAAATTTCTAAAATAAACAAATACAAAAGTAATAGAAATTTTGATTAGATTAATAAAAAAAAAGTGTTCTTAATATCCTAATCCCCGTCAATAGCATCAAAATCTTGATGAGTGTTCACAATTCGAACAATATTTAAGATCAACTAAACATATACACTTACCAATTTTGTAATATAGTCTAGCGAATATGATTATCATTTTTATGAGGACTATAAGTATTAGTAATGACTATCTTTCTATTATTTAATATAAAAAATGAATGATTGACTTATAAGAAAGCATTAACAAAACCAAAATTAGTAATGTAAAATAAAAAAAGCAAATAACAATAATGAAACAATTAATTGATATTCAAGATCCTTATGTAGAATCCTTCGATAACTTTTCTATACTTAAATTTATCTAGATTCAATTTTTAACCCGAGTTTCTTGGTCTAGTAGAAATTTCAAAGTTATAGCCATATTCTTTCTCAAGAAATATAACTCTTATCCTTAATTTATTAACTGAAATGCCATTGTGATCAAAAACCTTAAGAATGCATTATCTTGTTCTATGACTTTCTTTGTTACTAACTTAGAAGATTTATGTAATCCTATCTCAAAGATTTAGTGCAACTCTTATTATTTATGTCATAATCTATTCATACATTGATATGAAATCTAAAATTGAATAAAAAACTACCAAATTTCAACCCAAACACAAGAAATATTCATGAATAATTTACAATATAACTTAGGTCTTTTACTAAATCAAAGAAGCAATCCAAACAAATTATCCTAATGTTCATTATATCTTGATTTATCTCATTTTAGTTCATACAAAGATAAAGAAAATCAATAACAATAAAGAAAGAATACAAAATTTAAAAAAAAAATCTCATAGATCTTGAAATCTTGAAGTTCTTCACTTGAATCTCGACGGAAATCCCTTTCTTTCTCTCTAGAGTTTCTACTTTCTTATCACAAGATGCTCTAGTTTGTTTTTTATATCATATACCCCCTTTTTATATTCTCCCTAATCTTTTTATATTAGAAAACCCTTATAAGATAATACCAATATGGGTCTAACACAAATTTATGTTAAACCTATGTTACTCCCCGTTACTTCTATATAGAAAACCTCAAACTTTTTTAAAATTACTATCAACATGAATCTCTAATATAAACTTACGTTAGAGAACTTGAGTTTTGAATCCTTTCTCTAAAATCCTGCCAAATTGTTCCAACTTGTTTGTAATTTGCCTAAATATGTTTCTCTAATATAAACTTATATTAGGAAACTAAGTTTTGAATCCTTCCTCTAAAATCATGCTAAATTGTTCCAATTTGTTTATAATTTACCCAAATATGTTATTTCCTAGGAAGCTAAAATAAGTCCTGAAAATAAAATATAAGAAAATTGAGTATCAAATCCTATAGAAACCATCAAAAACATAAGTAAAGCACTTTTAAAGTCATGCTAAAAATATAATCTAATTCGCAATTATTACCCTCCATTGTGATATACTAAAATTGGTGTGTTTGAATTGATCTTAGGGTAATGGATTATTATCATTAGTTTCTAAGTTACAAAAATGAGATTAGCAATAATCGTATCTCCTCCCTAGAATCATCAAGGATAGTAGGTTGATTATGCGATTCAATGTTTGATAACGTATCTAATGTTGAATTGTTGTTTGATTGCTAATAGTTGGGGATGGCAAAGGGCTGGCCATGAACCAGCAATGCCAAAATTTTAAAATAATTTTTTAAAATTAAAAATATATAATAATGTTATTTTTTAATTAGGTCTAGGTTTAAACTACCCAAGCCTAAGCTTACCTGAGACATAACTCTTCTAAGTAAAATTATGTTGCTTTGTTTAGAATAATTAAATCTCGAGTCAGTATAAGTCTGGCCTGATCCATGAGCCAGTCCATTAAAAACAACTAAATTTAGATCCGTAAGCTAAAAATTATCATCCCTACTAATAGTGTTGGAAATCTCTATTAAGACTCATTATAACGAACTTTTTAAAATTCTTTATAGAATATATATATGGAATTGTTGACGTTTTTTCACATATAGCACCAATTGATGTATTTAGATCTACGCTTTGACTCTTGTTTGCCGACTCAAACAATTTTGACCTACGAAAAATCGTGTGGTATTTAACTCAGACGTTTTGGCTCCAAATCTTAAGTCAGGAAATGGATTGGAAGAGAATGGATAATTAGAGTTACGATGTATTTATTTGAACTTGGAGTCTCAGTTTTGCTTATATAGATTTGGGACACATCGTTAGCATATGAGATATAATTGTGGGCCTGTCACTTCCCTCGTAAGGAGAGGATGGAAACTCGAGTCCGAGAGCATTTGTCAACCATTAGGTTACGTTACAACTTACAATCCTGGCTTACAAGTGAGAAAATGCTTTGCCATATTTCCCTCCTACGTCAGCTTCAAGCCATCACTTGATCCTCACTTCTCAGAGTGCACTCGCTGTGAATCACTACCTTACCAACAATCTACAACGATTAAACACACTAGCTGGCCACAGTAGTTTTATCTGTCGCAGCTTTTATTTTTTCATGAAGTTTGATGAATTGTTTCGTTTCTTTTGGTGATTGATTTTTTTCCCATGAAGATATCAAGAAAACCTTAAAAATGACTCTCCTTCTACTAACTCTTCCTTATTAAAAGCTCTCGGACCTGAGATTCGTAACATACAGAAGCATAACATTGTACGGAAATGCTCCTTGATGTCTAAAGCATCCTTCTAACTTGGCTAGCTGCTAGTAAAAAATTGAAAACCAAGTACAGAATTAGACGATCGACTGATCACTTATGCATTTATGTTGTCTTGAACCTGAATCTATCAATTATTTATTTTTTCAATGCAGCTAAGCTAGCACTCTGGAGCAGAATGCAGCACAACATAAACTTGTTTTGTCTGATAATCAGTACAGAAGATTGGGGAAAGATCAGAAATGTCTGTGCCATAGCTTGAACAGCTTTTTGTATTCTATTTGGCATGAAAGGAATCAAAGACTTCAGGAATTGTAGAACAGAGAAATGCGCAATCAAATGAAGATGGAACCTAGGGCAACCAATATCATCACTTATCTGTTTTGATTGATCTTTGGATGTACGAGGACCTGACTCTGTACAGTCTTGTATTTATACTTTATAGATGGTCTGGATTGGGCAATTTAACGAATTCATTTCAATTATATTAAAAAAAAATGACTCCTTGCAATCTAATTATTCATTCTTGACATTGTAGGCAATTGTTTGCAGTCCAACTCTATATTGACCTTTCGCTATGAGTTTGTGACAGGCGATGTGCAGGTTTATTCTGAAGAAGGGAAATTGCTTTGTCGGAGGCTAGGACGTAAACTTGTGCTGTTTCGAAGCAGTAACAGGGCAGGCTAGTGCTCGATGGTAAGTTCTAGAACTGCTTACTCCACATGCACTGGTGAAAGGCTTAAGCTTTCTAAACCCACCCGAAGTCCAAGTCCAGTTTGTATCAAGTTTTAGCCCAACTATGACGTGATAGCCACCTAACAATCTGGATCCTTAGCTGTTTAAGATTGGCCAGATTAGGATCCTTGGATCTCATAAAGCTTTTCTTTTTATAAAGTTTGGTGAATTGCCAAACAGCCCAACGTGTATTGTCATATACCTCTCTGAATTCCGAAGGGTGACAGATAAAACAATAGTTGTGTTTTTGTTTGAAATATAATTTGCATTACATATATATATAACAATCAGATTTATTGAAGAATCTACATGGATATTTAGCACTACCGTGTCATCTTAATATCAAAACAAATTACCGAATAAGAAATTCCCAACTCCAAACAACTTAGCAAAGGCTCATTTCGGTGACCAAATGACGCATTCTAGTTAGCCATCTGCACTATTATGCCTGCCAAAGGAATTTTGAAAATGAGATGTGAGTGAGTTGTTCACTATGAAGATTTGAATATGAGAGACCATACCCCTACCTTGCTCGCAATATTGTTGGAGAGCCAGTCCAGTCCCTCATAAAGGCCTTCGCCAGAAGTAGCACATGTGCTCTGAATATACCTGAAGAGGGGATAAGAGATCAGGCAGTACTTTGTGCGCTATTTGTTTCCAATATAAAAATGTTTGTACGGAAATTCAAGGGAAGGTAGCTAGAATCAACATACCAGTGGCGTTGACGAAGTGAGTGAAGACCAAGCTTATCAGTGATCTCAGCCGCATTCATAGCATTTGGAAGGTCTTGCTTGTTAGCAAACACAAGCAGCACAGCATCCCTCAATTCATCCTAGGCAGAGATAAAACTTAAAACTTCAGAAGAAGTCATCTCACTGCCTGACTTGTACCAAGTTTTTAAAAGCATAAACAGGGACTATATTAACATGAACGACGAAATATTTTTAATTAAAAATCATACGTAACTCCATTTCAGAGGAAGCTGGAGAAACAGGGGTCCAATTCCAGACCATAAAATCTAGTTGCAGCAACATCAAATCCTAGCTCAACTCTAACAAATCAGCTACTTAGCATAAACTAGACATATAACTTGTTTCACCAATTCCCATTAGAATCCATAAATGTCAAAATGAAGCTTATACCTCATTCAGCATTCGATGCAGCTCATCCCTTGCCTCAACTATACGGTCACGGTCATTGCTATCAACCACAAAGATAAGTCCTTGAGTGTTTTGGAAGTAATGTCTCCATAGAGGTCGAATCTTATCACATTAAAAAAAAGAACAAACTGAGACCGTGGAAACTGAGTAATTTTGATAAACAATTCAACAAATTTATAATCAAAGTTTCTACAGAATAAAAATGTTGAAACTAACACATAAAAATGGTTAATATGATCAAGAAGACACAATATCACTACACTCTTGCTCCATAAACGAGAAAGAAAAAGCAGATATCAATCAGGTTTTACAAGGCTGGTGATGGGCAATGCCATGAAGGTCACAAAATGCAACAGCATTTGAAGTACCATTACATTATCCCCTTCCTAAATTCATAAGCACACTCACATTTCCGTAGACATATGTAAGCCACAACACAAATAGCCTCTTCTCAAAAGGAAAAGGGAAAGAAAAGCAAATGAAGTGGCTTGTATAATTTAGCTTAGGAATGTGTTATGTGCTGATGGCAAAACTAATCAACACATGACCGTCCATAAGCACAACACAATCCATAACAGCATACAGAAGATTAAAGTACAAAGAAAAAGAAGTCTGCCACAACAAGGATAGCCTTTCCTCATTCAACCATAGGAAAATCTTCAAAGACAAGATGCCTTTAGTGAATGTGGCTTTTGCTTTTGTTGCGTGCTTATGAGAAAACACAGAATCAGCACAAGACTTTCCACAAGCATGCATATCACCAACAAATGAAACTTAGAAAAACCATGTTATTGGGTACAACTGAAATAAACTTCAGCCACATAGCAATATATTTTTCATTCATCAAAGATAACGAAAAACCCTAATACAATGTGGGTAAAATAATTAAAGCTTGTGATTATGTTAAATGATAAGTACAACACCATGCAGTTATTTGCCACAACAAGGATATCGTTTCATGATTCAAACATAGGAAAAAAAATTTAAAGACATATTATCACCCTAATACAATGTGGGTAAAATAACTAAAGCTTGTGATTAGGTTAAGTGATAAGTACAACACCATGCAGTTATTCACAACAAGAAGGATACCCTTTCCTGATTTAAACATAGGAAAATACTTGAAAGACATGTTATCACCCTAATACAATGTGGGTAAAATAACTAAAGCTTGTGATTATGTTAAGTGATAAGTACAACACCATGCAGTTATTCGCCACAACAAGGATACCCTTTCCTGATTCAAACATAGGAAAAATTTTGAAAGACATGTCATCTTTAGTGTATGCAACTTATGTTTTTGTTGTGTGCTGATGAGAACACCTAATCAGAACAAGACCGTCCATAAGCACACATATGATTGATAAATGAAATTAATAAATCCATTTTATGTGAAAAAACTGAAATATAACTCAGCCATACAGTGACTATTTTTCCTTCATCAAATAAAATAAACAATAAACCACGATACAATGTGGACAAAGTAGATATACCTTGTGACTAAGAGTTGTGTGATAAGCAGAACATCAACCATAATGACATATAGAAGATAAAAGCACAAAGAAAAAGACATCAGCCACAACAAGGATAGTCTTTCCTCCTTCAACCTTCAGAAAAACTTGACGACAAGTTGGCTTTAGTGAATGCAGCTTATGTTTATGTTGTCATAAGATAAAAGCACAAAGAAAAAGATGTCAGCCACAACAAGGGTAGCCCTTCCTCATTCAAACATAGGAAAAACTTGAAAGACAAGTTGGCTTTAATGATGTAGCTTATGCTTCTGTTGTGTGCTGATAAGAAAACACCTAATCAGCACAAGACCGTCCATAAGCACACATATCACTGAGAAACAAAACTAAGAAAGATCATGCTTTCTGACTAAACTGAAAAAATTTCAGCCACCCAATAAGTAACTTTTTCCCCTTCATCAAACTGTCGGATTATGTAGAATCATTCAAATTATGTAGAATCAACATGATTTCTATAGCTATACAATCTTCTAGATAATGCTGCATGATTCTACATAATCCGACACAAACAAAGGAAAAACCTTAACACAAGGTGGCTAAAGTTGAGATAGCTTGTGATTATGTTGTGTGGTAACAGAGGCAAGTAATTAGCACAGGACTGTCCAAAAGCACGTAATACCAATCTGACATAAGAGCATCAGATTGTACACATGTAAGCAGGAAGCATTAACTTTGCAAAGACTCATTATAGAATAGTGTAGCATTAGCATTTTATACCTTGTCCTGACCACCAACATCCCAGACGGTGAAACTTATGTTTTTGTATTCCACAGTCTCCACATTAAAACCTGAGGGGAATTAAATAGGAACAACAAATTTACACCCTTGAACAAACAGAGATATGGCCACTATTATGTCAAGGTTCAGAAGCTATACCGATAGTTGGAATGGTAGTGACAATCTCTCCAAGCTTAAGCTTGTATAAGATGGTAGTCTTACCAGCAGCATCAAGACCAACCATCAAAATTCGCATTTCTTTCTTGGCAAACAACCGGCTGAAAAGCTTCGTAAAAGAAAGCCCCATCTTGTTTCTTCAGCTGAATCCCAAATGGGGAAACCATATTAAGACAAAAATCATAATAGATTACATGCCAGGTCTAGTTTCAGATCTAAACATTTCTTATATATAAAGAGCAAAAAGAAATCAACAAATCCAGATCGACCATGACATACCAAAAACCAAATCCACCAATAAAACCAATGAAATTCAAAATAAACAAATAAGTTTAAAAGTGCATAGACATCATACGGATAGAAAGAGAGGAAACGGAACTCACCTGAAGAAAAACGGAGAGACAGAGATGGAGGCTGCTATTGCGCTGTTGAAGTTGAGAGGAAATGGACACATATTTATTTTGAGGACTGCGTCTCATTTGACGGCTTCTTTTTTCACGCCGTTACTTTGCTTACCCATTTTCCCGAACCCTAGCTTTTTCACTTTCAATTTTTATTGATTCGATCGAAGGCATCAGCCTTTTTCAGTCTTTTCTATAAAAAAAATAAGTTTATGGTTTAAAAATCTCTTAACTTTTTAGACTTCCACTCTTTTTACTTTTATTAAAATGATTAATTAAAAGAGATTTCATAAAATGTATTCACATAAACAAACTAAATTAAATAGATTGACTGAAATTATCCAAATCTAGATAATTTATAATAATGTTCAATCAATTAAATTAGTTATTAATTATTCTATGATAACAAAAATAACTTTTTATTGAACTTTTATTTATTATATATTAGCACTAGTAAATAAAATTTTAGTTTCTCCTACTTTATTTATAATTCATATTTTTAAATAATTGATAATTTTATTGATTTTAATATGAATAAATTAACTTATGAATTCTAATTATTTTATTAATTTATCGTATTTACATATTATTTATATGAAAAAGAATAATAAATATTTAGTATTTATTATTTTATTTTATTAATAATTTAGTATATTTAAATTAATTTGGCAATAAACTAATTTCATTAAATTTTTATTTACTAGTATAATACTAATAAAGATTCTCAATTTTTATAATATAAATAATTAATTTTAAATTTTTACTATTAATTAATAAAATTGTACAAAGCTGAACTTCGATAATTTATTAATAGTAATAAGCTTACTACTAACATTAGTCTTGGGAGTCAGCAACACAACACAACCTAACGTATTTTATTGCACAAGACTTCCCGTTTTGTATAGGTTCAGGGAAGATTATTAATATATGCAGTCTTCTTTTTGAAAGTATTTATAAAAAAGGTGTTTTCTTAATTAGAACTTGTGAGTTGTGACCTTTTGATCACTTTTAATTAATAATAAAACTTAATTAATCAAATTTTATATATTTAACAAAATATAAAATATAAGAGATAATATTATTATTATTATATCCTAAACAAAAATTTTATGAAATATATAATATTACTGCCATGTAAAACTAACAAATATTAAATTAATATATTACTAATATTAATAAAAATGAAATGAAATTCTACCGTGTGAAGTCCGAAAGTCAAAAAGCTATTGCTCAAGTAGAGAAATATAAACCACGTGCTAACAAGAAATACAAAAATTGACAAAACAAGAAATGCTAGTCAAAATATCATTTTGGATTTGAGAACGAATGATGCAGCCACCATTCCTTCACCATTTTCTTTATTTTATTTTCATTCCATTAATAAACTAATAATTCAAACAATAAGGTTTAGAAAAATCTTAATGTAAAAGGTATAAGACAAGGAATTGAACAAGGAGAATCCTTAGAACACAAATCCTAGAAACTAATTTTTGATTAAATCTTTATAAACAAGAATATGATGCAATAAAATAAAAAGGAATCATAGGTAACACAATTTTTTCTCTCTTTTTCCTAGAAAGAAATTGATTAGAATTTAAATGATATAAAAAAAAGGATAACCACACCTTAATGGCATCTAACAGGGAAGTGAATTGGGAGTTGATAAATTCTGAATAAAGTATTACTAACTTAGTGTATTAATAAATACAATTTACAAGAGATGAAATATGATGCAAAATAATGAATTTCAATAACAAATTTATACAATAACGGAAAAAGGGTGAAGGAAGAGAAATGTAAACTAATTTATAGTGACTTGATAAACAACCCTTTCATATGTCCACTCCTAATACTCTTCTTAAAATACTACTATAACTTTTCTTTCAATATAAAGAATAACCTTTGTATAATCTTATCTTTGCAAAGAAGATTTGTATTGTGAAAAAGGAACCTAGATATCACTGAGAATACCCCTAGGATAATATACAAACCTCCAATAAAAGCTTACAATTCAAATATCTTACTTTATCACTTTGATAATATCAAAGAGGCTCACTCATACAAATATGAGACAATGAATGCTCAAATGC
>JANZLD010000006.1:46449738-46466035 GCA_026413575.1 Erythroxylum carthagenense
ACCTTAATATTTTAAAGCGTTCAAAATAAGCCTTAACTTTTGTAAGACATTCAAATTTGACTCTTAGTCAATTAAAAAACTCGTGGAGTTATGTCTCCGCTAGTTTTCTATCATGTCATTACTGAGATGGTAGAAATGTATTATTTTTAATATGCTTACGGGTCTTCTAGTACCAAGTGGCATACATGTGGCATTATGGAGCCCATCTATCTTAATAAAATTTCAATTATTTTATATAATTATATTAATTCTAACTGTTTTTAATTAAATTTAATTAATCTAATGTATTTTAACAAACCTAAAATCCAACTTACTCAAGATCTGAACCCTAAATTTATCCCAATTGCTTTACCCTCTTCATCCTATCCCCCATCCCAATTTACTTTCTAGATAATCAAGTTTATGAAGCAAATGATTCATATCATGAATGTTATTATGGTCTTTATTATGTTGCAACTGAGACACTCAAGCTCTTTAATGATTTTATCCTACTTTCGTAAGGTTATAATGTCTACCAGGGACCCCCCGAAGACATTCTTAAGTTCTTTGAATATATTGGCTTCATATGTCCAGAAAGGAAAGGTGCAGTTGATTTTTGCAAGCAGTTTGTTCCAAGAAGGACTAGAAACAATACTAGTTTAGAAAGAATTATCCTTACACATAAAATTTGTACAAGCCTTTAGATCCGTTCATGTTGGCAACAACTCGTAGATAACCTTACTGTTCCTTATGATAAATCTATACACACTCTACAACTTTGGTAACTAAGAAATATATACTATCTCCAACTGGAAACTCTTTTAGGTGTGGTTTGAATAAGAATGATTGAACATTATTGAATTTTTAATATAAACAGAGTGTAGAGTCTACTAACAAGAATTAAGCTTGGGTCAACTATTGTCTAAATAATTAGAACTAGTTGTTTAGATAGTTGACCTTTACCACTTATAAACCTTTTAACATTTTCATGATTAGGCAATATGGGGCATTCTAACACTCCCCTTCAAGTGTAACTGGAGTTGAACATCCAGTTGTCACTTAAAATATACGCAGTGGTAACCGGATCGGGCCGCTGAAACTGGACATCTAGACGAATAACCGAAAAATTAATAATCTGGACCAAACCTGCTCTGATACTATAGTAAATTTTTAATATGAGCAGATTGTAGAGTCCAACTCTTTCATTTTTATATTCAAAATCACGTAAATAATACATTTCTACTAATGATATGGTAGAAAATAGAAGTTAGACATATGTGAGACTGAATAATACGACTCTGGTCTCTTTTTAAAAAAATCGGAAATCATCTACCCGATAACAACTTGTATTATTTTGTAGCAACGTTTAAACAATTGTAGACAGAGTTCCATTAAATTGAGATCTACATTGAGTTCCGTCTCTTTTCTCACTTCACTTGCTTGCTGCTCTGTTGGCTTTTGTTACTGTCCTCCGTTCCTCTACTTCTCTATGGCCTTTCGCTCTCCTGCTTTTCCTTTCCGTGTTGCTCTTATTGTTGTTATTGTAGTTCCATTGCTTTTCACCTCAGTAGCTTCGCAGTGTAAACATCCACCAACCATTTTCGTCTTTGGTGACTCTAACTCTGACACCGGCGGCCTCGTCGCAGGACTTGGATTTCCTGTCAATCTCCCCAATGGCCGCATTTTCTTTGGCAGATCAACTGGGAGGTTGTCCGATGGACGGCTCGTAATCGACTTCCTCTGTAAGCAGCCCGCTGGCCTGTACCGCTCGCTGTCTTCTTTTTCATTTTGGTTTTTGCTCCTTTGGTTTCTGGTCAAGCGTGCGTATCCAAACGATTCGATAAATTTCGTTGGTTTTGTGGAGTTGTGATGTTTGATCATTGACGTAGGTGGCTCCATATATTCAATCCGATGCAGCTCAATTTAACCGAGCCTGGTTAATGTTATCGGTTGCCGGTTAAAAGTTTTCCAATTTTACAAAATGCAACATCATTAGTATCTTATAATGTTGTTTATTGCCTCATGCCATAGAGACAGCTTTGCGGCTCTCTTTGTTTCTGAACAAGTACCTATTTCACTATTCTGGCAAGTTGACATTTTATTAACTCATGGGATCCAAAGTTGGGAACTTTGTCTTTATTTTCTTGTTTCCTGTCAGAAAGTGGGGAACTTTATTATATGATGCAAATAAGTTGTGAAGTTTCTAAGATGACATCCATGTATATTTTTGCAGGCCAAAGCTTAAAGACTAATCTTCTAACCCCATACCTAGACTCATTGGCGAGGTCCAATTTCATAAATGGTGCAAACTTTGCAATAGTTGGATCCTCTACCCTTCCAAAGTTTGTTCCCTTTTCATTAAACATCCAAGTAATGCAGTTCGCTCATTTCAAGGCTCGTACCCTTGAACTTGTCTCGGCTGGTAATGTATCGTTTTCTCTGAGAAGGGTAATTTATATTCTTTAATCGTAATTAATCCCTTTTACCGCTTCTGGTTCAAGGTTGTGATCACTAATAATGAAATGCACATAGCAATTACAGTAGACTTCCGAAAGGTACGTGGGAACGTGTGCTTATGTGAAACTCTAGACATATATCGGTTACCTGAGAGAGACAAATAAGAAAACCTTGAAATTCGGACTCAAAAACTATTTCATTTGTTATCAGTACATCTTCTTGACCAAGGAGTAGTTACATTTTAGTACGTGTGAACCTCATTTGCAGATAATTAGCGTTTTCTGAATCAGCATAACTGTTTGCCATTCCTGCAAGTGTAATATTGTTCTAGATTAGTGTTCTGCTTGGAGTAGGGTTAGCTTATTTACTCCTCCCCTATACCTCGGCTTATTTACCCTTACTTAAAGGCCAAAGAATAAAAGAAACAGAGGAAGTTATGCTTTTGCCTGATAGTGTTTATATTTAAAGCTACAATACAAGTGTTCACCATGATACTATAATTTAAAGATATAGGGAATCAACGTCATTGGCCTTGTACGTAGCAACATAAGAACTGTTTCTTTTGTTGCAATTGTTTACCTATGACACTTCTAAGTTTCCACCTTCAAACTGATGAAGTACTCCTACAACTCAGGAGCTAGGAGAAAGAAACTGATTATCAAATTTTATTATTGTTAGGTTTCTATAATATGATCAATGATGAAGGGTTCAGGAATGCACTTTACATGATTGACATTGGACAAAATGACCTTGCCACTGCATTGACCAAAAACCTATCTTATGCTCAATTAAACAGAAGGGTACAAACTGTGATACGAGAAATTGAGAATGGTGTAAGGGTGAGTTTATAATTGCATTAAAGCAGTGATTACTGTTTTACTCTTTTGTTCTGGTTGAATTTTTTTTTTCCAGTATAATAATGGGATGCCTATCAAGTTCCTTGACTGAGATGATTTATTGTTAATGTTGGATAGACTTTATACGCTCAAGGTGGCAGGAGATTTTGGATACATAACACCGGACCGTTAGGTTGTCTTCCTCAAAAGCTTGCTGTAGTTGAGAAAAAGGATTTGGATCCATATGGTTGCATTTCAAGTTACAATGATGGTTCAAGATTGTTCAATGCAGGGCTACTTCGCACATGCCAACGGCTGAGGTCGCAATTGACAGATGCAACTATAGTCTATGTGGATATATTTTCCATAAAGTATGATATCATTGCCAACTCTTCTAAATATGGTAAGATGGAAAGCTTTTTATTGAAACATGGTAACCTCTTCTCATTCTGTTCCTTTCAAGAAATATGCTTTTAAATTTTCTTTTACTCTGATATTGATGACTTGATGATCTGACATGGGGCACACAGATTCCTGAAAGCAGCGGCCTTGTTATCTTAGGGTTCAATTGTTTCCTGGCCAATTAACGAGCTTAAGTTGAAAATTTCTTATGTGATATCTCCATTCTCTAATTGGTTAATTGTGTAATCGGTTTTTAGGCAACGCATTATACAATTTCACATATTTGGATGCAGAAAGTCAGAGTAGGAATGACGATTATGTTGTCTTGATGAAAACCTTCTGACTTGGTTTTCTGTATTCGTTTGGAAAAGACTAATCAAGTTTGGATGAATTGATTGCCTCAACCAAACCACTGGCGGATGCAGGTTTCTCAAATCCACTCATGGCATGCTGCGGATATGGAGGACGTCCATACAATTACAATATAAATATAACATGCGGTGAACCTGGCCACCAGGTCTGCAGTGAAGGATCTGAATACATAAGTTGGGACGGCATCCATTATACTGAAGCCGCCAACATGATTGTAGCCTCCAAAATACTATCAAAGGCCTATTCTTCTCCAAGTACTGCATTTGATTTCTTTTGTCAGTAATGAACATCATCTGCGAAGGCAACAAACTCGCATTTCCTGAACCTCAAATGCCATGCACCTTCAAGATGTAACATGGTAATGTACAATATCTTCAGTATTATGAGAAGTTAAACGTGGAAAGTATCACAGGTTCATGGAGTGTCAAACAACTCGCAGATGAAGAAACTGGGTACTTTTCCTGCGTTTTTGAAGGAGATATATATTTATATCTACCATTATTGATTAATCTTCCTTATTTTAGCTCTCTTAAGGTATAACTTGTCATAGCGATGTACAAACTTTGTCATCTAGGCATACATGCAGCAGCGCTCAATTATAGCTGCATCAGCGGCTCCCTTTGTATCATAAACCAAGAGCGAAATTTTAAGAAGCCTTTCATTTCTCTTGAAGAAGACGATATTTGACAAATTCTAGATGCAGGAACTTGTCAGTCTTTCCCTCGGTTGCACCCAACCAAATCATCTCCTCTTGAACCCCTTTGTGTGTTAAAGAATAAGGACTCAAACAAACATGTGTGTGCATTCTGATTAATTTGTTCAAAGGAAGAAAGCTTTTTCTTTTTTCAAGTGAATCACTGTGAAAATGGGAATAAGGAAATACATCAAAGATAACTAATTGACTTCTACTCATTTTGATTGAAAAGCTGGAGGAAACTCTGGAACGTGGAAACATTTTTTCCTACCTGTTTTCACCATTTCTTTACACACATCAGTAAGTTCAGAAGCATATGTTACCCTATAATAATAAATTAATTATTTAAAATATTTATGATAAAAATTATTTAACTTTAAAAATGAGTCAACATTTGGATTTGGCGTTCACGTTGAATATCAGTTAATTTTATTTGATTTATTTCTCTTGGAATCAAGTGAAACTTGTATTGTCGTTTCTGTTATAGGTTATTCTTAAGAAATGATAAACGACATTTACAAGTGTCGAACTGATATATGTTTGAAGACAAAACCAACAAAAAGTCCAATATGCTAAGAAGCTTCAAACATATTATGAGAGTGTTACAATTTTATACTCATCACAAAAGTGATTCTTGCTCTCAGGAGTGAATTTACTTCTTACTTATCTTACTAAAATATTGCATTTTCTCCTGTTAATATTCACCATCTTGATCATACGAGACCAAACATTGAAAAACATTCTACACTTGATTTTGTAAGTCTTTTGAGATAAGTCCTTGAAATAAATAATACGATAACCCTAGTGTCATATTTTCGAGCTTATACTTAAGCCCAAAAGAATTTAGGACAAAAAGATGCAAATTGTTCCCTAATGTTTAGCAAAATGTGTAAGTTAGTCTTTATCATTATTTTTGGTACTACTTTGTACCTTAACATTTTTTAAATAGTATTATTTGCATCCTAAAATCAAGCTCTTAGGTTTTTATTAGTTTTCCACTGTTAGACTGTCAAATTAACTAATGTGACATGCTAGTTGGATAACTTAGATTATCTAGACGTTGTCGTGAACTTTTAATTTAAAACTTATTCAAAGATGTTATCTCGATATATAATTATTTAAATTATTAAGACATTAAATATATTTTGATTGTGATGCAGAAGAATTAGGAGAGTCATCAATGCTATAATTAATTAAAAATCAGTTTAATCTTAAAACATAACATATATATTATCTTAATAACAATTTGTATTTTATGTGTGGCAGAGCCAGAGGAAGATAGGCCAATGGAGCTGCCAGAGATGACTAGAGGAAAAGAGCATGAATTATGGTAGTTTTGATTATAAGAATTAAGGTTCATCAAAATTGAGGATTTCTAATGAATTGACTCAAGGTTAGGCATGAAATGATTATGTTGTTAATATTAAGCACCCTTCTTCACAAGTTTCCAACCTTAAGGATTCCAAGGATTGTCATAATAAGATGGTTGAAGTTAATAAATGACACTAGGTCACCTTTTGAATTGTTGAATCAGATGATGGTGTTGGTCTTGGATTATTAATGGCAATAATGAGTTTGGAGAATAATAACTAGTGGCTGCACAGGCGAAAAGTGAGTTATAAAGGGAAGAATGAGATATGATATAGGTGTTTTAAAAGGAATATGTTTACTAAGGAGTTTATATTGTTTCTTAAGCAAATTATTGATAAATTATGTGCCTAGAGTTATTGGTACAATGCTTGAAGAAAGGAAATAGGCATTAATTATATTTGGTATCCAATAGATGAATCAAAAAGGAGTTTGGGGAAGTGTTCCAAAATGTTTAAGTGATTGTCGAATGATTTAGAAATAACATAGATAGTGAAACGTTGAGAAGTTATGTGAGGCAAATTAGTTGCCAGTAAAATACATTTGTGTCAATGGAATACCTCTTTACCATAAGGAAAATTTGTCTTTGTACCACTCTCAATCTCAATCCTTCCTTTACCCTATTGTCTCATATAGCTCCATCGGTCCATCTTCCTTTGCAACACACAAAACAAAAAATTGATATTAGGAGGATGGGTTATGTTTAGGGTTAAATTGATTTTTAATTAATTATAAAATATTATTTTAATTGTTTTAATAATTTAAGTAATTATAAAATTGAGAAAATATTCTCAAATAAATTTTAAATTAAAAAATCTATGTCAACATCTAGATAGTCTAAGTTATCTAACTGGCATGCCATATCAACTTATTTAACAGCCCAATAATGAGCAACCAATAAAAGCCTAACGGAGTTAGATTTTAGGATGAAAATAGTACTATTTTATAAATGTTAAAGTCAAAAGTAGTACCAAAAATAATGTCAAGGGATATCTTAGACCTTTTACACAATGCTAGGAAGCAATTTGCACCGTTTTCTAAGAATTTTGGTATTTAAAAATTTATACAGGCCATTTGGTGTTCATTATGGGATTATGATTAGTTGATCTTGGTAAGCGTATAATTAGGAATCACAAAACTACATCTTTCTTTTTTATCTTAAAAAGAAATGGAACCTGCAGTCCCACATCCTCATGCAACCTCCCTTAGACCCCATTTCTCCCTTCTTTGTAGTTGCCTTCATTCCCACCAGCTCCTCCTTTAAAATTTTCTTCATATACAAGTTTTTTTAGCAATAATTGGGAACTTACACCAAAAAGTATTAGCTATAATTGGATTCTCTAATCCAGGCCTACACTTGCAAATATCCACGAGGTTACATCTGAATCACCCTATAACAACTAGTAGATGAAACTGACACCAAATAAGGCAATAGTAAACCCCTACTTTGCAAAGGAATGCAAATCAAAAGAATGTCCTAGGCCTACCCATATTAAAATATCGTAGGCCTAAATAACCTACTGTATCATAAGAGTAAAACTAAAAGACCATCTGTTTTTATTTTGAAAGCCCATTTTTACTAGAACGATATTGCTTGAACCTCTATAAAAAAAATTCAAGTAAACACCATTAGAGTCCTATAATGGCATGATAAACTCATGTCATAACACCATGGGACATTAGATGAAATAATTGTTACACTTTCTTATCTAATTTGATATGCTTAGCCAAAGATTGGTATTAAACACTCTCTATAAGCTCCATACAAGACTTTAGACAACTAAAAAACTAGTTTAAGACTCTTTTTTTTTTCTTCCAATAATCGATCCAAACCTTGCCACTTAGTAACTTTCATTATGATAATAAAAAAATTAGGTGAGCCCTTTGAGATTACACGAGATGGTTCAACCTTAAAGTCACCTAAATACCTATCTTCAATCCATTTACAACTACTGCATTTGAGAAAGGATTAAAAAGATATAAACCGTTATAAATCCTGGAAAATAGATAGGACATATACCTATGAGGAGGCTCAGTAAAGGGCTAGAAGGTACATTGACCTAAAGGAAGTAAAGCCACATATAAAGCATAAGTAACACGATAGCTACAAATAAAATTTTCATTATAGAATTAAGAGAAATTGATCACTAGGTCTACCAAGAGAAAGTTAGTTATTGAACATCCAAGGGAAGATAGTAAATAGTGAGGAAGAATATAATTAAAATAGCCTATGCTAAATGAATGCATCAACCAAGTTTTAAACTTAATTAGGGAGCGATACCTAGCAAACCCCTCAAACAATGTCATTGTGAAAAAAATCCAAATAAAAGTTCACCTAGATTATGGCCATGAAACCAAAAAGTATAGAAACCTTTGACAAATCATCAACGAGATATTGCAATGGGGACATTTAGAGTAATTTATTAAAAGGCATGGAGAAGTCTACCTATATAAACATCCCTCAGGAGAGAACAACTAGACAATTATTTGGCAAAAGTTAAGGGCTCTATAGTAGAAAAGATGAGAAGGAAGACCCATATGAATCATTAATATTATCACTGGTAGAGAAGATATTTGAAACAATTCTCAACTAAAGATGTATGTATCAAATAATCAGGTAAATACTATAATAAGCATTGATATCAAAAAACAATAAACATGAAGGAAAATTATATTTGACAGAGAGAAAGTGCTAAGCTAATATGACCCTCAAAAAGGTATGATGGTGATGAAAGAAAATACTACAAATTTTAAAGTGACAAAAATCCTAGTGGATAAGGCAACTCTTTTGATATTGTTCCCATGAGACCTTTAAAGTGTGGGACTAGTGTCGCGATGGCTACATTAGGTTCTTTCCCTTTGGTTGGATTTAAAGGACACCAGATCTTTATTAAATGGAAAATAAATCTTCTAGTTATAATTGGACAATACCCTAAACATAAATTATGAAGTTTCATTTCATATGCAAACTTACTACTTATAATGTATTTTTTGATAGATCTATATTGAACAAACAAAAGTCATTTTATCCCTATATGTACTACTTATAAAGTTATCAATGTAGGTATATGAGTCCTCTCATGGTACATTAAATTTAAAGATAGTGCTACATGATTTCACTAAAAAAAGAAGAAGAATCCACTGTAATAGATAAACATCAAAGAAATGGATCCTAAGCTTACATAGAATGAAAACAGAGTAAAATGGGTAAAAGAAACTTGAGAAGTTTAAGTTAAAGATGTGAACCATAACATGATACTACGAATAGGAGCTAATATGGAAGAAAAGAAACACACCAAATTAACAAAATAATAAGTTTTTATTTTGTTGCCTTTTAGCATGAAAGGAAATAATCTTCACGTAATAACCAAAAAATTGAATATGAGACCTAACACCAAGCCTACAAAGTAGAAGAAAAGAATAATTTTGAGTGAGTGACACCATGGGTGGAGAACTTTAATTGAAGATATTTAATGAATATATGGTTTCATTATTTGTTAATCCTAAAGTTTTTTTAATTATATGTGATAGGTGTAGATTATACTATATTTTGCTAGATGTTTTTTTAAGTGTTTCTTAGATGATTATCATATGTATAGGTTTAGAAATGTGTTATTGTTAGCGTTTTATGTATTCTAAGTGTTTGCTTGGTTTAAAGAAAGAATTGGATCTTAATTTTCTGTTCCAAGAGATGTTTGATGTGTTTATGAGTGTTAGAAATTAGAAAAGTAAAAAATGAAGAAGATACAGGGCTGAGCCACATGATTTCCTAACTATATTTTTTTAGTAATTTCCCTTACCACCAATTGCATTCAAATGGATTATATGATATTTAGTTATAGCTCCTCCTCATTGGTTTCCATCCCTTAAAAACATCTTTTATTTCTCTAGTTCCATAAACCATATATGTAGCATCCAATACTTATGATATATATTGTATGCTTTCCTCTTCATTTTAAACATTCAATTAATTTCATATATATGAGATTGGAATTTTGTAAATGACATAATGTCAGTATTCTTTCCATATATTCAAGAAATAGGGGCATCTAAAAATAAATGCTCATGAATTTTGTAGTCTTAATTGTATAACAAGCACTATCCAAATATGTTAAGGTAACTTAATATGTCCATTGTTGGTAGTCTTTTCAATATTGCTATCCTTAAGGTAAAGGATAACTTAAGAATTAAGAACTTATTCCATCCTATGATTGATCTTGGGCCTAGGATCCCCTTGTAGGATATGTTATTGAACTGTGCTCTCTAGTTCCTTAACCGGATGTTAATATCTTTTCTCCCTATGTAAGGACTATTGCTAAATAAGGTGGGATCAATGATGAATGGACATTACTCCACTGGTCATTATTTATCCATCTATTAAAGGACCAATGTTGCTGTAATTATCATAGAATAGTGATTCTCTTTCCCTTTTCCAATATTAAATTTGATATAGACTACCAAGGTTTTTCTTAATTTCAATAGTTTAACACATAAAGAAGGAGCGCAAGGGCTTTGGTTTGATTTCCTTTATGACTATTTCTTCTAAGAAGTAAGTTTTGATCCACTTTTTCCATAATGACTCTTTGTTCTCTACCAATCTACATAGCTTTTTCCCTATTAATATTTTATTTCTCAAGCTTATAGAAATTATCCCCAATCCTCCCTCTTGTATTAGTTTAGTTACCTCATTCCATTTCACCTTTGTAAGATAATTTTCATTTCTTCTACCCCTCCATAGGAATTCCCTCATTATCCTTTCTAAGGATTTGATTAAACTCTTTGATGAAAAATGAGAAGCCTAATAAATGTGTAGGGAATTTAGAATAGACATTATCTACTAATATGAGACATTCTTTAAACTTATATCTCTTTGAAGCCAATTGAAGTCCAAGGCACATAACACAAATGTTTTGAGCTTTAACTTCTATTATTTTTGCTAGCTTAGCTTCCATGGCTTAAACGTTTAAAATCTTTGTATGATTTGCCTCTACCTTAATAACTTTTTGAATTGTTGAAAGGAATTCATTAGAAGTCTTAAAAAATTCTACTATGCTTTTGTCTATAATATCAAATCATCTATAAAAAATAGATTAACCAAGCCAATCTTCTTACATCTGTTATGGAATTTGGAACCTGGATCTATAGCTATTTTGTGTTTTGTCAATCTAAACAAGGCTTCCATGTATAGGATGATGATATAAGGGAAATTATGTCTCCCTAACTTAATCCTTTGTTTCCTTTAAAGATTATTATAAGTTCTCCATTAACTAGCACATTAAAAGAAGTGATGGTTATGCATTGTCTCAACCTTAGTTTAAGCTTGTCAAGTAGGCCATATGGTCCAAGTAGTTGCAGAATGGACTCATATGTTAAGCAAAATGTAATCAAAATCTAGAAAGAAATTGGCAAAGATACATGCAATATGAATACAGGGAAAGAATGAACAATATGACAAAAACAACTAGTAAATCCTTCTAGCCCAGTATTATAACTGTTGAATCTAAAAGGTATCAATTTCTTATAACTATAGAAGATATTTCACACCATAATTGGTGAATGATTTGAGAACCTTGGCTTCATAAATTGAGCTTTACTTTCTAGGAATTTCAACATCTAGTGATCATTAAACAAAGCTCCATCTAGTTTCTTTCCTATTAACCATCTAGAGCTTTGATCTTTGCTTTATGTGAAATATCTCCCTTTATATGTCAATTTTATGACTCCCATTTGCTCTATAGATTCCCTTAGGTCATTATAATAGTTTCTACCATTAATATTTCCTTCATATCTTACCTCTAAATAGTGGAATTGAAATCCTTTAGTATAACCCAAGGTTCAGATGTTCTTAGTTAGATTCTTGCAATTACATTCTATAATAGTTTCTTTGGAAATTAATGTTTGAATTATAGACATAAGAGACCATTACTTACAATTTTCCTGAATAAACTACATAGCTATATGAACCATCTAATCACTTGAAGCTTCCTTAACAAAGTTTAACCTATGAACATCAAAGGCTACAATTATTCTTCTATAATGATGATATTGGCAGTTTGATATTAAAGACCACTAACTTCCTTAACATCCAAGCTTAAATATATTCTATTTGCTTCATTTTGTATCTAAACAACATATTATTACTAATTTAATTTCAGAAATCAAATATGCTAACAAAAGGTGTTTTCTTGGGTAGTTTATGTTCCTTAGATTCCAATTTAATGTTAACATACAAAGGGGATTTTATTTGAAGATTCTTTATACATCTTTTTCCACCCTGACTTCTCTCAATTTTCATAGATAAGCCCCTCTTTATTACCAGCCTAGCTTAACCTTTTGTTTACATAACCACTTGTTTATCTTTTATATGATTGTCCCCTTGCATTGACTTGTTGGTCTTGGCTTCCCTTCACTTTATTGTTAAGGATAGCCTCATCTTTTTACATGGTCTCTTATAATCTCTATTGATCTGGTAAGCCTTAACTCTTTTCCTTTTGTACATGCCCCGCCCTCCTTACCTTCTTATTCCTTTCTATTTTCTTTTAAAAACTCTCAATCTCTTTTTCTTTACTATTTTCCTAACTATCATTCAATTATATCAGTTCTTCATAATCTCCTCTTATAAAATCCTCCCTATTAGCATTTATAGTTTTCCTTACTACCTCAAAGATGGTTTCCATTAGTAGGATATCAAAATTTTTCTTCAAATATTATTTCGTTTTCCCCTAATCTTAGAATTAGGATAGTCTTGGGTAATTTTTTCTCCAACTCTATACTCATATACATCTTAATATAACATATTCTTTTCCTCTTAGTTGTGGTCTCTTCCATACAAGTATGCTTGACAATTGCAAGCATGCTTAGTCCTTTAGTAGACCAATATTCTAAGGGCAAATTGTGAAAATTCACCAATAAAGGAATATTATCTTATTTCACATTCTTAAGCTTTAAGCCTAATTTCCAAACTAGTAAAAAGATAGGTTAGTTTGCAACATGCTAAGACCTTGCCTCAATCACACCCCTAGCTTCATTCTCAAGTGAAAACTTAGATAAACTAAGGTTTTCCTCTAACAAGAGTACTTCCATTAACCTCTTTCCTGTCCACTTCCTTTGAGCCCAATTATTTATAGTTGGGAATAGAGGGTGTCTCCTTATAAAGAACCCCACTAAGTTATCACTTTAGGTCCTAGTCCCTTTCTTCAAGACTTCTATATCTGAAAAGACTATTCTTCTACCATCAATTGAGCTTGGGGGATAAAACTCCAACTTGTATCCATTGGTTTCTCCATCATTTTAAGACTATTCTTTTACCATCAATAGAGCCTGGGGGATAAAACTCTAACTTGTATCCATTGGTTTTTCAAACATTTTGTTTCTAGGCTTTTCTAGGATTGGAGATTGGTGTAAAGGTAGAAAACCTAGGGGTAGGTTGAGTTTTTGAGGGTTGAATTGAGGAGTGGCGAGTTGGGATGGTAAAAGGTCAATTTATACTACTTTTTCATAACTTTTGGTGGCTAGTATATAGTCCAACCAAATGTTTGCGACGGGGGTAAGCCGGGGGTCAAGGGTTTAGGTTGAATGGTTGAATGTTGTACTGTGGGATAACAAGTTAGGAGGGGTGGGAGGGAGATTTCTAAAGCTTGGTTAAGGCTATTATAAGTTAATATTCCTAATGTTGGTAATGATATAAGTCTTAAGAATGGAGGTTTAAAAATTTGTTACTACCACTAATAAGAAGTTAAAAGTACGAGATATCTTAAAAGTGAAAAGACCCTTTTGCCCTATTGAGAATTTTTTCCTAGCAGGTTGGAGAAAGGGGCTAAAGGTTCTTGAGAAGGTGGACAAAACAGAAAAGAGTAATGGCTAACTTAAAGGTAATGGAAAATGAGTATATAGAAAACCAATGGAAGCGAAACTTGAAAACCATTATGGAGAAAATTAGAAGAGAAAGTGTTATAAGGTTTCTAGAGAGAACTCACAACATCTCTCATTGGAACACATTTTACTAATATAATTGATCTATTTTGTTAGTGTCAGCATGACAAGTATGCATTGTATTTTGAAGAAAAAGAAAAAACAAGTAAATTCTTAGAAGCATATTAAGTGATCCACAAAGTAAGGCAATTGACCATGCGGTGAAGGTGAAAGCCTTTAAAACATATCAACTAGATAGTAAGACTATTTTTTTATTTAAAATGGTGATGAATGTACTATTTTTTTATTTAAAAAGGTGATGAATGTCCTTTATGACTATTGTTAGTTCTTTAATTATTACAAACTATATTTTGGTCAAGAAGAAATAAGAGGAAAAAAAGAGAATAAAGTTTGAGAAAATTAGTATATCGCAATTAAGTAACTTTGAAAAGTTGTGTGAATTTAGGATAAAGTTAGGGTTTTCATTTTTGCAATTTTTATGAAGAGAAAATTTGAGAAAATTTTCAAGAATGCATTATGGAGTCTTTAATAACTTGTTTTTAATATTTTAAAATATCTAAGTAATAATATTATTTTCACTTTTGAAGAAAATTGATGGTAGATTAAAATTTTTATTAAGAGTTTAAGAAATGGATATAAAGAAGGATAAAGTCAAATCACTTTCCTTATTTTATTACTTTTTATTTATGTTTTACTTGCTTTATAATATTAAATTTTATTTTTTACACTTTTTGTTTAAATATTAATAATTTCAAATTCGTTGCAAGATAGAATTGCATATGGTAGTAGTTGATAATTTAGCATTATGTTAGGATCACACAATCTAGAGCATAACTCAAGGTATATAAGTCGGATACCTAAATTGTATAGTTATTGGTCTATAAAGCAAGAAATACTTTTCATGTCTTTATTGAATTGGTGTTTTTAATTGGATAACTCTAAATTCCTAAGTTACTTCCCATAACAAAAATTAATCAACTCTAAAAGTTTTTTAAAAAATTGCATAATTTTCTCCCCCTTCCTCTTTGTGAATCCTTATGAACCAATAAGGATTAAGGTTTCTAATGTTATAACTATAATTTGACTAGGGATTTAATGGGTCGCGGGTCGGCCTGTGGCTCGACCGGCTGACAAAACAACATATGATATAAGTACAATTTGACTAGGGATGTCAATGGGCCACAAGTCGGCCCATGGCTTGACGGACTGACAAAACAACGTCGTTTTGTAATTAAAAAAAATAAGGATGGTTCACAAGCTGGCCCGACTGACCCGTGCTCGACTCATGACCTGATCGTATTGAACCATTTAAGCTCGTGACCAGCTTGTGACTCGGTCAACTAGGCCAAAATTAGGTCGAGCCAGTCCGGCCCAAAATTGCCACGTTTAAATTTGACATAAATCATAATATTAAAAATATAAAAATTTTGAATAATTAAAATTAAAAAAATTTGAAAAACACTTAAAACTTGATTCTTTTAGTTACTTTCATGACAACTAATTCAATTTATAATGTGAAGAATAAAAATTACTGCATTTCTAATTTCAAATTTTTTATAAAAAAAAAATCAAGAATAATTAGATGTCTCCACATTACTTTTAATATGTTAAAAAAGTAAAATAAAACTTTTATATTAATTGTTAATAATATTAAGCATGTAGATTTTGTTAAATTGAGTAGTTCTGATTATTCAATTATCAAAATAATCTTGTTAGCTTTTAGTTTTGTGTCTATTTAAAATTATAATTACGATAAAATATTGATCAGTACAATTCTCAACATATATACGAACTCATAAAACATTCCAATAATTCTACTGAAATTGATTGTGATTCAGTTATTAGATGATTGTTTTAATAATTAACCTTTGATGGCTAAATATATATATATATATTTCATTAGATGATTGTTTTAAAGGTTGTTTTAATAATTAACCTTTGATGACTTTCTATTATTTTTGAAAGGGCTCTATCATTTTATTAAATTTGTTTGCCAGCTACTCAAAAATAGGATAGAACAAAGAGAGAGACGACCTTTTCATAGGTAGAGCTGTATAAATGGAAGTCCTTACCCCTGCATTCACATCTAACAGATAGATCCTATCATCATCCATCGCAATTCATATGCCTACTATCAACTTATACATGTAATTACCGGGAGCTTGTTTGAAAGTGACCCTCCACAAAACAATGTCACCTTCTTTATAATAAAATATTTAACAACACATCTTTTTCCATCTCTATCTCTCTCCTTTGA
>JANZLD010000006.1:46499522-46527488 GCA_026413575.1 Erythroxylum carthagenense
CTAATATCTTATGCTTTCTGGTTCCATCGAAAGTGTTCGCTTTCTTTTTTACCATTTTGCTGCACTACTACTTCTCTTTGATTTTGGTGTTATCCGCACCATTTCTTTAGGTACACTTTGGGGTTAATAGTGGGGCAACAAAATTTGCTGTTGAGCAGCAAGCTGTCAATGAAGCTACTTTTCGTTGTCCTGACGAGATGGGTTGGAAACCACAGGTTAGATATATCCTCAAGATATTACTTTCCTGTGACTCTTTTTCCCTTCAATTGAGAGATGTACTCCATTGAACTTGATTATATTTTGCAGAAAGTAGCTATTATTCCTTCTGATGGTGAACTTTCTCGAGTGCGCAAGGTACATGGCATTTCATGTTTTCTATAAATTTCTCCCTTGCACTCTAATCCCTCCATGGTTGACGGTTATTATGATATAGAAATACCCTCAAACGTTTCTGAGACATCGATGTCACATAATACATCATCGCACAAATTCCTTTTTGTGATAAGAGGCTTCATTTTTACAGGAATGCCCTTAGCTTTAATCCATTGGTATCACTGTTGTGCTATGGGAGCTATTAGATATTCAATACAAGGATAATGTGCTTTGTTCGGTTCAAAAGCTGAAATAACTTTTACTGCAAAAGTATACTTTTCTGTCCAATCTCTTTTCTAGCATGCTTTTTTAATTTTCCTTCAATTCCTGTTAATATTACTAAAAGAGAAGTTTATTGGTTAGAGGGACTGTAATTGCAAGAGCCAATATCAAATTATTTTGTCAAACACAACATTTTACTGGCCTAACTATGCGTATGTTTGGAAAATTTATCTTCAAGGCCTAGCGTTCCCATGCCTTCTCTTCTACCTGTCACCAATTAAAATCCTCTTGTAAACTAATTTTCAAGTTTTCTGAGCCTTGACCTGAGATTGTTCACCATTAATTTTTGAAGTTGATGACGAAGGATAGTTGTTGGGAATGTAGGTCACTTTAATGGCATAAAATTAGGAAAAAAGGTTTTCATCATTAAGGACTAATCTTCGGTTAGGGAAGGTATTGGATCATTCTTTAATGTAGTATCTATGTCCTGCAATTTTTACTGGAAGATAATTTTTCTTAAGCTTCAAAGGTTCAGTGTATCATATTATTACCTTCTTTGATAAAAAAATTGAACCTTTTCCTTATATCAATATGTAGACTGCTCTTCCTGTTGAGGAGATCACAACTGCCTTGGTGAAGAAAGGTTATGAAGTAATGACCTCTGATGATGCCGGGCGGTTTGTCTGCAATTATGTTTACTATCATTCCCTTCGCTTTGTGGAGCAAAATGGGATGAAGTCACTCTTTGTGCATGTACCCCTCTTCTTGACTATAAATGAGGAGACCCAAATGCAGTTTGCTTCTTCCTTGCTAGAGGTGCTTGCTTCTTTATTTCAGTAAACAATTGGCATCCATCAAAATCTTCATATCAAGAACTGAGCTTTGCAATGATATTTACATGCTTGTGAAAGTGATTGGCACTTGTATTTAACTGCTTTAATAAATGAGTATTCAACCACTCACTGCAAGGTTCTGGAATTCTTATTTAATATGTGAATAACATCTCAGTTAGCTATTATGGTTCCTAGTCTCTATCTGTGCCTTCGGAACTTCATTTTCTAATGAATTATTTGGGTATTGCGCTTCTTTACTGAAAGGCTTGATGAATGGCATTAGGTTTTAATGTACTTTCCCTTTACGATTTAGTTATATGAAGATGATTTGGCATTAGCAACCTTACATGTTATTTGGAATTATGAGAAGTAGTGTACAATGTTGAGGATGAATTGTTGAAATTTAGTAGTCGCATGTATGACTTAGCACTTCCTTGTATACTTGAATAATATGATTTGTATTGGAAGTAGTGGCATGTGAAACATGAAGTGGACAAATGCAGGAGGTTCACAGATTTTGATCATAGCATTGCCATTAAGGAACCGGTTGGTATCCTTGCAAATCATATAGCTCACCTGAACGAGATGCAATTTATGGATCATGCTCTTCCCTCCACTTTTTTTCCTTCTTAAAAGAGCCCACGAAAACGTAAGAAGCAAAATAAGTTGACACTGTCATGAATGAAAAAGAAAGACTCTTCTCCCTGAGAATCAAGTAACGGCTAGCTGACATGATTTTCTTTTCAGATATGTCAACTATCAATTTCTATTGCAAGTTTACATTTGGTCAACTTGTTTGTTGAGGGTCAATGTTTTAAAAACTAAATTAGATATTGACCGGTAAAAGGAAAGGTTTAATGTTTAAAAGTTTGATCGGTGTTAAATTACTATAAAACTAGTATATGATAAAAAAGAAGTAAAAATTATGAGTAAGAAAAAATAAAATATTTTATTGAAATAAAAATATACTAATATAGTATATATTATTATATAATTAAATAATAATAAATAAATTTGAGTCTAATATAAAACTTAAAGTAACAACAAAAATTAAAATTGTATTTCTAAAGGAGGTTCTATCTTATCATCAAAAGTTTAAAATTAAGGATGCTTTCATTTCTCCTATCACTACACAAGATATTAAAAGATTTTGTTTAGAGTACATCCTTCTAAATCTCTTAGACCATACGGATTTACTGCGTTGTTTTCCAATAAACATGGGATATCACTGGAGAGTTATTCACTTAGGCATTTTAAGAATTATTTGACTCTTCTCAGCTACTTCATAAAATCAATCACACCTTTATTTGCTAGGTCCCAAAAAAACAAAAGGCCTCACATTATGAGTGATTTCAAGCCTATCTAATACTGTAATACTATCTATAAGATGATCCCAAAACTCCAAGCTAAAAGACTAAAGATGGCAATATCTAAAATTGTTAATACAACCTAAGGTGCCTTTATGCCTGACTGAAACATTGGAGACAATATACTGCTGATATAAGAACTGATGAAGGATTATAATTCTGGTAAAACAAATCAGTAGGTGTTTAATAAAGATAGATTTCTTCAAAGCTTTTGATACCATAAGATGGGAATTCATTTGACTATGCCTTGAAGCTATGCAAATTCCTCATAAATTTGTGTAGTGGATTATGACCTGTATTTAAACTTCATCTTTGAGTGTCTTGGTCAATGATATTCCTTCTAAACCTTTCAAACCAGCTAAGGGAATTCGACAAGAAGACCCCTTATCTCCATACTTTTTCACTCTTGTTATGGAAGGATTTTCCAGACTTTTAAATAAGCTCATACTTTCCAGTGGAGGCTTCAAATATCATCACAAATGTGAGGAAGTCAATCTTAATCATCTCATATATATTGATGACTTGCTACTTTTGTGCGGAGCTGATGCCTTTTCTATTAATGTAATGATGCATGCTCTAAGCTTATTTGCTCAATGGTCTAACCTAAAGCATAACTCGAATAAGAGAGTAGCTTATACATCTTAGCTTATGTGAGGAGCATGGATGAAATAAGAAGAATTACTGGCTTTGACATTATCTCAAATACCTTATGCTATATGGGAGTTCCTATCAGAGCTTCTAAGCCCATGTACTATAACTGCTTACCTGTCATTGAAAGAATGAAATCCAAAGTGACGGCATGGTAAAACAGGTTTCTATCTTATGCTACTAGATTAACTCTCATTATTTTTGTTCTTAGCAATTTACATATTCATTGGACTGCATATATAGCTTTACCTAGGAAAGCTATCAAAGAGATGGATAGAATCGTAAAGGCCCTCTTATGGACAAGAAAAATTAAAAACTAAAAAAAAAGGCCAGAATTAAATGGAGTGATGTAATTATCCCTACAAAGAATGGAGGTCTTAGGATCATCTCAATTTCATTGGTGCAGAATGTTTTAATGTGTAAGAGACTATAGAGATTATATAATGTGAATGGAGAATGGCATGGTGATTTCAGGGGATTCCAATCTCTGGTGAATTACCTCCCCCGATTAAATGATTTAGAGAGTGATGATGTTATTACCTGGAAATTAAACCAGAATGGAAAATTCTCTAATCTTGTATGTTATCAGCTATTTTCAGATTGGACCATTAAAGTCTATTGGTTTAATCTCTTATGGAGAAATATTGTCAACCCTAAGGATTCTTTCATCACATGACTTCTGATCAAGAATAGACTTCAAACCGTGAGTCAATGGTATGGCAATGAAGATGACACATGTCTACTTTGTAACATGGCTGTGGAGGATAGAGATCACCTTTTATTTCTATGTTAGTTTTCCAAAGCTATCTAGAGCAAAATTTTGCATATGTTTCCTAATAATAATGGTCATTACAATTAGGAGCAAACACTGAATTGGGTCATTTGAAAGTCAAAGCATAGGAAAAACTAATGCTACTCTCTTCAAAAAAAATATTCACTATCACCATATATACCATTTGGAAAGAAAGGAATATCAGAAGATTCACTGATAAGAAGGAAGAGAAATACCAGATTGTAGACAAAATTGCTAACCTCATCAGAGCTTATATCTACGCTAAAAATGCACAACATTCTCTTTCTATGGAAATGAAGCGAACATGGTATTTATAGTTCATCTTAAAAACTTCAGAAAGGCACATGTATTAATTTTTCTGTTAGTCCTTTCCATATCATTGTAAAATGAAAGTAGGTTGATAGCCTAGAACTTATTGTAATGTTGCTCTAGTTTTATCTATAGTTAACACATTATTCATTTTTCAAAACAACGAAAAAGATTATACAACGAGTAGCACATGGAGAACAATAAATATGCCTATACTTTGATTGTAATAAGTACCCAAATTATACATAATTAATTGCATTATATGTAACAAAATTCATAATATTCTTTGGTCTAACTCACTCGACAATTTCAGAAAATAATTCAGATAAAGTATTAGCACTTTTTACCATATCAGAAGCATCAACAGACTTGATAAAAGTTGTCCCAACTTTACAATAAACCAAGAAATTAATCAAGGTTCTTTCTCTTTGAATAGTTCACCCATCTGCAATAATAGTGCATGCTATTGATTCCCAACTAGACTATCTGTATCCAGAATTAATTGACATTTCTTTTTTAAATCTGGAAGCAAAGGCACATACATCTCATAATAAGAGGTACCTTAAATCTTAGACCTATCATTATCGTAACATCAATTGCTTCTTGAAAATATGGTGAATTTAAAGCATTTAAAAGAATATACGAATGATAAAACCATCTAGCCCATGCTATTTTACATCGCAAGACAACATCCTTATTAACCAAAACACTTTTTAGCCTAGGTTAAGAACTATGAGTTGATCTTGGAGAAAAATAAGAATCTATGTCAATATTAGCTTTCCTTTTTCCTTTATCTAATATATGTGGTACTTTATCATCTCTAAAAGATATATCATGAGCCTTTTTATTTTCCTGTTTCTTTTTTACTTGTTGCTGTAAATATTTTCTAATCATCTCATGTACATCAAATGGTACTTTTGGGGCGAAGCAATATTATTCTTAACACCAATAAGATGTTCTTTTATTACATAAATTCCTTTCCCTTTAAATATTTTACTGTAAAACATACAATTATATTGTATATTCCCATCAGATGTTTGAGAAGAAAAAAAGTAATTTCATGCTAGATTGAACTTACCACGAGTAGAGAATGTTATATTCATCGAATCTTTTTCTGACGATTCCACGTTCTCTTTTATAATTTTATCCTAAAATGTATTAACAAATAATTTATAATATATACCAAAATAGCCAAAAAAAGATTAAAATATCTTTGCTTTTTATATAATAAAGAATAACTGTGATATGAATATTTATAAAAAGGATAAAATTTTCTATTTATATTAATTGACTCCAATAAAAATTGTGTAAATTAATTTAGAAGTAGCTCATTATCATAAAAAAGTAAATCAATGAATTAGAGGTTATACTAAAATTAATAGCTTATATTATAGTAAAAGTGGTACTAAGTAAAACGTATAACTCAATTCACAAGTTATTATATGAGTAATTATATATTTATATTATTATTTTCTTTGATATAATTAAAAAAAATAAAATTCTTTTAAAAAATTAAGAGAGTTAAGATAATTTCTAGTAATATCAAATTAAATTTAATTATGATACAATTAAAATTCATTAAAAAATTAAAATAAAAAGTGAAGTAATTAGATAGGCATAAACACTTAAATATTGTTTATCCAAAAGTCCAAACTCCATTGTTGGCTTGGTAGGGAGACCATTTAGTTTAAATGAGAATATAGCCAACCTCAAAACAATTTGTTTTGCTTGATTTTATGTTTAATTACAGTTAGAAGAGGAGCTTCTTAATTTAATTAAAATTAAAGCAAAATGAGGAATGATTAAGGATTCTATAAGAGTTACCTATCTGTGGAGATTAATGAACAAAAGTCTAGTGTTGTTTTAGACAATTAAGAACAAATGCGCTCAGTATGTTGACAAAAATGACATTACCTCTATGCAAAAGAAGTGATTCTCATATTAAAGATACTCAATCAGTAGAGGCTCTGTCAAATGTATCCATCAATGATCTTCTTAATGAAAATGCTTTGGTTTCCACTAATAAATAAGCAATAATTTTACTAGTGCTTGAAATTGTTATCAATCACAATGGTGCAGATGATAACAAAATAAAACAAGATCCTCCTAGTATGCAATAGACACTAAAGTGTGCTTATCTCCTCTACTAAAGAAGGGCGACCACAACTTTTTGGATGCCTTAATAAATTTAAGAGAAAGAGGACAGAAGTGGGACATTTAGCAGTGTGAAATTGATTTATTGTTTCAACAAGAGAGGGACCATTTGAGTATATGGGAATGAATTATGCAAAAAGAAATAATAGCTGAGTAGATAATTTTTGTGTGAATACTTCTAAGTTGGGGGAAAGTCACTGTCGAGCAGACACACCAATCAATTCACAATATCACCTTAGTACAACTAAGCAAAATAATACTTCATTGATAGCAAGAAGTAAAAAAGTAAAAATAAATTAGATCACTTTACAAATTATCACATATGATATCTCATATACAAATTATCAACCACATCCATATAAACTCAAAATAAGCATAAATATACACCAAAAGAAGACTAATGTAATGGTAGAATGGTGAACAAAATATTACTCACTTATCAGTGTGGCCCACTTCAAATGCTCAAGTGTTAGCAAGTGTAGTTTTGAGTTTTGAAGTTTTAGATTAAAAAATTGAATAATTTTAAAGAGTATATATTACATAACTACCAAAATTAGAGATTAAAATGAAATAGAGTTCAGCCATTATAGCAAATTAATTAATCAATAAGTATGGATAAAGAAGAAGTCTCCTTTAGTTGGTACTCATGTAGATAAAGCTATTGAATTATCCTTATCAATTATCTATTAAGAAACCTTGAATAAAAGCAAACTGAGCATACTTGAATTATATACAAACAATCCTTATTTGTTATCTGTTAAGAAACCTTGAATAATAGTAAACTGAACGTACTCGAATTTTATACAAAAATGGATTAACAATAGAATTAGAGATTCACTCCAAAGCCCATTTATAAACTCTCAAATTTTTTTCTCCTCCATCCATCCAATTCATATACCTTATATGCTATTCTTTCCTTATACCTTGTGTTTGAGAGAAATGTAAGTAGTTATTCCCAGCGACAGAAAGCGATAGACAAATTGAGCTTCTCCTTTAGGCTCTTCACTCATCCGTAAAGGCTTTCCACATTTGTCTCTATTGTTTGAAGCTCCAATGACATTTTGAGAGAGAGCTCCAATCCCGACAGTGAGATTTGTGAAGTATCCACTACAGCTCCAAGAGGGAGCCCTAAATGGAAGCTATATATTGAGTTAAGATGCACTCATAAGAACTACAATCTGCTAAAAAAAACCAAAGATCAACTCACCATAAGAATTCTTTTGCTGCTATCAGAGAATATCACTTTTGTATCGAATGCCAGACTAAAAAAGGGATAATAAAGGTGATTGTTTCGATGATGAGATCTGGCCAAGATGGTAGATGGAGTAAAGCAAAGAGTAAAGGTGAAGAGAGCTCTTAATTTTTTAATTTCTAAAGTTGTTATATAATCAGTTCCAACCAGTTCACTGATATACCAACCAGTTCTCTAATAAATTGGCCAGTTTTTACATATACAAGCCATTAAATGAAATCGAACTAAACAACCATCCATCTCATACAATTTTTGGTTAAACTAGGCAATCTGGTCCGATTTTTAAAACCTTGCTGAGGGTAAATGCTATTGGCATATAGTTTGAATACTTCGCTTCGACGTAATCGAGTTTTCAAAGTTAAAATAGTATACTTTTGTTTCAAATGCTATATATATAAAGACATACTTTTTTGGAGTTTTTAGACAGTGTTAATTGAATGCGATATATCTGGTAAGGTAAAAATTATTTTGTATGACCCATATATATAGGTTCGTAATTTTAGAGTGTTTTAAGAAGAAAATTACATGCCTTATTTGAGAACATGGTTTTGGTGGATTTGAAACTTTTGAATAACTTATTAGAATTGTGTTTAAGCTAGGTCTAGTTTGGCAAACAACAAATTGTGTAGGATTGTATTAGTTAGATTTTATTAACTATAATGGTCTCAATTTGGTTTATATAAGTGAGAAAATTTGCAACCTTTATTAAGAGATTGATCAATCTAATAAAAATAATTTTTGTTAACTCATGAAGAAAACACATTCAATTTGTTGAACCTTAAAAAACTAATTGTTGGAAATAATGTGGGAAGAATAACATAATATAAAGGAAATAAACAGAATGATCAAAAGCTACTTGGGGTGCATAAGTCATAAAAGAAAGCATAAGAATAAACGTGGGAGGAATTTCATGAGGAGGGACATTATTTTGTATTATCATCTGGTAAGGTTTATTTTAGGTGTTTTGAGGGGAGGTTGCCTCCATATAACATTTATTTTCTTCTTTTTGTTTTTTGGAATGATTTTTAAAATTTTTTGGTGTAAACTTTCAGTTTTGCCTTTTCAAAAGTCATTATCTAGGATTTCTCACTAACCAAGCTAGCTCATTAAAAGGGAGGTTGAATTTTTTTCATTTTTTATCATATTACAATTTTTTTAATGTTTTCAGGAACATTCCACAACTTTTTTTTCTCTAATAAAGGCAGTTGGCCTTCTGTCGTTTTCACACACCACCTTCTAACACATTACTTCCAGTTTTATTGGAGATCTTCATAAGTCATTGTTATATCCTAATCAAACTCATAAATGGTCTAGAAACACATTAATGAGAATTTTCTATTGCTTTGTAATTGATTGACCTACATTCAATAACCACTTTAAGGTTGGTCCTGTACGAATATAAAAAAATTTGTATATCATAAGATCTTCGTTGTTAATAAAATTTAACATTTTTTATAAAAAATATTCTTAAATAGTCTTTAGGATCCATGTTGTCATCTTATTTCTCAAACTCTAGTATATTAAACTTTTGTGGCATTTATATATTTGGAAACAAACATAATATGCATGACACTCAAGTATTGACATCGAATGGGTCCCCTATCACCTGTATTAATCTTTCATATTTTATCTTTAAGTTTGCCACTTTATTTTCAGCAACTTATTTTTTTTAATGAAAAGTCTATCTACTTGTCTTGTTAATTTGATTGTAACTAGGTCTTAAAAACAAGCTCATAAGCAATATTGGTTTAGGAAATGAGAACATTGGAATTGGAGGTACTGGTGTTGAATGAACTAAACACAATACTCCAATTTTGGAATTAATTTTGATGGATCATGAGATATTAAGGTTTAAACTAGTACCCAGATAATGGTGGATATAGATAGGTAGGTTTTGTTAACAAAAAGTGTTAATTTGATGTTACTGAGAATAGAGGGATTAACATTGTCTAAAATTGACACCAACATAAGGATCGTATAGAGTATGGATGGTAGCAAATGAAGTTTGTGTATATACTTTATAAGTGATTGATTGAGTTTCTTCTTTTTCAAGAGTTTTTTCTTTTTTACGAGTCTCTCCAAACTCAACTTCTTTATAACCTTTGCCAAATTTTTGTGTAGTTCTCCCTTTTTTATTTCTACAATAGTGAAGATTATAACATCTTTATCTTTAAGCAGGTAAAGCACAAATTTCTTTTGATGATATTTTTGCTTTCTTTTTGGAAGCTATAACTTGGTTATTAAGAAGATCACCTATAATAAGAAATAAAGGAAGAATAAGAAATTTAGTGCTATTTTTCTTTCTACATAAAAATAATACTATTAGTAAATAGAAGAGGGGTTAGGATACTAGAGAACTTTGAACAATTATACTTGCTTAAGTTCTTGTTCATCATCATATAAAAACTATTTTTATGATTTATTAGTGTTTGTGAATATGGAAGAATTGCTAAAAAAAGATTCTTTATCAAGAAAAACATCACAAATACATCAAGTTTTAATTTTATACTCAAAGATAATATTAGAGTCTAGTAAGTAATACACAAATGTTTCATCCTTAACATGCCAACCCAATATCATTTAACCATTTCAATTAGACCTTGTTATCTTTTGGAAGCCCATTGATGTAACTCTCTAGTCTAACATTGCCAATCTCATATATTCTACTTCAAGAAGTTGGTTTTAGTTACTTCCTCAAACCATATTTCAGCTTGGCATGCTCCATTTGTTTAGTTCTTTATTGACATTAACTAATCATTTAACTTTTTTTAATGATTAGCCACCAAAATTATTCAAGATCTTGTATCCTTTCACTTTTTTATTCATTGAAAACTTGAAATCTTTGGATCTTGTCATTACCAGCCTCCCACTTGCATTCTAAATATATAAAACTCCTATTTTTATTAACACTAAACTCCCATAGTTCGCGATTTCTTTTCTTTTATTCTTGTCAATTTCTTAAAAAATTTAGATCATTTTCTTAATCATTTTCATTTATTATTTTTTCTTAATTTACATATGAAGTTGACATTCTAGTTGATTATTTTGTTAATTTTCCTTTACATCCATAATTCGATAGCTCAAATTTCCATCAATTTCTTCATTAATTTATTTTTTTTTACTTACAGTAAGTTTATCTTCTAAGGTTTACTTTTCTTGAGTCCACTTATTTTGTTTTACTTCCAACTATTCAACTTTTCCTTTTCATTCTAAAATTTCCATTTGTAGCTTTTTCTTTTCCTCTCTCTATTTTTTAACTATTTTTCCTATTATACCATATCATATAATAGAAAGGCTTATGTAGTTTTCATAATTGGAGCTTTTCTATCAAATTTTAGACACAAAGAGTATGAAATATCGATTCTCTCTGCCAGTGCCATATTTTATATGTAGAATTTAAATAGCCTCCTTTTGTTAATGAAAGTATTTTTAAATTGTCGAGTTGAATTCAAACTAAACTATATCATTTAAAAAACTTTACTTGTTTATACTCAACCTTTTTCATTATTTACATTCTTTTTATCCATATGACTAGTTATAATCCCTATTTCTAAAATATCGTAACAATATTCTAGCATACCTCTTAACTCTGACTATATTTCTACTAGTAGAAACCATGGCAAATCGTAGATAGTGGAACATAAGCTATCATTCTAGTTATTCCTTATAGAAGTAATAAGTTGAACTTATTAGCTTGAACAATCAATTTAATACATTCTGTCCACTCACATATCCACTATGATGACCTTCTTAACCATCAATTGAAAGACCACTTCCCAGCTTACTTTGGTCAAGATTTCAATTTATGCACCTACAAACTGTTGAAGTATATTTGGTAAATAATCATTGGAAGCTTGATAACTATGTATCATATGGATGAGAATCTATATGTATAAAAGCTGAGTGAAACAACATAATCTTCCTTCGCCTTTCTTCCTAAAATAGTTGATACATATGTTTTATTAAATGTTTTACTTATTTCTAGATTACCTTGATTTAATCATTTATATTATGTTTTAGTTAATTGAGAATATTTTTCTTTAAGAAGGATTTTAGTTAAGAACTACAGAGTTTTACAAGGAAAATCAAGTAGAAATTACCATCTTAGTTAGATATGGTCTTAAAAACAGGTATGTTATAACCCATGCCCTTTTCATAAAGAAAACGAATTGAAGAAGGTATTAAATTTGGTCTGACATATGATCTTATGCTAGCCTATGTTCTTCTTAAGAACTCAATATTGAAGACATAACTATAAACATAGATGGATGAGAGGTTATGTTACATGGCATCAAAGAAGCAAAGAATTATACAACTTAAGATATAGTCATGTAGGTGCCCATATTTTTTTAATAGAAATCTAGGTTAAAAATAGTAAGGAAAATAGTATAAGATATAAGTATATTAGTGCTATGTCCACATCTTAAAAAAGAAATAGTAAAAGACACGATGCAAAACATTGGTATATTAGAGCCTATATATCTCCCAAATGAGAAATAGTAAGTTACATAGCTTGGGACGTGACCATGTCCTAGGTCATATTTGCTACTAAAAATTAATATTTAAAGACATGGAACTCTAAAACAAGTAGCATTTTCTTTATTTTAATTTTTAGAATTAGAGTTAGCCAGTAGAGGGAGAAAAAGACCTTAGAGATGCACTTGATAACTATTTTCAAAGAAGAAGGAGATCAAACACATTTGGAATATCAAAATCACATCAAGAATTTTTTATTTTATTAATTATTGTTTATGTTTGTTAGTTTAAAGATGATGAATGGATAAGTTTTTTTCTATGTCTAGATAAAGGGATCCTAATTTTATCTTTTTAATAGATTAACTAATTTATTTATGAAACTTTTTATTATTCTTAAAGCTAATTTAATTAAAACTATTAATTAGATTATATTATAATTTTCATGTGGATGATTCAAGAGAACATGTATGTGAATAGACCAAGGCATTGATATTAAGAGTTGTATGGGAGTGCTATAGATAGACCTAAAAAATTGTATTGGTCTTAGGGTCAAACCTTTTATGAGATTTCACATATTTTAATGTATTCTTAGGTTCTTTAATCAAAATAGAGATATACTGATTAATCAACATAAGAACATATGATTGTAACTTAAGGGAGAGAAATTTATAAACTATAAAATCTCCTAAATCTAGTCTATATAACATTTTTAATCCATTAAATCATGAATACAAAGATAATGCTATGAGGAGTTTTTATCTATTTATTTATTTATATTTGATTTATTTCTTGGTTATTCGCTTTGTTATGCTTTTAGTATTTTTACTCTTATTTTTTTATATTTTTAACATTAAATTCAATAAAAATAAATTTTTATTAATTAAATAGGTAATAATATGAAAGTTTACTAAATATATGTAATGCTTTCTTATAAGATTGATGGTCCATTCACAAACCAAATGAGGTTTCAATTAATACTTTGATGATAATAAAACGTAATTACTAGTAATGAGTTTACTATTTTGATGAAAAGCAACATAAGAACAAAATGAAGTTAAAAACTTAAGATGATAGCTTATGAAGATGATAAAGAGAATGTTAAGTTTGCAACTATGAAAATGAAGATCAAAATAAGAACAACAGCAGATCAAGGCTTATCAAGGTTGTTCTTTAACTTTTAATGTTAATTGTAACCTCATTTAATCACTTTGATGTTTTAAAAGGCTCATCATTTATAAACATTTTATTTCACTTTATTGTATGTCTTTCCATTCATCAAGAGGCACTGAAGCTTTTGGTTTTAATATAAAAGCATCTTGATCATTTAAAAAAATTTAAAAACATTTTGGGAAGTTTTTAAATCACAATTGCATTTTAAAAATTGGTTTTGAGCATTTAAAGTTGTTAAAATAATGTTTTTGGGATGATTGGTCAACTTATATAGGTTAGTGGTCTAACAACATAGGATAAAGTTATTAAATTTGATCTATCAAGAGTTTAAAGCAACATTTTTTGACATATTGATTGACCAATCTAATATATTATTCGATCAATATACTTACTAGTTGACCAATGTTCCACCAACTAGTGAATCTGGTGCCTTTAATGCATACTGGTTGACTAGTATGCTATATGGTCAGACAATGCCCTACATATAGTCATTGTAACAACTATTTCTTGGCTCCAATAGCTAGGAATGGTTCTAAAATACTATAAATAGATGTTTTCTCATTGGTTTTAGCATTAGGAAGTATTTGGGTGTATTTTACCCATTTTTTAAAAGTGTTTTTCAATCATTTGGGTATCAATGGCTCAAATTTGTGTTAGTGAGCGTCTTTAGAGTTATCAAGTGATAAGGTAAGTTATTTTGAGTTCTAAAACCTTTTTTGGAGAATTATATTATTTTACTTTAGGTGATCTAAGTGACAATGAGGTTCCTCTTCACCTTAAAAAAAGATTATAAATCCTCTTTGTAGAGAAAGATTATACTAAGGATATTCTTCACCTTGAAAGAAGAATTATAATTGAATTCCAAAAAGAGTCTTTAGAATGGATGTAGGCAAAAGATTATTTGTTGAGCTACTATATATATATATATGTATGTATGTATGTGTGTGTGTGTGTGTGTGTGTGTGTGTTAATTGAATTCCTTGGTTAGAAAAACAATGTTATTTTTAAAAAACCTAATTCACCCTTCCCCCTTTAGTTGCCATTTGGGACTAATAAAAATGATAAGGAGAATTTACCTGGAGTTATATGTAATAATATTGTGATAACAAGTTTTTAGCATTTTTAGTTGGGAGGAAATTAGTGTTTTAAAAAAACCAAGAAATATTATTATAGTTATTTTATTGTATTTTATTTGTTTTCTTTATTTAATTTTAATTATTTTATTTTTTGTGCTTCATTTATTTTAATTTTAGTTGTGACACTTAATGTATGGCGAAGAGTAGAATGCTCAAATGCTTTAGAGAGGACCTAAAAATTAAGAAGATATTTCATCAAATGCTTAAAAGAACATAATAATTTAACAGCCCAAGACCCTCACCTGGATAGAATGGGATAAAATTATAAAACCAAGTTGGAGTACACAAAGCCATTACACATGGAATGCAATATAGTTTCCTTAGATTAAGAATTAATGCAATCTACTTCAAGATCAAACTGAACATCATCTAAATGTTACAATTTTTGTAGTTTCATGGTTACTAGATGAAGATCTTAACATATGTATCACTAAATTTTTAGAGATATTTGAAACATTTAAATTTTATGGATCAACCAATAATATTATGAGGATAAAGGTATTCCCATTCTTATTAAAGGATTGGGCAAAACAATGGTTGAATTAACTACTTGATACTTAATTCAACATATAAGGGAACTAGAGGAGAAGCTTCTAACCAAGTACCTACATTAGAAAAGACTATTAAGTTGAGAAATGACATCTCTACCTACTCATAATATGACTATTAAGCACTCTATAAGTTATTAGAGAGATATAAAGATTTGTTGAGAAAGTATCCATACTATGGCCAACTTATATGGTTGTAAGTTCAGAATTTCTATAATGGTCTGACCTAAACCAGAAAGTAGACGATCACTGTAACAATTAGGGGAAGCAGCATCATTAAATAAGAAAACTTCATAATTTGCCCTTGAACTTATTGAAGAGATGGTCATGAATAACTATTAATGGTAATTAGGCAAGATAAGGACAACAAGCAAGTAGACATACACAAAGTTGAAATTGTTATTGCATTAGTAGCTTATTTGGTGATATTAATTAAGAAAATTAAAATATTAAGTATAATGACAAGACTAACTCAAGCATTATGAAGTGAACTGTGTGATGGAAAAGATGGCAACAATGAATGTAAAGTTAAAAATCCTATGTTTAAAAAAGTTGAGAAATTTAATTACATGAGGAATTTCTAATGACTATAAAATCACACCTAAAGTAACACCTACAATTTAAAGTGGATAAATAAACTAAATTTTTATAAAGAAATTAGGCAACTTAGAGCCACCCCCACCTAAATACCTTAACAATGATAGTGTGAGAAGAAAACAAGCTCGAAGGAATTGATGGAAAATTTTGTTTCTATAATTAAAGCTCAATTTCAAAATTAGGAAGCTTCAATTTGACACATAAAAAACTAGGTTGCTCAATTATCCATGTTGGTAGCTGAGAGATCTCAAGGGTTATTGCCTAGTGATACAAAACATAATCGTAGGAAGCATACAAAGGTAATCACCTTGAGAAATGGAAAGGACCTAATGAAAGATATAGATGAAGGAGATCAAGAAGAATAAACTTTTGATGAGGAAGTATCAAAGATAACACCAAATGAAAGATAATTTAATATCCTCCCTATTAAGCTAATGTTTAAGTTAACAGATCAAAGGAATTTTATTATTCCTTGTACTATTGGTGGTTAATTGATAGATAAGAAATAATCATACCTCGTATCAATTTATTATATTATACAATGTCAAAGAAATTGGAGTTTGGAGAATCTAAACTAACTAAGATAATATTGTAATTAGTTGATAAATCAATTTGACATTTAGGGACATTAATGAAGATGCCTTTGTTAAAGTTGCTAAGTTTATTTTCCCTATTAAGTCTTTTAATCCTTGATATGGAAGATTATTTTGAGGAACCTTTGATCTTAAATATACTCTTTCTTGAAACAACTAAAATGATCATAAATGCTACAGAAGGGATCTTGATACTTAGATTTGAGGTAGAATAGTTGTTATTTTTAATATCATATTCGAAAAACTAATCTATTACTATTGATGATTCTTATTACTATAATAAATTTATCTTGTCCTAATAATTCATCAAGAAGCTAAGGTGACTGAAGAGAAATAAGAAGCTCAAAGTAAAAAAAAAAATTCAGTGGAAGAAAGTCTTTGCAAGGAACTAACAAGACTAAAAAAGAAAGGGGTCATAAACATATCGTCTAACCTTACCACCCTTTCATCTATAAAATTTGGGAATGAAGGAAACAAAATCAACCCATAACTACCTAGAGCTTACAACATGTAGTATATATGTATCAACAGGATTATCCTATTGCTCATTCAAATATATTTTGAACATATAAGACCAACCCTTTCTATTTTCTAAACTATTTTTCTCTTATAAAAGCCATATTTTACACTTAATAACATGCCTTAAATTTTTCACTCTTTGAGGTTATTCCTACATATAGACATGAATACGTTTTTTAGAAGGATTTATTGGATATTTTAGTTTTTTTTCCATCACAAGAATAAAATCATTTTGAGAGAATAAGACGACTTTATATATTAGGTTCCCGAACTCCACCGTAGTATTTATAACTATCCATTATAAGTCAATCTGTAACATATTATGTGTCCAAAATTCTTTTATGAATTAACTGTGATCATATTTCAACAGTTTATGATAACAATTTATCAAATATTTCAAGAAACTCGAATAGTAGAGGTTTCAATTTGTGAAAATAATGTGAAATAAAAACTTTAGGAGAACTTTATAGGAAAATAATTTATTCCTTTCAACATTTTATCTTAAGGCTCAACAAACTCTAAATATTAGCACTATAGGGTGCTTTAAGCTAACTAGTTCACTCGATTTGAGGGATAAGTTCTACTTCCAGGGATACATTGAACCCCAAAGAAAGGATAGATAGTGGTGGTGACCTCATTCAGAATATTCCTTCTATTATCTAGGGTAATGTTGACGAATGAACCAAATTGATAAACCTTGATTTTAAATAGGAATATATGTTTGGAGTTTTAGCACAAAGGGAAAAGTATCATGATAAAAAATAAAATATGTATGTCAACATGATTTTTATAGTTATAACAGGGAATCAAACAGTTTTCTTGAAAACTTTACATTTTCGTATACTACCTCATGTGCACTACAAAATAGGAAAAGGTAGCTAATAATAATAGAAGAGATAAATTACAAGAAAATAAAATATTACCATTTTCAATTTTATTTTCAATTTCAATTTATTATAAAGTTCAAAACATTTAATAACCTAAAAAGGACAAAATCTAAGACCTAAAAATTGCTAGCTCTCTATTCCTCCGTATAATTGATATAGCTGTTGATGACGTTTTTAAATGTGTTAACAGAAATAGCCCCTAATGATGAAATGACATATTCAATGGAGTCTCCATCTGTATAATTTAAGGAAATATAGGAAAATATAATGGAGAGGAATTAAAAATGTCTTAAACCTAGCTAGGTATTAAGCAATTACCTAGGTCCCAAAGTATTTTGCAAGTTTGGAGAGGTTTTAAAATAGAACAAAATTGAGTGTGGATTTAAAAGCATACTGAAGCCAATAAAACATATGGTTGGATGTCTAGGAGTTTATGATTTATTTATGGCATAAAAAAGGTGCTTAGCTTATAAGTCATTGTAAAATAAATTTGACTATTAAAAAAGAAACTTAAATAAGAACCTATTAATGAAAACGGGTTTAATACAAATTTCTAGCAAAATTACAATTTCAAGAGACTACTCTTGGACTTTCAACCAATTGTTGAGCATCGTAAACTTGATATATCCTTGGATCAGCATAAGCTGGGAAATGAGGACAAAACTTGATTCTGGTTTGATAACTGGTTAGAATGAGATCATCCAGCTGAGAAACAAAATCCCTTTAAATCCCAAAGTGTCTTCACTCATTCAAAATGGTCACTGGTACGAGAACTTTGGAGGTTTTTCTACATTGGTTTATCACTTTCGTCAATTATCACTTGGAAATGAAGAATATTGCATTGTATGGTCTCCAAATTTGAATGGAAAGTTCACAAATCACTCTTGTCATAAGTTATACTCAGGTAGCTCTAGAGAGGCCCCCTAACATGAACTCTAATGGAAACAGTCCCTTAATCCTGAAGCTTTAGTTCTTACATGGCTTGTGATTAAGAATAGAATAAGAACCAAATGTAGGTGGCTTGGCACAAATCACACAACGTATGTACTATGCAAGGATGCTGAAGAAGACAGAAATTGTATTTTAATTTATTTTTTGTTTTATTGTAAGTTAGAGAGTTTTATACAAGGATCTACGTTAGAGCTTTGAAACCCGAACAGATCAGCGAATAAAACGTCCTTTTATTCACCTTACAGTTTGAGAATGTTGAAAGTACGGCAGATACAAGGAAGAAAAGGGGATGAAGAGCTACCACGTAAGCCCACTAGGAACTAAATCTTTTCTCAACTGCCTGTAGTGTATACCCAGATGACCATTTTATGACAAAAAGTATGTCATTCTAGCATTAGAAATACAGATAAAACAGGTGTGTTGTCTTTGGTATGTTTAGTGTTACAGTACAAGACGCATGAGCACACGGGAAATCGGACTGAACTTTCTGATAATCACATCATTGAGTAGGTACGTCTCTAATCTGGTTTCACCATAAAAACAAAGCTGATACAACAAACGTACAGGAAAGAAATAACCGGAAGTACAGAGATGGAGTGAGCAAATATAGCTCTTCCATTTTGGAGAACACTAGTTACAGGTCAAACCAAATCACAAGCCATGAGAGGGAGATTGCTTCTTTGCATGTTCTGGAATCAATTTGGCCAAAGTTTCTGCTGACACCCCCTTCAATTCTACACCAACAGGAGCACGCGATCAACAAATGGTAAGGGCATATTGATAATAAATCTAGTGTTGCTCAAAACAGTTCCCTACCATGAGATTTAAAATTAAATAACGGTGGAAGGACTCGACCACTTGGCAAGTGGGTGTTTTTGTCACGTAGTTCATCAAAGAAAGGATGAGTCAAGGCATCCAACTGCCAAAACAAGGAAAGTACATAGAGCATGAACGAGGCAAAACACAAAGCAATGACAAGTTCAGGGTATATCCAGTAAAAATGAAGTAAGAAAAACAGCACTTTCTGTGATCAACATTAACAGTAACAGATAGGAACTTGAAGATACCAAATCAGCAGTAAGAAAAATTAACCACAGCTTACTGTTTTTGTGGTCACTGGCTGAGAATGGGAAAGGGTAAATGGAAAGATAATACAGTTCGTAACAATTCTCACAAAGCAACACGAGTGAGGAAAGAGAAAAAGGACAACTCACAGCACTGCATCGCAAATTAGGTGAGTATTGCAATAGTCTTGAAACCAGATCAACAGCTTCAGGAGGCATGCGCTTGTGGAATATCTAGAAAGAAGGAAGCCGCGTGTAAGCAAACTGCTGATAAATGATACTATTGAAGAGAATAAAATGAATCTCTCAACATATTTAAACAAATTTAACACCTTGTGCCAAGGATGAGCTTTGATGTGAGGGAATCTGTACTCTGTATAATTAGGATTCATACATTTAATTTCTTCTCTTGTCGGAGTGCCCAAAACCTGAAAGTCAATGACATTATAAATTGGATTTAGAAGGAAAAGAAATCAAAGGAGAAGAATTTGATTCTCAACAACAATACATTACACCAAGTAGAAATATAGAAAGAAACTTCCCCAACAATAAATCCACTGTCATGGGTTTAAGAGATGAACAACAATAAGAAAACCTGTTACCTTGATAATCTCAACAAGTTGATCAACTCCACTCTCACCAGGAAACAAAGGCTGACACACAAAACAAATTGTTAGGCATCAAATGAAGATAATATATCCACAAAAGAAATGAGCAAAATCTCAAAACTTTCTACCTGTCCAAGTAGCAACTCAGCCAGAACACAGCCAGCAGACCAGATGTCAATAGCTGTTGTATATTCGGTTGCTCCGAATATGAGCTCAGGAGCTCTGTAATACCTTGAACAGATGTAAGATATGTTTGGTTCCCCTTTCACCTGCCCCAAAGGAATTACCAAAATCCAACTGAGCTGAGGAATTTTTTCACAACTAAATATGTTAAAGACCAATACATACCAAGACTTTTGCACTCCCGAAATCACATAACTTAACCTGATGTGTGTGGGGATTAACCTGCAACAAAAAAAGACAATAACATAGCAAACAATACAATATCAAGTCCAAATAATCAAGCAGTTATTGTAGACATTCAATAAAACAAAGCCCACTAAACCACAATTAGAAAGCCCATTTCCATGAAGAAAGAGGTTAAAATGCATCAACTGATGTGTAACTTAGTCATATGTTGTTGTCCTTAAATAAGAACCTAAAAAGCACTATTTTCCCATATAACAGATAGTAGTTTGCTTTTTGTCTATACTTATAAGTGAACATAATGATATGCAAAAGACGCATCCTTAGGAAAGAAATATACAAGAAGATCATCTTGATTAGGAAGTAATTGCAATAGTTATCTTATTTAGAAAGCAATCATCTAATTTATGATGTCTATCATTTTCATAAGTATATTTTTAATAGGAGACTAAGTTAGAAAATTCCTATACTTCCTAATAACTCTATATAATAAGCATATTCAAAGGATATTACAATGAATGAGAAATTGGTTGGCAAAATAATTGTCAAGGACAAGTTTCTAAACAACAACGATAGGAACTAGAAAGGGGAAGAACACTAATAAGGAAAGGAGGATTTCCCTATAAATCATCCCTTGACTAGATCTTACACAAAAGCACATAATTTGTTATCAGAGCCTAAAGTCATGGACAACTCTGCATACTTGTCAAGTCGAATGGATGTGTTCACGAGAAACATTAAGTAGAAGCTTTCTATGATGAAGGACCGTCAGAAGTCCAATGAAAAGTTCTTAAACTTGCAACTAGAGGAGATTCTGCAAGAGCTAAAAGGGCACAGTAAGAATAATGAGGTAGGGAGCAATAGACATACCTGTATAGACCAAAGGGAGGAGAGAAGCATTGGGTAAGCCGGAGGAACTACTGTTATTAGGTATTCTAAATTAGAATTTCATTCATAAGACGGTGATGATGATCGTTAATTTGGATCCATAAGTGTGAACAATTCTTTAAAAATCGATGAATGCTTAAAGGAGAGAAGGTGGGGCTGACAACATTCCATCTAAATTGGGAAGCACAACTGTGGTTTACAAGGTAAAGCAAAAGGAAGCGAGTATGATTCGGGGGACATTTACGGAGCAATGTCACCTGAAGTTAGGGCCTGCAATGAGCCTTAACCCGCCTAGGTGCATTGGCTATCCTAGCAGATAGGAATGGTGGAGGGTTATCAAAAGGAGTTCCAATCCTTGTTAGTCCACATCACAGAGCTCACTATGAAGCAACAAATCACCCTATTCACTATTGGTCTTATAGAAGGGCTGCAACTAGAAGTAGAATTGCAGCAACCAAACAACTTAGGAGCTGCTGTGAATCTAGCCCGCACTTATGATAAGAAAAATTGAGGAGCAACCAGGTTGTGTTATGGAGGAATCATAAGGCAACACCTGTTGGGAACAATTTGAAAATAGTCACTAAAGGGACAATTGCAAAGAAAGAAAATTCCGAGACAACGTTCCATGTTGGGAGCACAGACACGCCTTGGGTTGCATAAATGTAAGAAATTGTTCTAGGTAGAATTGGTAGAATCTGAAGAAGAAGATGAAGGAGGGCCATGATAATCAGAGTTAGCCTGAGTTCAAGCATGCGGATAAGCTCTTTGTCCGTGGGGAGTAAATGATATGCATGATGCATCCTTAGAAAAGAAATATATAAGAAGATCACCTTGAATAGGAAGTGATTGCACTGATTATCATATTTAGGTAGTAATCTTATATGCAAGATGCATTCTTAGGAAAGAAAATAAACAAGAAAAATCAGCTTGATTAGTGACTATTTTATTTAGGCACTGGTCATCTTATTTAGGAAGTATATTACTTTTATGTCTATTTTTAGTCCGGATATAAGTTAGCATATTCCTATCTTATTTTACTATCTTATTTTACTTCCTAAAAACTCCATGTTTGATCCTATTTAAAGGGCATTAAGATGAATAAGAAAGCATTCCTAATTTTTTTTAAAAATAGTTGAGGAAAAGCTTGTCAAAGACGAGTTTTCTAAACAGCAACCATATCATATATCACATATGTAGGAAAGACCAATACAATTAAAATCCTGTAAAAACAAATATAATCTTACCAAAAGGTTTTGAGGTTTGATGTCCCTATGACATACTCCGATTACACGATGAATGTATGACAATGCCCTGAAGATCTGTCAAGAATCACCAATTCATCAGTCTCTATTTTTTTATAATCATTTTCAGACCAACCAATGTTAACTCCTAAAAGCAATTTTCCAAACAACACTTTTGCTATCAAGACTTCCATGATTAAAGAGGCGAGAAGGTATAAAAGGGCAAACAGACTAGGAAAGCACACAATGTATGATAAAATAGTAAAGATTGTAGAAATATAGCCCTTCACCATTTCCCCTCTTTGTATATGAAGGAAGGAAAAATGAATTATTGATGTTAGATGGCATGCCATAGTGGCTTCCAAAACAATCAAGAAAATTAAGCAAGGAATACAACTGAACCAATTCTTTAAATAAACTATCCATTACCTGGTATGCATAAAGTTTCACATATATGAGTGGCATGCTCTGGTTCAACTTGTTGTAATGTTTAATCACACGGTGTATAGTTTCAGGAACATACTCAAGAACCAGATTAAGATAAAGTTCGTCCTTTTCAGTTGTTGAAAAGAAGCAATGTTTCAAAGAGATAATATTCGGATGGTCAAGAAGACGCATTGTTTGCAATTCCCGGTTCTTGTACCTCTTGTCTTGAAGAACTTTCTTTATGGCAACAGATTCACCTGTCTCCAAGCATTTTGCCTATTCCAGGACACCAAATAATGAAAAAATAATACTAGTATCATATTAACCAGAAGAATATGTCCACATCCTATTCAGTTAAGTCACTTGAAATCCATACCTGGAATACAACCCCAAAGGACCCATGGCCAACAACACGTTCAGCCATATAGCTTATAGTCTGGCATTAGAACAAAGGCTTGCATTAAGGTAAATGAACTAGACTAAACCAAAAATCAGAGAGATGAAAGTTCATGATAGTAATAAAAATTTCGGATAACATGATTGCACTCCAATTCAAATCTTACAATTTTCAAGTTCATAACTTTTAAAGTTGGACCAAGTAATGAACATTGGTGTATGCATCCATACATAATCATAAAATAACCACACAAAAAAAAAAAAAAAAAACCTGCATGGAGACATCATATAAAAGCATGTCGATTATCTTTGTCAAAATCATCCATAGCCAAGTCAAAAAGTTGCGACCAAGTGCAAAAATTCATCTTAATCTATCTTCTGATGTGTCACAATTACTTATCTAACAGATAATCCAAAGCTTTATCAGTGATAAAGATGCAAAAAACAATACCTTCTTTGGCTGACCATTTCTACCACCAATTGTTGTAACAATAATATGCCCAGTTTCAGTACCATTACCATCAATTACTGTTGCTTCCATTTCCTAAAATTGTCAGGCAATATTTGAATCAGTGGCCTATATTCATAAACTAATAAATAACATGTGAAATTTGCAGAACTTAAAAGAGAGTAGTAGCAGACACGTTGTATATTACACTTACTTTGTCGTCCCTGATTTTCATATCATTCATCTCATCTGGTAATTTATCCACACCAACATTGTGAGAACTAGTTTCTCTCAAGCCAGAAGTACGTGCCACACCCACAGAAGCCATCTTTAGACCAGAAAATAGTTTGCTCTGATCTCTACTCTCACTCCTTTATATATACATTTACCTGTGATAACAATTGAATAAAACAAATAAGATAGCTATATAACAATATGCATAAGTTGCTCAGCTCATATACCACAATGCCCCCAACATTACATATTCATGCATATCCAACCAACGAATAACATCCACCAAGTTGCATAAATACAAAAGTTCTAAGCTTGTCATGCAATTTTCCAACTTCTCCGGTAATCAAAATTCTATAAACCGCAAAAAGTAAGCAAAGATGGCAAGAAAAAAGTGCCAAATTTCTAGCCTATCATTTAAAATCAAATACCTTTGGTAACGTGTTACTTTCTACTAGATAGAAACAATAGTACCTGAACTGCTTTGGAGGACTTTCAGAATAGCAAAATAAAAAGTGTAAGCTTTTAAAAGGGAGGATTTATCTTTTAACTTATCAAACATATTATAACTTCAAGCCAACTTATTGGAAAATTGTCCACCAAGTATACGACAACCAAGTGGAATTAAAGAGTTCAAACTAAGAAAACAGAAGTTCCTAACAACATAAACGCAGGCGGCATTATATCAACCTGAGGTGCACAAAATCAGTGGTGCCCCAACAGTCCGATACCCATGGAAGTCACTGGGCTCAAAAAGACTCGCCATACAACATGTAGGACATGGAAAAGAGAATATTGATGCTGTACACCGCAATCGAAACAATATAAACAAAAAACTAGGAAATTGTTGAACAGAAATGTCAAGACTTTCGTCGAACCTATTTCGCCCACCCAAATTCCAGGAAGCAATATATAATCAAATTCAAAGATCTTAAAACAACCGAAAACAGTCAAAATTCCAAAAGAGGATAACGAGGAAAGAAAGATACCATAGAAACAATAACTAAAAATATCAAGAAGACATTTATTAAGGCCGTTTAATAACAAAACAATTCAAACCCCAAGAAAGTCCTCCACGAGATCCAATCCACCTAAATCCGATCCAAACCCAGATGAACCCAGAATCAAAAACACAAAATTCATCTTGCAAAGCACAAATATGCAAACAAAAATGAAACTTTACAAGCACAAGAGAACCAGTGGAACATGAAGCATACTCACCAAAGCAGACAAGTGAGCGCACGAACAAGGAGAAGGACTGCCCTACTGGAAGCACAGGATCAGACAACAGAGGGGGGAAAGGGGGATGACAGATCCATGTGTTGTGGGTTATGTGTCGACCGTCGAAGGCTTTGGCTTTCTCTTTTTTCTTAATATGTTATTTTCTGGTTTGCCCTCCTTTCTTAATTTTTGTTTCCTCTGGTTTTTTTTGTTTCGATATCGTAATGCTCTCGTCTCGACTCTTTAACAATTTAAAATTTTGTTATCTGACTTGTCATCTAGTGATTGATTGTGTGCTCGAATAACTAATTATTGGTCTGGTGAGGTGACAGTAAAAAATGAAACACGTTATTTCAAAGTTATTTTTAGTCTGAAGTAATCGTCCAATTATAAGCAATTATGTGGTCTACACAAATGTAGAGTCGACGCACCATTAGCTTGGAAGCCAAAGTTGAAATTTAATAGGAAGGTGGATTAGGGGGTAATACTCTTTATTTGCTATTATGTGTTGCGTTTAAGGTTCTTGTATGGTTTAGAAATACCAATATTATATATATTATTTGGACTCACTTTCTTCTATGGTTTACAAACACTATCATTAAAAATAACTTAAATTATCTAGTTAGTTCAAAATCAAAGATAAACACATTTTTGTTGCCAACAAATCTTTCATTTTCTACATGAAATCAATTATCACTTTTATAAAGTGTCATTATACTAACTCAAAACAACAAGAGTGTGAAAATATATTGTTTTAGGAAGTGAATCAAAAAGAAGAAGTGTAAGACAAAAGCAATTCATGACTGAAACCTCTCACGAACGCCTCCCAACCATTGATCCTCGCCCAAACAAGCACACCAAACCTCCCGATCCACCTCCCAGTCCTACTCCTCAGTGCCCAACCTCCCAACTGGGTCCTCCAGGGAATGCCTATCCTGTCGTGAAACCAGTATCATGGAAAGACAAATTGCTCAATCGGAAAAGGAGTAAAGAAGCTGCGTATGAGGCTAAAGAGAGAGCCCCAGTCAATCTCCTTGAAACAGGGGTTGTTACCAGAGAATACAAAGATGGCAACACAAACTTCCCGATCTTCTTCGTTGATCCGGCTTACATGAAGAACTTGGAGGCCCCTTGGCGACAATCTGTCGTCGTCAAGCTGTGGGTCGATCCATCTCCTATAGAGTCTTATATACTAAAATTGAGCAGCTGTGGAAGCCCATAGGTGGGTTTGACGTCTTGGACATTGGCCATGACTACTTCATTGTTAAGTTTGACCATGGAGATGATTTCACTTTCACATTGGAGAAGGGGTCGTGGGTGATTTTTGATCACTATTTGACGGTTCGACCATGGAGGCCGGGCTTCTCGGCTCAGCAAGCTGTGGTTAATTCTACTATCGTTTGGGCTCGTCTGCCTGAGGTCTCTGTTCAGTACTATGATGAAGACCTGTTGCTAGCGCTCGCCACTGGTCTTGGCTTTGCTCGGATCTGTGTAGAGATTGATCTCGATAAACCGTTAGTGGGTCAACTGGTTATTGATGGCATCACCCACTTTGTGGAATATGAGGGCCTCCACACCATCTGTTTTAAATGTGGAAAATTTGGCCATCAAGAAAGTACCTGCTCTTTCTTCCCAACTGCACCTACCGCACCAAACCACGGGGCTCTCGCAGAACCGGCTGGTGGGGAGGCACCGTTGCCAGACGATGCATGCCCACCCATCGCTCCACCAGTTGATAGTGACAACAACGGGGCCCAGTTGGGGATAAGCACGTGGATGGTGGTTGAAAAGCGATCCTTGAGTCCCAAACAGGCTGATGTCCCATCCCCAAATCAACGTCAGCGGCCTAACCGTTACTCGGCCTTAGTTGGTGCTCTGTCTAGGGATGAGGCACTGCCCTCCTCTGCTGCCTTGGGTCGAGGGAAGGAGAAACAAGCGAACTTTATATTTGAAGTGGGTAGCAGCAGCACCGTCCACAGGACTAGTAAATCTTCTCGAAGGCAAGAGTGACAGCCTAGGCCTATAAGCCCACTTGACCCAGCCCAATCCACTGTGCGATAATAGCCTCGTACGGATCCTCCGAGGGGCCCGTCTCACGTTCCTGGGGCTGGTGTTCCCGCACCGCCCTTTAGCCAGCCTATAGATAACCTCCGTCGCACCCTCCCCTCGCCCTCTCCTTCTAACCCAACGTTGGTCCTCCAGATTGCCTCTCAATTCCGGCAAGCCTTCCAAGCCACCCCACCTCCCCCT
>JANZLD010000006.1:46552755-46564636 GCA_026413575.1 Erythroxylum carthagenense
AACTAAATCTCAATTATCCACTAAGACTCCCAATTTAATCAAACTAAGGCATAATCACACAATTAACATAATTCATGTTTAATAACATCAATAAGAAAATTTTTGGGGTCCAACATAATTACTTTATACGGTATACAAAAGTTAAATCTTACTCAGCTATATCAAAGAAGATAATTAGAAATTCTCAATGGGTCATATTATATACAAATATGACATTGTCTTATCCATAATCCTAAAACGCGCTCTACGTCTAGAGGATTTGCGAATTCCTAAAGCTTATTCTAAAACTTTCCAAGGCCTGCCTCATGGCATCCAATTTGAGAGAGATAAATTGAACAAGTACAGTCAACCCCTATTGGGTTGTACTTTTAAACCTAAATTGGGGTTGTCTATTAAGAATTACGGTAGAGCAAAGCTAAAGGCGTTTAGGCATATGAGTTGCAAAGCATCCTCTAGAGTTATCAAATTACCTAAAGAATATGAGTAGGAGATGCCACATTTAGTTCGACATATGAAGTGGAAGCCTATTAGTTATGGAGTGAAAAATTATTTTTGCTCACATCATAAGCCACAAACTTGAGGACAATGAAACATTGTTGCCAGTGAAACTATACTTAGTTGAGGGAAAAAGACATTAAATAGATCTAAAAATTTTGGCATACTAATGACATGTCAAAATTTTCAACTAGAAAAGAGTTAGATGATATATCATAGAAAAATGTAACTTGCTTTAAAAAGAATTGATATAAATAATGAAATGGATGCTAGAGGAAAGCTAGCTTCAAACTAGACAAGCCTATATATATATATTAAGAGATGTTGTCATACCTGGCATATATATACTTGAAATGTTGGATGGCTTATAAATTTCTATAACCTGGAATGGTCAACAACTTATACCTTACTATTCTTGAGATTGAAAAGCACTTATTTTCTATAAATTAAGTTCAACATCATATTTATGAAAATATACATTTTTTGAAGAGAATAAATAAATATATTAATAAAAGGGAAAGGTTTAATACATAAAAGAAAGAGGCCAAAGGAGGCACTCAAAAAACAAAGAAATAAGGAAGCCATAAGAGGCCCTTAATAATAATAAAAAGCCCTCAATAATGATAAAAAACAAAGCTAAGTGGGAAGTTTCTAGATATGTCGCTGAAGAATAGGTATCTGAAAATGGGACTCAAGGTCTAGAAGTCGAGAACAGATAAGCGCGATGATGTCCTCGATAATGTCCTAGGGCGATCGGTGTTGTCTACTAAAGATGCAGTTATTCCTCTCATACCTAAGAAAGTAAAGAGTTAGAGAGAACTAACCATGATAGTATATGTTTGAAATTCTTCCGTCGACGAAGATGGGTGAAAGCCTACTGAGGAGGGGAAAATAAGAAGTTAAAGGCCAAGTAGTAAAGGTCTTCATCGAGAGAGAACCCCAAACTAAGGAAGAGAACTGGCATTGAAAGAATAGATGATCATGTGTCTCTGGAGAGGAGTCATATAAAACACAAGTTGAAGAAGACAAAACACCAAAAATTTGGAGCCTGTCCATAGTCCGAAGGCGCCCCTGTGATGCTAACCAGAGGATAAAAGAGTGTCACAGAATATGCTATGGAAACCACAATAGATAGTGGATCAGATTCACTAGTTGTTGAGCTCGGAGAAGGTTCCATGCAGAGTCAACAGAAAAAACTCCAACTGAGTGACCCTTCCAAACCTAGCTATCAGAATGCTGAACTCGAGGTTTAAATTGGATGGAGTCCCAAACCTACTGCAGCTCACTACTCCCCTCAGGAAAAGTCCACTCACCAGAATGTATAATATCTGAGACCTTGGGTTCCTAAGAGAGCCCAGTAGAAGAGAGAACTTGAAATGAAAGTTGATAACACAAAGGTCCCTGATCTGGCAACCAGTAATCCTACCATGTGGAGGCATCTCTCGTATGACCAATACAAGCAACAATAAGACCTCTGCACTACTTTTGACTCAACCTAATCTTTCGCCAAACTTAGGAGGAGTTTGACGAGACTTGAATATGCTAAAAAGATCTACCCCTCAGCAAAACAGTACGTACCTATATGGTCTATGTAGAATATCTATCTGCGAATAGTCACCACATATATTTAAGTGTGGTAGCCCTATTCCAATCTTTGACCCTCTTAACTCCCAGACCACCCTCATGCCTTAGAAAACAGACTGACTCCCATGGCACCTTAGCTCTGTGTGGGATAGTGAAGTACCTCTCAAAAAGTAGAAAAATGCTCTTAATATGCCGAGTGATACTAGCAGGGAGAATGAACATACATTACCAGTATACCTGTATGGAGAAGAGGAAAAATCTGATCAGCTGCAAAACAACTTGCATAGATAAGAGATGCTAAAGTCCACAACTGGATCTGAGAGAGAATCCTCTCTACCAAAGGAAGGCAATCTGAGTGTCTCAATCGTGTAGTGATAAGAGGGACGCCCAGATAGTGAATCAGAAGGGAACCAATCTAAATCCCAAGTACTCTCCGTAAAGAAGAAGACTCAGCCTTAGGGATCCTTAAGAAGAAAATTTGACTCTTATCTAAGTTCATAGCCAATCCTGAAACGCTCTCAAAATCTACCCGAGCCTGTCGAATAATCTCAAGAGAAGCTAAATATGCCTAACTAAAAATCATCAAGTCATCAGCAAAGCAAAGATGAGTGAGAGAAATATGCCTACATCACCAACGATAATGGTAGCTCAGTACTACAATATCCTCTCTTAAGATCCCATCCAAACCCTCCATTGCTAGAACAAATAGAAAAGGAGAGAGGGGATCCCCCTGTCGTACCCCCCGTATGGTAGAAAAATAACCATGCAATGCCCCATTAAGTGCTACAGAGAAATGTTTAGATCTGAGACATGCTTCAATCCAACAAATCATGCAGTCAGTAACACCAATAGTGCTCAATCCCAGTAGAATAAACTCCCACCTGACTATATCGAAGGCCTTACAAATATCAACCTTGAGAGCACACCGTGGTGGTGAGCAATCAAGGTGATAATCGTGCATTTGCTCCTAAGTAAGGAAAATAACATCTGCAATTTGCCACATCAAAACAAAATCCATCTGAGATCTCCCAATCACCTCTGGTAGAACAACTTTAAACCGATTTGCAATGACGTTTGAGATGCACTTATAATGGACATTGCAGTAAGAGATTAGTCTGAAGTCATTCTGTTGGGCACCGCTTTCCCGAGCCCAACTTCGGATCATAAACGTGAGCTTAATCCTATGGAGATTCCCTGAACATCACCGATTCATCATCTTGCTGTGATGCCAAAATTGTTGGAAGCCGTTATCGGGACTTAACTCTTAATCGGATATCATATAACTTGAGCGTATTATCCTTAGGATTATCACCAAAGACTCTAATTAAGTATCATCCCACAAGGGTGGCGTACCATGATATACAGACATCAAGACAAACTTATTACCTTAATGTTGGATCCTATCTCTGGATGTGGAATTCAACTATTGCTGAAGGATCATAAGACTCTCATATCTTTACTTTGTTATACTCGTTAATATATTACATACAAATGATCATGATTATTACATTTCAATATCCTCAAACCAAAAGGGGTTTACAAGCTATAATAGCTCTTCAAATCACCTTACAGTATAGTCTAAAAATGCAAAAACACAAAATAAGCAAATTCGGAGTGAGGCTTGACTCTCTACCACTCCATCTCTTGCTCATAACCTGGAGGTAGGGACAGGAAGGGGTGAGCTTAAAAGCTCGTGGGTAACAAGTTCATAATGAAGAATAAGCAAAATCTTTGAAATGTGTCACTTGTCATAGAAAATTCATAACGAGTAACAAACAGAACCGTTCAAAAAGTTCATTCTTATCGAAAACTTTTATTGAATCATAAAACACGTGTTTCTCAAAATTCTTGTCATGAAGTCAAAGTCAAACAACACAATTCATGCATTTTTCAACTTGTTCACAATTCATAAACACATATTTCTTAGGCTTTCACCCAAAAATTCGCAATTGCAAAACATGAATGCATCACTCTTGTCATGAACACATAAGCATCTTAAAATAGTTCGGGTGGATCCAAAACAGAACGTACTATGCATTTCTACATAATAGTCTTGCGTAGCCGTAAACTTATAGGAGTCCAGGAAGGAGCTCCATGCCACTAGCAGGCAGGCAAGAGAAGCCTTCAACTTAGTCAACGTGCACGTGACTTAACTTAGGGGACCACCACAAATCCACATAACACATATATCATGATCTTGTAAACTTGATGGCCAAAATGGCCTTTCTCTTGAAAAATTGCTTTTCGTATGCTTGTTATATCTTGAACCATTTCCAAAAGTATGGTTTTAAAATCATGCATCATTTCAAATAATCATTTAAAAAAAACTTTTCATAGATCATCACACAAATCATGTATAATCATGTAACAAAATCTTACAGCATTTAGGAAACATTAAATGCACATGAATGGGGTGGTTGAAAAATCATTTACTGTGATTTCTTGACAGAAAAATTTATTGGCTCATTTCTTAACTATGAACATGGAACCCACCTTGATTTCCTTGCTTATAGCCTTGCTAAAAAATGTCTCTCATCTTGTTCCTTGTTTGCCTCCCTTGAGTCCCTTGATTCTTCACCAAGTGGAGAGATCCTTAGCTCAAATGGAAGCTCCTCTCTTCCTCTTCCTTTTTCCTTTCTTGAACAACCTCAAAATCTCTCTTATAGGCTAGGGAAATTGAAACCCTAGTTTGTCTCTCTCTTTCTCTTCTTCTCTTTGTTCTTCTCTTTCTTTTTCATAACATTCTCTCTCTTTTCTCTAGAATTTTCGTTCTTCCCTTCTCCTCTCTCCCCCCATTCACGTTTTTCTTCTTCATTTATAGGCAAGACAACACTTCTTCTTCCAGTTATGCCCTTAATGATTAAGAATTGTCCTATTTGCCCTTCCATTTATGCCTTATGTCTTTTACACTTAAGTGTCTTGCCCAAAAATACCCTTGAATATTCTGACATAGCAGCTTTATTCTAGAAGACTCTTCTCTATTGTATTACATTTCTAAAGACACCAAAATCATTCAATTTGGTTTAGTGATTCAAAAGATACATTTCAAACATTTTTAGACTGCACTTGTCCATAACAATATACTATGCACAACTTCCATATGAACTTTACACATCTTAGAGACTGAATCAGATTCCAATTTCTTCATACCATTTGTAGATCCATGTCTCTAGTTTATCCCAAATTATAAATCATCTCATTTGGAATTCTATAGATCCATATATACTCAAAATACTGAAGTATGGTCATCAGTTCATATTACTTAAGAGCACATTCACTGTACCCGTCCCATTCTTTTCACTCAACCTTTATCCATTCATTCAGATGGCTATGATTTTTTGCAGAGATATAGAAAAACGTCTTAAAAATCCAATAGTTCAAGAATCAATTCATTCGGGTGTCTATACAAGAAGTTATGGTCAAAAGAATCAAGCATGGCTTGGTCCTCAATCATATTAAACCTATCTTGGGATAATTTGTATAACTTTTTGTAGAAATTTTTGATTGAGGTGTTCTTTAGATAGTTTGAAAGAGGAATGCAATATTTACAACTATCATGAAGACCTTGGAGACAAATGCGATCATTAGAAGGGTCAAAAAATAGAACAGAATGTATAACATCATTTTAAGACGATGTCATCATCAGACGATACAAGATTGGGAAAATTGTCATAGCTTTCCCTACAGATATCTCCTTAGAGTGTTCTTTAGAAGGTTGGAAAGAAGACTTCAAGAGCTATAACTCTCATGAAGACCTTAAAGACCAATTATATCATCTAGAGGAACATATTTGGACCAGAGGATGTTCTAGCCAAAATGAGACGATGTTGACGTCATGAGACGAATTGCTGATGTCATGAGACAAATTAGAAAAATGGTCATAACGTTTTGTACAGAACTCGGATTGAAATGTTATTTAAATGAATAGAAATAGGACTTCAAGATCTATAACTCTCATGAAGACCTTAAAGACCAATTCTGTCATCTAGAGGATCAAATTTGGACCAAAAGATGTTATGGCCAAAATGAGACGATGCTGACGTCATGAGATGAATTGCTGATGCCATGAGATGAATTGGAAAAATGGTCATAACTTTTTGTATAGAAGTCGGGTTCAAATTTTCTTTAGATGAATAGAAAGTGAACTTCAAGATCTACAACTCTTATGAAGACCTTAAAGACCAATTCTATCATCTAGAGGATCAAATTTTGACTAGAAGAGGTTCTAGCCAAAATGAGACGATGTTGACGTCATGAGACGATTGCTGATGTCATAATGAGACAAATGATGACGTCATTTTGAGACGAAAGCAAAACTAAGATGATGCTGACGTCATACTAAGATGATGATGAAGTCATTTTGAGATGGAAGCAAAACTAAGATGATGCTGACATCATGAGACGATTGCTGACATCATTTTAAGACGAAACAAACCTTACTACTTGTAATGCTCGTATCTCCCATCTCTGATATTCAAAATTTACAAACTTTATACCGTTGGAAAGATAAAAGAAAGATATAAAAATTTTGAGAAGGAAACTTTGCTCAAATCTATGTATATCAATCCCAAATTTGCCCATAAACTACAAAGTCGAAATTTCCATTCATACACCAATGTACTGCACCCAATTCTTAACTTTATGAAATTTTGAGACTCTTAGAGGCAGAATTAAAATTTGATGTCTTCATAATAAATGTAGCCATATGTTTCTAATTTAATCCAAATTAAGAATCATCTCATTTGGATAACTAGAGAAAAATTTATGGCTAACAGATCGAAGCACACTCAGTGAACATTTTCCAGATCAATTACCTATTTGTTTCAAAATCTTTCCTTAACACAACTCATACTAGGATCATCTTTTCTATGTCATTTACTCTTCATTATCAATTTCATTTCAAATCAATGGCCTCCATAAAAATATAATAAATTATAATCCATGATTAAACCATGAACGTGAATAACAGAATATACACATATGTACATATCCTTCATCATCTTACTTCACATATTCAATTTCATTTTTGCTTTTATTTCACTTCTAGCTTTCACCTTAATTCTTTTAATTTCAAAAATCTCTTCTCTTATCCACCAAAACTCCATAACAAATCATAAATCTATCCATGGCTCTCATTCCCTACTTCACTCTTGTCTATAAATTCTTGGTCAAGAACTTTCATTTATTTGTTCTTTACTCGTGAGTAATCACCAAATTTCTCATTCAATGGTTCAAATCTTTCACGAAAAGCTCAGGGTCCAACACATTCAGTGTCTATGGACTCTCCACCTTAGGAACCAAAGTGATTCTAGTGGAGTTCACCTCTCGATGTCAAAACCTTTAGACGTAAAGTAAAAAAATCAAAGAGTCTTAAAATATGAGACCCATAAAGATTCTCAAAACATTAGACTTATAAAAAGTCTTAAAACATCAAACTCATACGAGTGTCTAAAAGATATACTTCCAAAACACAAAATTCTAAATGACATACTTAAAGAGTTTTGAAATATCAAACTTAAAAAAATCAAATGGTGGAGCTAAAGATTCTCTAAACATCAAACTTGAAAATATCAAATGATATAATTAAATAGTCTCAAATGTTAAACTTATAAAATATGAAATGATAGACCTAAATAGTCTTAAAACAATCTTCTAAAATGCCAAATGACAAACTTAAAGAAGTCATTTAATGTCATACTTCAAGTTTGGAAAATGATAAAAACGAAAAAAATATTTAAATGAGCCAATTAAGATAGTTCCAAGATTAGATTCACAAAACATTAGACCTACTCTCTCTCATTAATAAGTCAAAGTCAAGATTAGGAATAAAATTTACAAAAAAATCTAGTTTGATTTTAAACTTACATATTACAAGCATATATAAGGTAATAACATTAAATAATAGACCTATAAAGAATAGGAAATCATTAAATGTATTCATCATAAAGGTAGATTTACATAAAAGTTATATATTCATAGTTAAAATGAAAAGGAGAAAAAAAATAGAAAATAAGAATCACTAATATCGAAATAATTAAAAATGAAATAAAGGAATAGAAAATCTAATCTTTTGGGTTGGTTCCCAAGCAACACCTTTGTTTAAAGTTGTTAGCCAAACTTATTGCTTCCTTTTTCAACTGATATAATTTGGATCCTTAGGCTCCAACTCTACCAACTCCTCCTTTACACCGAGAAAACTTTTCAAATCTCCCTACAAAGTGTATCCTTTACATTGAGAAACCTGAATCAATAGCTCTTCTCTTTTATAAGTATACGATAACTTCCTTTATTTGGTGCTACATTCAATCTCTTTACGATACATTTCCTTTCAAATCTATTTTACTAGATCTAGATAGCTAGTTTTCTATGGAAAAACAATTTGAGAACTGATTAATTAATGGTGCTTAAGATTGCTTTTGGACATGCCTTATATGTACTATAATGAAAGAAACAAAATAATTATCTAAGGACAAGTTACTTAAATTGGACAATCTATTGTTACAGTTGTTTAGTAAAATATGGTTGCATATAATGTTTCACTAGTTACACAGAGGACCTAGTGAATACTTATTGCCTAAATGACATCTTAAGCATAGAAACTAGCTCTTGCATTGATAATAAGATTTAAGTGGTTTAAGATAAATTTTCTCATTGGGTAAGGAAAGTTAGTTGCAAGATTGAGGTAGCTAACTATTGTAAGTTTAAAGAGAAATTACATATTATTGGTCCTTAGCAATTAGTCCTTTTGTGAAATTCAATGACATTGGCAAGTTGGAGAATGTCAAGAAGTGACATTAGTAGCTTTTAGAAAGCTAAAGGTCTTTTGGTTTTTTTTTTGTAATTTTGATATAGATAGTTGCAACTTTTTTGCTAACTAGCTTATTTCCATCTCAATTCCCATTTTTGGGTTGTTTTGAATGAAATTATTTATTTTCTTAAAAACCTTTTGATTCTTTGGTATTATGATATGTTGTATAATTTAAAGACCTTGATATTAATTTCTATTTCATTTATATGATCATAATACATTAACGTAAAAGTGAATATTCATTCCAAACAACCAAAGACAAAATTTAATTGCATTGAGTTAGTGAAGGATGAGTACTTAATTACTATTTTAACACCTCTATTTCATGCATCTCATTACAAGTGATCAAAACATAAAAGTATATTAAATTTATAGTATTAAAAGATCTAACCAAGTGAAAGAGTATAAAGAACAAATTATTTTAAATGAAAAATAAAACTAGTTGAAAAAAATTTAAAGGGAAAAGAGTGAAACTATTTTCATTTTTCAATTAATGCAAGGAGTAGAAAAAAATGATTCAATAATCCAAAAGGCCCAAAATAGTTTCAATTTAGTGTTTTTAAATTCAAAATTATATAATGTTAATGTTCAATCAATTAGTAGGTGTTTGAAGAAAAAATAAATTATGTGAAATATTAGAATATAATTCATTACAAAATAATTTTTGGTAGACTTCCATAAGCATATTCAACATTTTATAGTCTTTTTTCTTAAAAACTACTTTGAAGGGAGTTCCTCTATTCAATCCTTTTCTTTCTTCTTGTTGTTGGATCTCTCGTTCGTACACATCTTCTCTTTGTTTCCCTTTCCCGAGCCTATAGTGAGTTAGAGACACAGTTCGAAAAAGTCAAATCTTTGATGATTCCATTCCCCAAACCGTTTAAAAACACAAATTATTTTTTGTCCTTTCTTTTTCATTCGATCTTCATACAGATGAAGAAATTGTAGCTTCGATCTATGCCAAGGTTTTAAACGAAAGGAAATAGAATCTTTATTTGAATACCTTATGTTAACAAGTTTTTCGAAAATTCTATTTCTAATAATTGAACTCCATTATAGGTGCGTTTAATATGCATTTCTCTATTCCAATCTATAAAGCCCCCCAATGACCAAGCATGGCATGAATTGCTAAGGATCTAATAAGTCCAACATTGATTCCTTCAGACGTGTCAATTGGGCAAATGCGTCCATAGTGACTAGGATGCATATCTCGTATTTGAAACTTTTTTAAGAAAGTATTGCAACAAAAACAACAAACATATTTCACAATTCACACAAGACCTGGTACTGAATTCTAATAAATAAGTATTCCCTCTTATTATGAATTTTTGATTAAGTTATTATAAATTATTAATTTCCAATTAAAAATTCATTTATCAATATATAATATTATAATACAAATCAAATCGATTTGATTTTTTTCTCTATTTATTTTATTTAGAAACTCTTTATTTATAAATAAGTAAATGACTAAAAAAACTAAAAACATATAACAAAAACATATAAACATAAACATATAATAAACAAGCACTTATGGGTTCAATGTGAAATTTGTTTTGGATTAAATTATAAGAAAATTTTGATGTCACAAATGAATATTTGTGAACAATGTGGATATCATTTGAAAATGAGTAGTTCTGATAGAATTGAATTTTTGATTGATCCAGGAACTTGGGATCCTATGGATGAAAACATGGTATCCTTGGATCCCATTGAATTTCATTCGGAGGAGGAACCTTATAAAGATCGTATTGATTCTTCTCAAAGAAAGACGGGATTAACTGAGGTTGTTTAAACAAGCACAGGTCAACTAAACGGCATTCTCGTCGCAATTTTTTTTATATTTTTTTTCATATAATAAAAAATTCTTTTTATAATTTCTAAATTTGAACAATAACAAATTGAATCTATAATTGAATTAATTCAATATGCAATTCCCAAAATTTTTGTCAATATTTTCTCTTTATCAGTACAAAAAAACTAAGAAAAGACAAATTGAAAAGCGTCCATTGTCTAATGGATAAGACAGAGGTCTTCTAAACCGTTGTTATAGGTTCAAATCCGATTAGACGCAATATTTTTCTAGATAGAGTATTTTTCCATATATCCATATAGTACTATATTTGTATATTAGTACTATTAGCATTAGTGAACAATAATCATTAATGAACAATAATGAAAAAATTCGATCTTATTCATAGAGATAGGGGACATAATTCATACGGTTATAGTAAGTCTCGCTTGGGCTGCTTTAATGGTAGTCTTTACATATTTTCCCTTTCACTCGTAATATGGGCCAGAAGTGAGCTTTAGAAGGACTACTAAGTGAGTTGAGAAATCAAACTGTATCAGTTTTTTTTTATAGATCTTTCTACAAAGGATTTTGTATTTAACCATTCAAATTGAATTGAATTCAATACTTCACTTCACCCGTCGGAACGCATTGTTCTTATAGAGAAAGAGTTGCCTTCACATCTTCTTAACCTAAAATAGATAAAGAAGGTTTAATGTTACAAAATTTGGAGAGTGGTCTCTTCTAATACAACTTCCCAAACGGCAATGTTTTAATGTTGTTAAAAAGAAGAGAATGACGACGTATTGACCATGGAAGGATATCCACCCAAGCGATGACGTTTTTGTAAAAGGGGTAAAAATCACTTCATCCGATTCATTGCATTCTCAGATTTTACCTAATTGGGGCTGAATTCTTTGGAGACTTTGTGGCTTCAGGAAGATAATGGAAGAAGGAGACACTTGTAGATCTTTCGAGATTGAGGCTTACAGACAGCAGCATACTAGGTAAGCACTTAGCCCTTCTTATTAATTCTGCTTTTCTCTGTAGTAGAGTACCTTGCATGTATATGGAGGAAGTAAAGCTAAACATTATGAAAATGTTGGACCCAGAATGTTTCATAGCAGTTAGAACTATTTGAATGAGAAATTTTGGAGATTAGTCATGAGTAAAGAACAAATGATGAAAATTCGTGAACCAAG
>JANZLD010000006.1:46623785-46634421 GCA_026413575.1 Erythroxylum carthagenense
TGTAGCTTATTATTGTGTCTTTATAAAAGGACCCGCGTGGTCATTGTATTACCAGTTATGTTTTGTAAACGGTTTTCCGCATAGTAAAATGTAAGTGTTTGTTGTTTCAAAAAATATTTGTGTACTTTGATTCGACTGAGTGCGGTAGCACGTCACCCTCGCAGGGCACGGACTCGGATATCACCATCGATGTCGGATTCGGGTCTTACGGGAGTGGGGTGTTACATATTTACTGAGTATGCTTCAGTCTTTTACCTATAGCTTTTTCTCTAGTTATCTAAACAAGATGATTATTGATTTTCATTAAACCAGAGACAAAGGGCTACATTTCTCATGAAGACATTAAATTTAAATTTTATCTTTAAGAATCTTAAAATTTGTCATGAAGTTGAGAACTAGGTGCAGTATATTGATGGATGAATGTAAAATTTGTGTTCTGAATTTGATGGAAATTTTGGATTGATTTAGGCTGAATTAGAGAAAGGTGTCTTCTAGAAAGTTGTAGGGTCTTTCTTTTAGCTTTCCAAGCATATAAAGTATGTAATTTTTGGACATCTAGGCGAAAGTTATGGTCCTTATAAAGGGAGATGCTTAGGAGTATAAAGTGGTATCATCTGTGATGACGTTATATCATCTATAAAATTGTATCGTCTGTGATGACTCTGCTTCGCCTTAAGAGTTGCATTGTCTTAAGTTGACTTTACTTCGTCATAAGTTGTCTTTGTTTTGGATGCTTTTTGCTTCGTTTTCTCTTTGCTTCATCTGCTCTTTGCTTTGTCTGCTCTTTGCTTCATCTGCCCTTCGCTTTATCTACTTTTTGCTTCGTTTGCTATTTGCTTCATCTGCTTTTTGCTTTGTATGATCTTTGCTTTATCTGCTCTTTGCTTCGTCTGATTTTTGCTTCGTTTGCTCTTTATTTCGTCTATTTTTCTCAATTCGTCTCACCTTTTGTCTTAGGTTGACTTTCTGCTTCGTCTTACGTTAACCAGAATATTTTCTGGTCCAAATTTGACACTCTTGATGATAAAATCTGTCTTCAGGGTTCTATGAAAGTTGTAGATCTCGAAGTCTTCTATCAAACCATCCTAAGATGATCTTAATCTGACATCTGTAGAGAGAGTTATGCCAATTATCCCGGGACAGGTTCAATATGATTGTGGGCAAAATCATGTTTGATTCTTTTGGCCATAACTTTGTTATCCGACCTTCAAATGAAATGATTCTTGAACCCATAGATTCTTAACACATTTTTCAGTCCCTCCATAGAATTTAATCACTTTTTGCGGGAATTCGAAAAAGATGGATTGAATCAAAGTAAGAGTATCGGTTGGAAGACTATGAATGAGATGTTTTATTGAACATACTTTGGTATTTTGATGATGTCTTCATCGGTATAGCTCCGAATAAGATGATCCTTATTTCAAGATAAACTAGAGACATAGAGCTACAAATGGTATGAAAAATTAAATCTAATTCAATCTCTAAGACTTTCAATTTCCTAGAGGAATTTAAATATAGTATACTGTTTCAATATAAGAACAGTTCGAAAATGTTTGGGGCAATACTTTTAGAGTTCTGAACTAAATGGATTGATTTTAGTGTCATTAAAAACTTAAGACAATGGGAAACATTTTTCTAGAAGAAAATGTTATGTCAGAATTTTCAAGGATACTTTTGGCAAGACACTTAAGCATAAAACACGTAAGGCATAAATGGAAGGGCAAATGGGACATTTCTTGATCATTAAGGGTATAATTGGAAGAAGTGTTGTCTTGCATTTTAAGAAGAGAGAAGAACGAAAATTGAAGAGAAAAAGAGAGAGTGTCATAAAGAAGAGAGAAATACGAAGAGAAGAAGAGAAGGAGAGAAAGAAGAGAAAACAAGCTAAGGCTTCAATTGTGTTAACCTTCAAGAGAGATTTTGAGGTTGTTCAAGAAGGAAAACAAGTAGAGGAAGAGAAGAGCTTCCCTTTGAGCTAAGGATCCCTTCATTTAGTGAAGAATGAAGGTAAGATCATTTTAAAAATTTTAGATTTTTGGAAGGATTTTAGTTCATGGAGTTTACAAAATGCTTGGGTTGAGTATTCAAGAACCAATTTTAGTGATTATGCTTGAGGAATTTTTTAATTGAAAACCCTATTAAGTGAAATTTTTGTTATTGTATAAAGGGATCAAAAGAGGCAAGAAGAACAAGAGAAGAGGCATTTTTGAGCAAGTTTATAAGCAAGAAAATCAAGGTGGGTACATGTTTATAATAGAGTAAATAAGCCACTAAATATTTTCTTTGAATCAAGAAAATTGAATGATTTCAAGTGCATCATAAGTGTTGCATTTATTGCTTCTTGAATGAATTGTGAAATTGTTATATGTTTCCCACATTAATTGTGTTGATTATTGATGAAAAGACTTTGAAAAGGATTTCTCTTTGAAAAGATACATGTTTATGAAATCATGTTTTCGAGAATGGTTTCCAATATATATCAAGTATACGAAAAGCAAGTTTTCAAAAAGTGTCATTTTGGGCAACAAGTTTACAAGTTATGAAATATTTGTTATATGGGTTTGTGGTAGTCCCTCAAGAATGTCATGTGCACGTTGATCAAGTTAAAGACTTCTCCCGCCTGTCCGCTAATGTCACGAAATTCCTTCATGGACTTCCTCAAGTTTACGACTACACAGGACCATTATGTGAAAATGTGTAGTGCGTCATGTTTATGGATCTACCTAAACCATTCTGATGTGTTTATGCGCTTATGTTATGTTAACAAGTTTGATGCATTCATGTTTTGTAACTTGTGGATTTTTGGCTGAAAGTTTAAGAAATATATGCTTTATGAACTCAATGAAAAATTTCTATGACAAGAAAAATGGTTTCAAAGGTTTTGCTTATTTTTTCATTATAAACTGTTACCCACGAGCTGCCAAGCTCACCTCCTTTCTGTCCCATCTTCAGGTGATAGTTAAGAGATCAAGTGATCAAGAGTCTAAGGGAACTTTTGCAAATTTGCTATTTTTGTATTTTTTTTGTAATAAGCCAATGGTGTGGCTTTTGATATGTAAATAAAGTTTTCTAGACTCTATTGCTTTAGAAATGAAATGACAGATAGAAGTAGTTTGGTTATGTATGTTCATATTGACTTTCTCGTAATATGGTTAAGTTGAAGTAATAAGTTTGTTTTGATGTTTGATTGTCGTGGGCACGCCACCCTTGTGGGATGATGCCTAATAAGGGTTTATGGAAATATCCTTATAGGAAAATTTTGCGTAGTATCATGATTCTCCAGGTTTGGGTTCCGCCGTAGAGACCGCAACAGTTGTGGTATCAGAGCAAAAAGAGGAATCGATGATGGTTAAGGAGATTTCATGCGAATATGCTCTCGTTTCATGAATGAGCAAGAGTTGGGTTCCGAAAAGAAATCGGTGCCCAATAGTTGTAGTATCAGAGCCTAGGTTTTTCCTAGGCTTAGAATGTATAGTGTTACGAATTGATAGGCTATGTGATTAATTATTGTATTGTGAATTGATGTGTTGCATTAAGTGGCATGCATATCATAAATACATGTAGGAAATAAGATTAAAATGAAAGTAAGCTGAAAGATGGTGACTTATCAAAGGAGTAAAATGCCACTTCGTAAAAGAACATGAGGAGTTTTGCAAGGATCTGCTGCACCTAATTCTTCACCATTAGAGAAGGGTACTGATGAGGATAGAATCTCGGTAATTGCAACCGCACGAGTCACATGCATGAACTTCCGTTAAGAGTTTGGACTAGTAGAAATGATGAGAAGAAGTTTGGTTAGAGTGTAAGATGAGGAAAGATTGTGGATATTTAGAAATAAGAAATATGGCGTAGACCGATATGTTAAACACAGATTCAGTATTTGTGGTTATATCAGTGAGTATGGTAATGAAATTTTATGTGGATATGTGCTTGAATTGATATATATGTGAAAAGATTTTCATGAATCGACTGAGAAAGAAATAGAGACATAGGTGGAAATGACAAGATTTAAGGTGTATAAGTGAAGAGGAATTGAAAGGTTGAACTTGGAATTGAGAATGATTGTTTAATTGGTGTGACAAGAGTTATGATCCAGTATAAGAATGTGTTAGTGAATTCGATACCATAATTTTAAGATGGCTATACGTTTATGATTCTAAATTGATTAAGAACATACATATGGAAAGTGAAATAAATGATAGTGATATATGTAGAAGTCCTCAAGATTTTATCAACCAGTTATTAGGAGCAACCAGCTAATAATTTGGTTACATTGGTGAATAATGTAATTGAGTACATATGAAATCTATATTTGGATATGGTGTAAGAGATAATCTAGGATTCCTATAGTTAAAATCATGAGATAAATCAGAGTAACGCAATGGAAGTATGATATAGGTGATTATGTCGAAAAGGTAACTACTATGGAGAAAATCATTCGAGAAAGGTAAGTAAATTAGGAAATTGAAAGAAACCTGAGATGTATTGGGGAACCAATTAAGATAGTAGGGTATTTGAATAAGCAACTAAATTGAGCGTTTTGCTGAATATAGTAGTTTGGAAGAAATTATTCGAGTGAAAAAGTTACTTGGGAGACTGAGGAAAACGTAAGACAGCGTTACCTCCATTTGTTTGATCACTTAAGTAAGAATTTTGAGGACGAAATTCTTTAAGGGGCGAGAATTGTTAGACCCTGAACTTTTCTTAGAAGATTAGAACTATTAAATGAGAAATTTTTAGCGATTAGTCATGAGTAAAGAACAAGTGATGAAAATTCTTGAGTTACAAATGATAGACAATATTAAAGTAGTAAACGAGAAGTGTGGATAGATTCATGTTTTGCTTTGGTTCTTTTGGTAGATGAGAGGTTATGAAATGGGAAAAATTAAGGTGAAAGTTAGAAGTAAATTGAAAGAAAAATGAAGTTGAATATATGTAGTAAGTTGATGAAGGATAGGTATATATGTGTATGTTATGTTATTGATGTTCATGATTAATCATAGATTATAATTTCTTTATGGATGATATTGATTTAAAATGAAGTTGAGAATGAGGAGTAAATGAAGTAGAAAAGGTGATCTTGGTATGAGTTGTGTTAAGGAAAATTTTTGAAACAAAATGGGTAGTTGATCTGGAAAATATTCACTGAGTTTGTTTTAGTTTTTTAGCCATAACTTTTTCTATAGTTATCCAAATGAGATGATTATTATTTTCATTAAACTAGAGACATATGGCTCCATTTTTCATGAAGACATCAAATTTAAATTCTATCTTTAAGAATCTCAAAATTTGTCATGAAGTTGAAAACCGGATGCAGTACATTGGTGGATGAATGTAAAATTTGTGTTCTGAATTCGATGAAAATTTTGGAATGATTTAGGCTGAATTGGAGAAAGGTATCTTCTTTCTTTTAGCTTTCCAATGTTATAAAGTATGTAATTTTTGGATATCTGGGTCGAAAGTTATGATCCTTAGAAGGAGAGATGCTTAGGAGTATAAAGTGGTATCGTCTGTGATGACGTCATATCGTCTATAAAATTGAATCCTCTGTGATGACATCATTCATCTTAAGAGTTGCATTGCCTTAAGTTGACTCTGCTTCGTCTTAAGAGTTGCATCGTCTTAAGTTGACTTTGCTTCGTCTTAAGTTGACTTTGTTTCGGCTACTTTTTGCTTCGCCTACTCTTTGCTTTTCACTTTGCTGCTTTTTTCTTTGTCTACTGTTTGATTCATCTGTTTTTTGCTTCGTCTGTTTTTTGTTTCCTTTTCTCTTTGCTTCATCTACTTTTCGCTTCGTCTGCTCATTGTGCTTCGTCTGTATTTCTTAATTCAGCTCGCCTTTCATCTTAGGTTGACTTTCTGCTTCGTCTTACGTTGACCAGAACATCTTCTGGTCCAAATTTGACACTCTAGATGATAGAATTTTTCTTCAAGGTTCTCATGAAAGTTGTAGATGTCAAAGTATTCTATCAAACCGTTCTAAGATGATCTTAATCCGACATCTGTAGAGAGAGTTATGCGATTTGTCCCGCAACAGGTTCAATATGATTGAGGGCAAAATCATGTTTGATTCTTTCAACCATAACTTTGTCATCCGACCTCTAAATGAAGTGATTCTTGAACCAATAGCTTCTTCAAACATTGTTCTGTCCATCCACATAATTTGGTAGCTTTTTATGGGAATTTAAAAAATATGGATTGAATCAAAGTAAGAATATGGATTGGAAAAGTATGAATGGGATGTTTTACTAAACATACTTTGGTATTTTGACGATGTCTTCATCGGTATAGCTCCGAATAATATGGTACTTATTTCAAGATAAACTAGAGACATAGAGCTATAAATGGCATGAAGAAATCAAAATCTAGTTCAATCTCTAAGACTTTCAATTTCTGGAAGGAATTTAAGTATAGTTTACTGTTTCAATATAAGAATAGTCTGAAAATGTTTGGGGCAATACTTTAAGAGTTCTGAACCAAATGGATTGATTTTAGTGTCATTATAAGATTAAGACAATGGGAAACATTTTTCTAGAAGAAAATATTATGTCAGAATGTTCAAGGGTACTTTTGACAAGACACTTAAGCATAAAGGACATAAGGCATAAATGGAAGGACAAATGGGACATTTCTCGATCATTAAGGGCATAATTGGAAGAAGAAGTATTGTCTTACATTTTAAGAAGAGAGAAGAAAGAAATTTGAAGAGAAAAAGAGAGAGTGTCATGAAGAAGAGAGAGAAATACGAAGAGAAGAAGAGAAGGAGATAAAGAAGAGAAAAGAAGCTAGGGCTTCAATTGTATTAGCCTTCAAGAGAGATTTTGAGGTTGTTCAAGAAGGGAAATAAGTAGAGGAAGAGAAGAGTTTCCTTTTGAGCTAAAGATCCCTTCATTTGGTGAAGAATGAAGGTAAGATCATTTTAAAACTTTTAGATTTTTGTAAAGATTTTAGTTCATGGAGTTTAGAAAAATGCTTGGGTTTAGGTATTCTAGAACCAATTTTAGTGATTGTGTTTGAGGGACTTTCAATTGAAACCCTTTTGAGTGGGATTTTTGTTATTGTATAAAGGTATCAAAAGAGGCAAGAGGAACAAGAGAGGAGGCATTTTTGAGTAAGTCTATAAGCAAGGAAATCAAGGTAGGTACATGTTTATAATAGAGTAAATAAGCCACTAAATGTTTTCTTTGAATCAAGAAAGTTAAATGATTTCAATTGCATCATAAATATTGCATTTATTGCTTTTTGAATGAATTATGAAATTGTTATATGTTTGCTACATTAATTGTGTTGATGATTGATGAAAATACTCTGAAAAGGATTTCTGTTTGAAAAGATACATGTTTATGAAATCATGTTTTCGAGAATGGTTTCCAAAATATATCAGGTATATGAAAAGCAAGTTTTTAAAAAGTACCATTTTGGGCAACAAGTTTACAAGTTATAAAATATGTGTTATGTGAGTTTGTGATAGTCCCTCAAGAATGTCACGTGCAAGTTGACCAAGTTATAGGCTTCTCCTGCCTGCTCGCTAGTGGCAAGGAGCTCCTTCATGGACTCCATCAAGTTTACGACTACACAGGACCATTATGTGGAAATGCGCTGTGTGTTATGTTTATAGATCTACCCAAACCATTCTGAAGTGCTTATGTACTATGCTATGTTAACAAGTTTGATGCATTCATGTTTTGTAACTTGTGGATTTTTGGCTGAAAGTTTAAGAAACAAGTGTTTTATAAACTCAATTAAAAATTTTTCTATGACAAGAAAAATAGTTTCAAAGTTTTGCTTATTTTTTTGTTATAAATTGTTGCCCACGAGCTGTTAAGCTCACCCCCTTTCTGTCCCATCCTTAGGTGATAGCTAAGAGATCAAGTGATCAAGAGCCTAAGGGAATTTCTTCAAATTTGCTATTTTGTGTTTTGTAATAAGCCAATGGTGTGGCTTTTGATATGTAAATAAAGTTTTTCGAACTCTGTTGCTTTAGAAATGAAATGATAGATTGAAGTAGTTTAGTTATGTATGTTCATTTTGACTTCCTCATAATATGGTTAAGTAGTAGTAATAAGTTTGTTTGGATGTTTGATTGTCGTGGACACGCCACCCTTGTGGGAGGATGCCATCATGGAAATAACCTTATAGGAAAATTTTACTTAGTATTATGATTCTTCAGGTTTGGGTTTTGCAACTGGGACTTCATTGAATAAGCTCACATCTTACGGTTAAGGAGACTTCATTGAAATAAGTTCTCTTCAGAGTAAGAAGAGGAATCGATAATGGTTAAGGAGACTTCATTGAAATAAGTTCTGTTCTATAATGGGCCCAAGTGATTACTGAAACTCTGATGGATTCCATGGGAATAAGCTCACATCTTACGGTTTCAAGAGTTGGGTTTCAGAAACGATACCCAACAACAAATATATCAACCAATGTTGCCATAAACTCTTAGTACATTAAATTCAACAACTTTAACTTATATTTGTTGACCGTTAACCCATATATGTAGTCCAATCACCCCAAAAACATAATTTTAACAACTTCAAATGCTCAAAATTAATTTCTTTAATCAAAAAATGATTTAAAAAGTTCCTAAAATGGTTAAGGAAAGATTATTTAAAAGAAAAAGAAGATTTTATTGTTAGACCTTGATTCCGCAGCCCAACATTCGGAGTCGTGAGATCGTCTACTTGTGCCTCTTACCATGTATGGTTATTCCAATTAACCCTCATTAGTCATCCTCAGTTCATCTTCATTCTCTGGTGTCGTAAGTTTTGGGCCCTATTTTTCGAATCATTCTTATACTAAAGCAAATTTTCTATGCTCAACTTCCATTTACATATTGAACATCTTAGAGGCTAAATTAGAATTTGACCTCTTCATAAAATTTGTAAACTTACATCTCTAGTTTACTATATATTGAAAATCATCTTATTTGAAACCCTACAGTTCCAGATATAATCAAAATGCCGAAGTATGTTCAATAAAATATCACCAGTTCATACTATTCCAACAGATTTCTTCACTTTCTTTAAATTAAAACCTTTTTTTCCAATCAATTCGGAATGCTGCCAATTTTTATGGAGAGATAGCACAATGTGTGAGGAATCTATTGTCTTGAGGATCACTTCGTTTGGAGGTCAAGTGACAATTCCCATCCAGAAATTGTAAGTCTTAGGGATTGGGTTAAAATTCTACTCCTTCAAATTATTTGTAGCTCTATGTCTCTAGTTTGTTTAGACACAAGATTCATCTCCTTTGGAGGTCAGATAACAAAGATTGGGCTAAAGGAATCAAACAAGGTTCCATCCTCAATCCTATTGAACCTATTTTGGGACAAAAGGCATAACTTAACCTAGGAATATCAGATCGAGGTCATTCTTAAGGGTTTTGAAAGAGGACTTCAATATCTACATCTTTCATGAACACATTAAAGTTATATTTTATTATTTAGAGGGTCAAAATTGGACTAGACTATACAAGATGAACAGTGACCAGTAGAAGGTTATGAATAGTACACAGAAGCTATCTAGAAATTATTATACCTTTCTCTAGAGATATCAGATCAAGGTGTTCTTTAGATGGTTTGAAAGATAACTTTAAGATATAGAACTTTCATGAAGACTTTGAAGGCAAATTCTATCATCTAAAGGATCAAAAGTGGGACTAGGCAATAGGATCAGATAAACCCAGACGAGGAGTTAGACGAATTGGAAAAATGATCATAATTTTCTCTAGACAACTCGGATTGAGGGTTTCTTTGGATGTTTTAAGAGAGAACTTCAAGATCTACAACTTTCATGCAGACCTCCAAGACAGATTCTATTGTCTAGAGGTCAAATTTGGACCAGACGATTGAGACAGATGAATAGTGCACCAGACGATATGACGTCACCAGACGAAGTATCCTCACTAGATGAAGTGTCCTCACTAGATGATACATCATCTCCAAATAAAGCATCCTCACTAAATGATATGTCATCTCTAGACAAAGCGTCCTCACCAGACGAAGTCCTCACCAGATGATGCGCCATCACCAGACGATACGCCATCACTAGACGATACGTCCTCACTAGACAATGTGCCATCACCAGACGATACGTCTTCACTAGATGATACGTCCTCACTAGATGATGCATCCTTACTAGTCAACATGTCATCACTAGATGATACGTCATCACTAGACGATACATCCTATACTCCTAAGCATCTCCACTTATAAGAACCATAACTTTTAACTCCGATATTCAAAAATTTCATACTTTATAGCGTTGGAAAACTAAAAAGACAAGCTACAACTTCCATGAAGACAACTTGCCAAATTCATCCTAGATCAATCCAAATATTTGCCCTGAAGTTAGAACACGAATTTTTTCCTTATGGAAGACTTGAAATTTTATACTATGCAAACTTGGAATGTTCTCAGCATAAACATTTAGCTACCAAAATGATTTCATTAAACTCTCAAATATCAACTCATTTGTCTCGTCACCTTTAACTACATTTGATCAGTTATAATTCCTATCTTCCTTTCCATAGTATCTCTGTTGGACCCCGAACCTTCAGTGGAAATTAGAAATATTAAAATGAATTCAATGAGTGTGTTTGTATAAGTATTGTGTTATAGATGTTATTGTGCTTA
>JANZLD010000006.1:46634521-46650214 GCA_026413575.1 Erythroxylum carthagenense
TCAGTAAATGCAGTAAAGCCTATCAGTCAATCCCAGTATTACCATAATACCCTTGCTGACAGTAACGGGATGTTACATAAGGTTTAACACATAAATTCCAGGTTGAAACAAACATCCAAGAATAAGTGAATTTACATAATCATGACTAAATTCAACTAAAATGTAAAACCATAAACATGAACATTAAAGATAAATAATAAGTGGAAAGAGGAGGAGAAGGAACTATAATTGCTTCTTAAATCTTGATTTCTCAATCTCCAAGTTTTCCTTTTTCTTTGATTGCTTTTTGTCTTTCTCCTCTTTCTTGTTCTTTAGCTTCGACTATCTCCAGCCAAAAGTCTCTCTCTGAAAGTTCCCCCCCAATCTCCCTCAAAAACTCCTTTTTGATCATCAAAAACTGTCATGAAAAACAGTCATACACAGACCATGTGAATATACACAGTCAGACCGTGTAACTTTCGAGTCTGGCTGTGTGTTCTCACTACGAAAGACATGTCTGTGTGAATCTACACGGTCAGACCGTGTTTCTTTTGGGTCTTCAACTTTAAACTTCTACTTTACACGGGCTATGTGTTTTTACACGGTCAGACCGTGTATTCCTTGGGTTTGCCTCATTATCTTCCCAAAACATCTACAAATACCCAAAACAAAGGAGCATTACCAAATTCACAAAAACTAAAGGCAATTTAAAATCATTCAACACAAAAACGATGACGAAATAGAGATAAAATATATCAAGAACAATGACTTATTAAACTCCCCTATACTAAACCTTTGCTTGTCCTCAAGCAAATCAAACTTAAATGCAAATCAAGGGAACAAATATAGCTCAAATGTAATAAAGGTAAGATCACAAGATCAAGCGAAACAATTTGTTGCATCTCACTGAATCAAATACTCGCTCCAAGTAATAGTTCATCACTCATTATCTTTACCAAGCTTAGCTCAAAGATTCAATAAACCCTGAATCATAATAGATATTAATTAACTTCTTCAAATCAATTGGGATACAAAGTAGTGTAAATAAACGTTTTTAAAAAACAAATTAGAATCATTCCCCCATCGTCCTCTCTGTCTCAAAGGAGTGCTCGGTGATAAAACTATTAATTGAAATTATTATTATTCCCTAGTAATGCACACCTCAAAGGGGTATCTCATTGGATATTTCCCCAGTAGCTTGCATCTCAAAGGGGTAACGAAAGACCAATTAGCACCTTCAGTTTTTTCGAGTCATTTAACAGCCTAAAAAGGGACTTAACTCTCCCAATTGCTAGCTGCTCCATACATAAGCCACTTAAGGAGCACAAATGCCGTGTCATTCATGCCAACCAGAGTTGGTATACCAAAGGTGTGTGTTTTTATGAAAATTGTAACAGCCTAAAAGGGAAAATTCCTTCCAATACTAACGACTCCATCCATTCAAGAACTTAAGGGAAGATGGTACCGTTCCACCAACTTCAGCCAGTATTGGTATTCACACAAGTCATATAAGATTTTTCTAATTATTTTAACACAAAAAATCACTTAGAAAGAACCAAGCCAATCAAGCAATTCTCAAGAAAGGTAATTAGTCCCTTTCGAATCGAAGAGCTAACTAAAAGAATTTGGGTAGGTCGATTTATCCCGAAGCTAAGCCTAGTTATGAATCGGCTTCCACTATTACTACGGAGTTAGTAATTGGCAAAGATGAGTCTATCATTTACGGGATACTCTTTCCACTCTTAGTGCTAATCAGACCACTCTGCAGCAAATGGTTGAATCTTATAATGCTCACATTCAAGATTTGACAACCGCCTTCAACTCGTGGTGCTAATGGTCTTCCTTTGTCAGTAACCCACCACCTCCACCCCCAATGGAAGGAGTAGTGGGAGAAGGCAATCACTAAGAAGATAGGGGTGGAGGTGGTGGGTTACCAACAAAGGAAGACCATTAATGCCACGAGTTGAAGGCGATTGTCAAATCTTGAATGTGAGCATTATAAGATTCAACCATTTGCTGCAGAGTGGTCTGATTAGCACTAAGAGTGGAAAGAGTATCCCCTAAATGATGGAGTGTAGCACCTCACTCCCGCAAGACCCGAACTCGACATCGACGAGTGATATCCGAGTCCGTGCCCTGCGAGAGTGGTGTGCTAGAACACTCAATCAGTCAAAACTCGGTATAATTGTTTTAATGCAATTAAATACGCAAAAATTAGTAATCAATTAGGGCCCACTTTATTTCATAAACATTTTTCAAATCAACACATTACAATCAGTACATAACTCATCAGAGATTCACTAATCACTTAGGGCCCATTATAAATACAAAACATTTCCAATTCTAAAGTAATTACATACCACAATATTCAATTACAAATGATACAAAAATTTGTAGAATATATAATTCAGTACGAAAATAAAGAGATACAATGTAGACGCAAACTGATCCCGAGCTCTATCCTTCCCTTGCATGCAGTAAGGATACTCTCGTTTGCCAACCAGGGTAGTCTTCTGAGTCCTAAAAAATATTTGCAAATTTTGGGTGAGTTTTGCGAACTCAATAAGTGACCATCATCGATGGCTCACCCAATCACGTAGCACATAAATTACATCATTACACATTTCACACTTCACATTCAATACAATTTGATCACTCGTATTATGCATATGCAGTGCACATGAGATCCACTTTTCATTTGTTACTTTGTTGTGACCGAGTGCCTAAACTATCCCATATAGGGCTCATTGATAACTGTCCCTTATCCGCTTGGGGGATACAGGGCTCATTAAACGTTAAGCCTGAGGCTCTGATTCACTTTTTCACTCGAAGCTCGTTTTCACTCGTTGAGCTTTAAACTCTAATCGGTGGCTACTCTGGTCACAACTGTCATTATGTTTCATGCATTCATGAAATGAAATGCTTCAATCACATATGATCACTTATTCACTTTCACATATCGTCGGACCTTAGTCCGATATTCAACATTTATGTTGAGAAACACTTTATGATCATGCATTCATGTCATAAAGCATTTAGTTCATCATGTTCACATACAATTCGCACTTCAATATTGCATTTAAGCATCAGAAAACTCAGACCTTCATTGTTCGAATTCACACAATCAATTCACATCTCATTCATAATCACTCAAGTCATAACATAAATGAAACAAATAATAAGGTAAGACTATCTAGATCTACTCACAGTATGCTCCAGGTTAGCATTTGCTTTTAAATTCTAGGAACGCCTAAATGTGGACATTTAACCTGCACAACCCATTTATGCAAGATACACACATACATCTCAATTTGTACAATCATAAGTGTTTAATAATGCACATGAATGAAATGAAATATGTACAATGCATGTTCATGACAATCCCGGGTATTTTAGCATTAATTTCGTCACAAAGTCATTCTCATATTAAAACTCCTCTAAGTATAGTTTATACTTAGGTTTATGCCTCACCAAAACCATTAAAATCTCCATTCCTTTCTCATTGACTCACCTCAGATTTTGTTTGCAAGTCACACTTTCGGGTCTACTATTTGCATTCAATTGGAAAGTGAAACTGATGTAATTTGGTCACACTCTCTTCTAGAAAAGTGATCCTCTATGTTTTATCTTTCTATTGACACCAAAATTACTCAATTTGGTTTATTAATTTGGAAGATATGCCTCAAGTATTATCAAGTTATCCATATTCAAAAATAGTATACTATGCACAACTTCCATCCAGAAATTCAGCATCTTAGAGACTGAATCATAATTCTACGTTTTCATATGATTTATAGCCCTACATCTCTAGTTTACTCCAAATCAAAAATAAGCTCATTTAGAATCCTATAGGTCCAGATATAATCAAAATACTGAAGTATGTTTAGTGGAATAACACCAGTTCATAATACTGAAGAGCACACTCACTGTACCCGTCTCACATTTTTCACTCAATATTTCTCAATTAAATTTAGAGGGTTATGACTTTTGGTGGAGATGTAGAAAAATGTATTACGATTCCAATGGTTCAAGAATCAACTCAAGAGATGCGACTCACAATATCGATATGGCAGTAGTTAGATGGTGGTATGATACAGGTTCGTCATTCAATGCTTTTGAGTCTTATTATTATCAACCTATGATGGATGCAATAGCCTCTTATGGTTCAGAATACAAAGGGTCATCAATTGATGACTTACTAGGTAAATTTTTGAGTTGTGTTGTTTCTGAAATTAGAAATTATTTGGCTGAAAGAAGAGTGAGTTGGGATACTTATAGTTGTTCAATTATGTGCGATGGTTGGAAAAATAGGAGACAAGATCCTATTATAATTTTTTTGGTTTATTCTTCAAATGGCTCTATGTTTTTGAAATCTATTGATGCATCTAACCTTATTAGAAATGCTGAGATTTTATTTGGGATATTTGATGAAGTTGTGAATGAAGTAGGGCTGGAAAACATTGTTCAGTTTATTACTGACAATGATTCCACTTATAAAGCGGTAGGGAAAAGGTTGCAAAATACCTATAATTCATTTTTTTGAACTCCCTGTGTTGCACATTACATTGACTTAATGTTGGAGAATATAGGTAATCCTAGATATTTTCCTGTTATTAATGAGACTATCTAGAAGGCTAAAAAGGTGACAAAATTCATTTATAATCGTACATGGGTTTTGAATTTGATGAGAAGGAAATTTACCAATGGTAGGAATTTGTGTCACCCTGTTGTGATAAGATTTACAACAAATTTCTTATCACTTTAGTCTTTTGTTTCGATGAAGAAGGAGTTAAGGCAAATATTTACAAGTGATAAGTGAGTTATATCTCAGCATGCTAAGTCTAATGCTGGAATGGAGGTTTGTAGTATTATATTGGAAGATAGAGAATTTTGATCGCAATGTCAATTTGTTATTCGAGTTTGTGAGCCTTTGATGAGGATGTTTCGGTTGGCTGATAGTGAAGAAAAACCAACAATGAGTTACATTTTTGATGCTATAGAGAGAACAACGGAAGCAATCAAGACCAATATGAAAAATAGGCCTTCTTTATGCACTCCGTATCTCTTAATCATTAATGAGAGAAGGGAAAGGCAATTTTCTTCTCCATTGTTTGCGGTTGGGGCATTTTTGAATCCTAGTGTGTATTTTAGACCGAGTCTTGCAAAGCAAGCTAAAGTTAATAGAGGAATGCTTTTCACAATTACAACAACTGGTCCTCATGACGTAATGCAAGATCTTTTAAGCTCACAAATAGAGCTTTATAAGTTATCTTATGGAGATTTTGGAATGCCAATTGCTATTCGACAAAAGAGGAAAACTTTCTCCAGGTATTACTTTTTTCCTATTTCCTATTTGTAGAAAATTAATTATCACTTTATTTTGTTTATAACACTACTTTTGTTATCTTATAACTTGCAGTTTCTTAGTGTGATCGATTCGGAAATAGTGTTCTAGAATTGAAAAGGTTTGCGATTCAGATTTTAAGTCAATGCGTGAGTGCAACTGGGTGTGAACAAAACTGGAGCACATTTGAATTTATCCACTCAAAGAAAAGGAATAGATTAGAGCATAAGAGGTTGAATGACTTGGTTTATATTCGTTACAATTTAAAGCTTCGGAAAAGGTATGTTATTTTCATTATTATCATTATTAATTTTGATATAATTTCTTATAATTTTCTAATAATTAAATTTAATTGTTTACTAGGAGTCTTATTAGCACAAGTAGTTCAAATGATCCAATTGCCATTGATAATATTAATGTTTTGGCGAATTGTATTTCTGAAGAACCAATCTGGTTGATGTGAATGATTTGGATTTGGAAGATAATCTTGGATAGGAAAGCATTGATATGTCATTTGGTGCATTAAATTTGAATGATAATGATGATGAAGCTCCTCTCAATGATGAGGATTTTGTATTAAATGATCACTAGGGTTAGTGCAATTCTAGCGGGTATCCTCCTATTGACGATTGAATTTCAGGTTTTTATTTTTCCTCTTCTTTTAATTTTACTTATATTTGATGTTTATGTTAAATTGTATATATGTAATGTAACTGTAATATTTTTGTTTCAGGTTTAACTTCTACTTGATTGTTTTTTCTTCATCAACTCTTTTTGTAATATTTATTATTCTTTTTTCGGATGTTTTGAATCTTTTGATGTAATATTATTTATTAAAATGATGGAATTGTATTATTGTAATATTTTAAATACTTTATATTATTCTTAATTTTATAATGGCATGATGATGATTGTCTTTGTTTATATTAATTATGGTTATTATTTATATGTAAAATATTTAAAAATTATTGTTATTTCATATTAATTGTCATTATTATTTGTTATTAAGATTTTTGAAAGCATGTTTGATGTAAACAGTAAATTAGTAAAGTATACAGTACAACTGTATAATATACCAATATGAACTATTTTGTAATTTTTAAAAATTTTAAGAACAATTTCATAAATTTATAAAATTACCTTAAATGGTACTCGGTACCGATCGATACCGGTATAATTCCGTTCTAAAATTTAATTCGATACCGATCGATGTCGGTATAATTCCGTTCCAAAATTCATCGATAACTCTGGCTTGTGTATCAGAAACTGGCTTTAAAAAATGGGAAAACGGAGAGCGGAAGGAAGAATGATGGATATAAAAACTAATTTCCAAAACGATGGTTGACCCTTCTGCTAGTTCTGGTCCTCCCCTGTGCAGTACGCTTCTTCATCTTTAGCCTTTTCTCATCTTAGATTCTATCACTACTTTTACATCTATATCTATAAATCCATCGAAATTCTTTAGTTCACTCTGATCAAAGTTCCAATTCAACGCTCAAGGTCGTACGTTTGCCATCAAACTTCTTTTGGACTATCGTATCACAAGTCGCCGGAAGCGTAATTTTCTATTTGCGATCTCTTACTTACGTGGGTTTTGCTTCTTTTCTTGTAACTGAAATGATTAAAAAAAAAAATTTAACCATGAATTCGGGATTTCTCTGCTATATAAAGTTATTCCCAAGAGTTGCTGGCAAATCCACAAATATATGTAGATGGATTCGAAGATCAGACCTTTTCATTGTGAAATCTGAGATATGGATTCCTGGTATTGTTGTAATACCGTATTCATAATTTCTCATCGTGAACTGAGACTTTAGACGATGCAGAAGCTCCATTACGGCTTCCGTTGTCGTGTATGTCTATGCAGTCATGAAAATTTTGTAGAAGATTTTTTGACATTGATCTTGTGATTGCAGGCACAAAATCCTTCTGCTTCAGGAAAGACAATTATGACTTTTAATCTTATTTCTAGTTTGCTTCATTGCGAATTGCTTGATTTAGAAAGACAATATAAAGGATGTTTTTTTCCCTGAGAAGTGAGAGTTAACTTCCGATTCCTTGAAATGAAAATTCCTGATTTTATTTTTATTTTAATCACTACACACCTTTATCTGCAATGACATTTAGACTACAATTTTTTCTGGCATATGTTTGACTTATACCTTCGCGTCATGTACATGAGCTAGATGATTAACTACAATTTTTTCTGGTATCTGTTGGACTTATACCTTTGCTAAATTTCATAAACATGAGCTAGATGATTAAAAATCTATCTTTGTATCCTTGTTATCACTTTGTACTTAGTGCCAATCTTGCAAAATGCAGGTTTAAATCTAATGAAAATGAGGGTTGATTCAAGAGGCTTGGGGCTATTAGAGTCAACTCATGTCCAATCCTTTCTGTATGTGGACGGAAGTGAATCCTAGGTCCTTACTGTTTGATCGCTATCAACACTCACCTTACAGAAATTTAAAGCGTGGGATCCATTAGTCAATCACAATAAATGGCTGAAAATCGGAATGCTACTTCAAAAACCCAAAATAGCAAGCCTTTAGGATCCAGCAACCCTTATGCTATAAATTTGGATAATTTCTCTAAACGACTCAGATTGCTATATTCACATTGGAAAGAACACAAGACTGATCTATGGGGTGGTTCCCATGCTCTTGCTGTAGCAACACCTCCAACTTCGGAGGATTTGCGCTACCTGAAATCATCAGCACTCAATATTTGGCTGGTTGGTTATGAATTCCCGGAGACCATTATGGTCTTCATGAGGAAGCATATTCATTTTTTATGCAGCCAGAAGAAGGCTTCTTTGCTTGATGTTGTGAAGAAAGCTGCTAAAGATGCTGTTGGTCTTGAAGTTTTGATACATGTTAAATCCAAAGGTGATGATGGAAGTGGATTGATGGATAACATCATCCGTGCTGTTCACTCTCAGTCAAATGTTGCCAGTCATGGTATACCTGTTGTAGGATACATATCCAGAGAAAGTCCTGAAGGCAAGCTTTTGGAGGCATGGAATGAAAAATTGAAGAATGCAAATTGTGATCTAAATGATGTAACTAATGGGTTCTCTGACTTGTTTGCTGTCAAAGATGACATTGAGCTCACAAATGTGAAGAAAGCAGCATTCTTGACTTCGTCAGTTATGAAACAGTTTGTGGTGCCAAAGCTGGAAAAGGTCATTGATGAAGAGAAAACAGTGTCCCATTCTTCCTTGATGGATGAAACAGAAAAGGCAATTCTAGAACCTTCAAGAATTAAGGTTAAGCTGAAGGCAGAGAATGTTGATATATGCTATCCTCCAATTTTCCAGAGTGGAGGAGAGTTTGATCTAAAACCAAGTGCGGCAAGTAATGATGAGAACCTTTATTATGATTCAACTAGTGTGATCATATGTGCAATTGGTTCTCGGTACAATAGTTATTGCTCCAATGTTGCTAGAACTTTTTTAATTGATGCCAATTCCACACAGAGCAAGGCATATGAAGTTCTCCTTAAGGCCCATGAAGCTGCAATCAATGCATTGAAGTCTGGGAACAAGGTAAGTGCTGTGTATCAAGCAGCACTTTCTGTGGTTGAGAAGGATGCACCTGAATTATCTGCAAATTTAACCAAAACTGCAGGAACTGGAATAGGCCTTGAATTTCGTGAATCAGGGCTTAGTCTTAATGCCAAGAACGACAGGGTTCTGAGACCCGGAATGGTTTTCAATGTTTCACTTGGCTTTCAAAACTTGCAGAATGAGACCAAAAAATCAAAGCACCAGAAGTTTTCAGTTTTACTTGCTGATACAGTTATAGTTGGTGAGAAGGTTCCAGAGGTGGTGACTTCAAAGAGTTCTAAAGCTGTTAAGGATGTGGCATACTCGTTCAATGAAGATGAAGAAGAGGAAGAGCGGCAAAAATTCAGGCCTGTTGATAGAGGGAGTGAATCCACCTTCTCTAAGGCAATTCTTAGGTCAGACAACCAGGAAATGTCAAAAGAGGAGCTACGAAGACAGCATCAGGCGGAACTTGCCCGCCAGAAGAATGAAGAGACTGCTCGGAGGCTTGCTGGTGTAGGTTCTGCTGCAGCAGATAATCGTGGCGCGGCAAAAACAATTGGTGATTTGGTAGCATACAAGAATGTCAATGATCTTGCCCCACCAAGAGACTTGATGATTCAGATTGACCAGAAAAATGAAGCCATCCTTTTGCCAATTCATGGAAGCATGATTCCTTTCCATGTCGCAACAGTGAAGAGTGTGTCCAGCCAGCAGGATAGCCACAGAACATGCTATATCCGTATAATATTTAATGTCCCTGGAACTCCTTTCAGTCCTCATGATGCAAACTCCCTTAAGTTTCAAGGATCCATCTACTTGAAGGAGGTTTCATTTCGCTCCAAGGACTCCAGACATATAAGTGAAGTGGTACAGCAGATTAAAACCCTGCGTCGGCAAGTTACTTCCAGAGAATCTGAGAGGGCCGAGAGGGCAACCTTAGTTACTCAGGAAAAGCTGCAACTCTCTTCTGCCAAATTCAAACCAATTAAATTATTAGATCTATGGATTCGTCCTGTTTTTGGTGGTCGGGGAAGAAAGCTAACAGGTTCACTCGAGGCTCACACGAATGGGCTTCGATATTCAACTTCAAGGCCTGATGAACGTATTGACATCATGTATGCTAATGTCAAGCATGCCTTCTTTCAGCCAGCTGAAAAGGAAATGATAACTCTTCTGCACTTTCATTTACATAACCACATAATGGTGGGGAACAAGAAGACAAAAGATGTGCAATTTTATATTGAGGTGATGGATGTGGTGCAGACAATTGGAGGTGGTAAGAGGTCTGCCTATGACCCGGACGAAATTGAGGAAGAACAGCGTGAGAGGGATCGTAAGAATAAAATAAATATGGAATTTCAAAACTTTGTTAACCGGGTGAATGATGTGTGGGGGCAGCCACAATTCAAAGCATTTGACCTTGAGTTTGATCAGCCCTTGAGAGAGCTTGGTTTCCATGGGGTTCCTCACAAGGCCTCTGCTTTCATGGTTCCAACGTCAAGCTGCTTGGTTGAGCTGGTAGAGACACCTTTTGTTGTGATCACCCTCAGCGAGATTGAGATAGTGAATCTGGAGAGAGTTGGTCTTGGGCAGAAGAATTTTGATATGACTATAGTATTTAAGGACTTCAAGCGAGATGTCCTTCGGATAGACTCTATTCCCTCCACGTCCCTAGATGGAATCAAAGAGTGGCTTAACACGACTGACCTCAAGTATTATGAGAGTAGACTAAATCTGAACTGGCGGCCAATTCTTAAGACCATCACTGATGATCCTGAGAAATTCATAGAGGATGGTGGCTGGGAATTTTTAAATTTGGAAGTCAGTGATTCAGAGTCTGATAATTCAGCAGAATCAGACCAAGGGTATATACCCTCAGATGTGCAGTCTGACTCAGGTTCTGATGATGAGGATGATGACAGTGAATCATTGGTAGAATCTGAAGATGACGAGGAAGAGGACTCCGAGGAAGATGAGGAAGATGAAGGAAAGACCTGGGAAGAGTTGGAGAGAGAGGCAACCTATGCAGACAGGGAAAAGAGGGATGACTCAGACAGTGAGGAGGAGAGAAAGCGAAGGAAGATGAAGGCTTTTGGTAAGGCTCGAGCACCAACTCGAGCTCCTGAAAGAAGAAATCCTGTTAGCAGTCTCCCAAAGAGACCAAAGTTGCGGTGAGCGAAGTAGTTTTTCCTGCTTTAGTCCTTTATTATTCCTAGAAAAGCAATATCTATAGAAGAGAATTCTACTGCAGCTAATAATGATTTGTGTTCAAGCATTTGCTAATTCTTTAGACGATAGCCCGCAATCAAGAATGTAAATGTTTTGTAATGAGATTATCTTTTGAAAGAACTGGATTTATATCATATCCTAATTCTTGAAGAGGCTTGACATTTTTATGGAGTTGTAGAAAGCACGTTTAGATGCAAAACAGTGATTCATGCTTGGGGCAGCCAGTCATACACGTGTCCTAGAATGTGCCAGGAAGAGGATAAACTAGTCTTTTACTGTCCTTTTACAGCCTTATACCGCCAGCTTCTTTTTTTTTATATACGATTATAGGTACGATCGCAATTAAAAAGAAAGAAGATTTTGTGTTCTTGTGCTTTGCTCAATTTGAGTATAACCAGATACTTTCTTGTGGTTGTAACATTATGGCCAGGCATTAAAGCAAAGGGTTGAAAGGGGAGTGTGGTTTTACTGCCTTTGTTTTAATCATGCATCCATTGAACTAGGCAACTTCCGATAAGACTGAACACCCCGAAAGTTGAAAGATAGGATGGCTTGGGTTTCTTGTAGCTTTCCTTTGCGAAATGGTATGTAAAAAAGTCAGAGCTCAATGCTGTAGAGTTGATGCGTTTATGTAGTGATTCGAATGTGAAGCAAGTCCTCCTTTAGAACTCATATGACCATTGAACTCTATTTCTCTCGACTAATGGGTTGTTTTAGGGCAAATTGCTTTTGGCATACAAATGCTTTTATCTATGTATAAATCTAAGGAACTGTAAACAGTACATTTCTATCTAATCTTCCCTTGTAAAAGAATCGAAGCCAAGAGTTAATTGGTATAGCAGAAGCTAATTTTGGAAGGACTGAAAAAGTGTGACAGAAACTTGACCAAACAAAGTTATGCCAAAGTATTTCTATAATAATATCATCAATTCAAGTCACCCACCATAAAAGAGCTGGAGAGTTGAGGATACTGCAGACACTGAATTAAATAATTAATAGATTGCTTGTTTCTACTAAAAATATATGGAGAGTGAAAATAGTAAGCGCCACTGTATACTTCTAATTAGGAAATACGCAAACGTTATAGAAATGTAAAAATAGAAAAGACAGGAAATTTTGATAAAAATAAAATGGCAGTATTTTTTGTTAGATGATGAATATGAGGTTCTTATGTAATAGATAATCAATTTCTTAACCAAGATCTTTCTTTGACTGATAGTTAATTTGATAATTATAGGTCTATTAAACTGTCTACTCTCGTTGTACAATCTAACACTGATTACTTTTGGCTCACTCTCTTATGCATTAACAATTATCACAAACATCCAGAAATATATTAAATTCAACAATGAATAAAGTAACAAAATAATTCCATAATAAATCCTAATCTGAAATTTTGAACTCTATAGACATGTTTAACATCTTAGAATTCATATTACACATCAAGGATAATGAAAGAACTAAAAGAAAAGAAGAAAAACTCTATTGAAGCCTTGATCTAGAAACTTGGAATTCATTGAGCTCGTATTAATCTAACCAAATTTGATCCACTTTTTGATTTTGGTTGCTATGTTTTTTGTTATGTTTACATTCTTATATAGTGTATAAGGGTTTTGGAGTCGTGTTTAGAATTTTTACACCCCTGAATCTTAAAACAGATGAAAAAATTTGCACCGAAGACTCTTATGGCACGATCATGTTCTATGTTTTTCCTATTGAGCACGATCATGCTCCATGAGGCAGGTGGCCATTCTTTCCATGTAGACTATAAATGATTGTGCTCCAAGGTGGCAGAATCTTGTTCTACTTCTAGCTTCCTCCGTCTTCTTTGTTCTTTAATTTCCTAATTTTCAATACTCACAAACACATTAAAAACCTCGTTAAACATAAAATTAAGATTGAATTCATGTTCTAAACTACACAAGTACTTATTATATAAACAAACACATGCAATAACATAATTCTAAACCTATACATACGATAATTATCTAAGAAACACTTAAAACATACTAAAATACCTATCAAATCATAGTATAATCTATACCTATCAAATCCCCACATTTAAACTTTTGCTTGTCTTCAAGCAAAGACAAAAAAACAAAAACAAACACAAAAACACTTAATCATATATTCATATAATATGCATAATGAGACAATGAAATCAAATCTTATGGAATCAATTTAACCACAAACATCGATCATTCAAAATATGCCAATATACTATCCTATTCCTTTCATGTTTAAGTACTTTAGATTGAATATACATATCAGTAAAAATATTAACACTCTATACATTCACCTAACTTGTACACATACATTTATAATTAATCATTGAAAAATGCAGCTATCACTAAGTATCCTTTCATGAAGACTTTTGCCATTTTCAAAGATCAATAGGTTTTATTTATTAAAACACCATTTTTAAAAATTATCTTTAACGTTAACCTCGTCTCTTTTTTATGCGAAGGCAAACACCTTGTCATAAATGTTCCCTGGTTACTCAACTAGATCACAGTTTTTTTATTGTTTAGCTTGATTGGAATGTCATTCTAGCTTTTTAACGTGGTAAAAAATATTTTGTTATGAATTCTCCTATTTACTCAACTATATCACATTCTTAATTGACAACCAACTCTATTTTTAATATAATTTTTATCCCAAAAGGACCAACAGAATAGCAATTTATTTAACACACTTTTTCTTTTCTTTTCTTAGCCTACCTCATTTCTTTTTAGCCAATTATCTCATAAAAGGTTACTAATGATGCTAACCAATTCAATTGATTTATAATTATAAATGTATATAATGAATTTCCTAAGTGAACAAAGTAGGTATCATATTCTAATTAATATGGATATTTATTCAAAGATACCTAAAATGTAGAACTCATAAGTCAATATACCTTTACAAATTAAATGACTATGTTCAAAGGTAAACTAATTCCATCAAATTATTACTATTAACGCATTCACACATTGCACATATATGCAACAAAATGTTCACACCATGTCAAACTAATTAAAAAAAAATATGACGTGTAAAATTCACACACATATGAGATGTTAATGCATAAATCTCCTCACACTTAAACATTACATTTTTCTCAATGTGAGAAACCAAACAACATATAAAAAACCAATAACAAGAAAGAAAGGATTAAATAAAAAAACTTATGGAGATTGAGGTGGCAACGGTGTGGGTGAAGTAGTTTGAACACCTTAAGCAACGAAGAACTTCAGAATCTTCTTTATGTCACATCTTTGTCTTCGTTGTTCTCGTACTATCTCCTTCATGTGTGCCTTTATGGTGTTCATACGCTTCATCATAAGTATTTTGTTTTCATAAAACAAATTGAAGACCTTGTCCCAGCCTTCCTCTTCATCGTCCAATGTTTCTTCACTTGTCGATATTTAATGTTGCACTGGTGCAGAACTTGAACTAGCATGTTATGTACTAATTTTCACATGAGTTTTGGAACTAATATCTTAGAGTTCTATGTGATGGATCAGCATGATCTCGACTTTCCTTAAGTGAGTGTGATTAAGAAACTCAGGAAAAACAATAATCAGTCCCTTAATAGATACACCATAATAAATAGCAAGCATGGTAACAAGATATCTCATGCCAAGATGACTACTTTTCTTTTTGAGAAAAGTAGCTATATTATTAATTAAAGTACATACATTAACATTATTATAAGTAAGTCTTTAACAAAACATTTGTTACTTTCATATTTATGAAACACAGTATGACACATAAACTTATGCAGTAATAGATGCTTAGGACTAAGATGCTTAAGACTAAGAATGACATTATTATAGGCATTGCTCACAACATAATTACCCAACCCCATTAATTGCTTCCAATATTGTTGGAACCCCTCCCCGGTGAGTCGCGTGCCCGACGTCCTTCGTGACATCTGGGCGCGCATCTCACGAGGGAGGAATTCCTCACCACGAAGGAAACCTCGAAAAGCACTTAATTTAATGTCATCCGAACAAAACTTGATAAATTCTCCTATAATCAATGCACATTCGCCAAGTTCCATCTTTCTTCTTAACAAACAAGACCGGCACACCCCAAGGTGAGGTGCTCGGCCTAATGAACCCCTTCTCCAAAAGATCCTCCAGCTGCTCCTTAAGTTCTTTCAGCTCAGCTGGAGCCATCCTGTAAGGTGGAATCGAAATAGGAGCCGTCCCGGGAGCCAAATCAATAGCAAATTCGATCTCCCTCTTCGGTGGCAAACCGGGCAACTCCTCAGGAAATACATCAGGAAATTCCCTCACAATGGAAATGTCCTCCACCTTACTCTCCTGCACACTGGTATCCATAACACACACCAAGAAGGCTTCACAGCCTCTCCCCATCAATCTGTCAGCTAATAAAACTGAAACAAGCCTTGGTGGTGTCAACTTTCTATCACCTCTGAAAACCACTGTTTGACCCTCTCCCAGATCAAATTCTACTTCCTTTCGACCACAATCTAGCTTCGCTTTATACTTCTCCATCATGTCCATTCCGACAATCACATCTAACCCCTTCAGATCTAGAGGTAGCAGATCCACTACCAAACTAGATCCGTCGATAA
>JANZLD010000006.1:46722305-46735300 GCA_026413575.1 Erythroxylum carthagenense
TTTAAAAATATCCCGAAACGGTACCCGGTACCGACCGGTACCGGTACAGTTCCGTTCCAGAGTCCAATCCGGTACCGGTACAGTTCCGTTCCAGAGTCCAATCCGGTACCAAATCCGGTACGGTATTCATAACATTGGACAAGCAACAATTATATTTTCCCTAAATATTATTCCCTTAGTTGTCGTCCACTAATTCAGGCCCGAGTAACAGTTCAGTCCCGATTGATACCATCTCCCAATGCCCAACTGCTGTAGTGCTATGTCTATGTCACCAAGCTGCTCCAGTCGTCTCCAATTCTTAATAGTTTCCCAAATGGGAAGTTATACATACACCTAATTCTCATAATTCCTCCTACTCCCACACCTCATAATTGAATCATATAGTTCCGCTTCCTCCCCCCACATTCTCCAACCGACAAGTCAATTCTAGTCCAACTCGTACTATTTGTGGAGAAAACATGAAATCCCAAAATAAACAGGAGAATCTTTGAAACATCTTCAGAAGGCAATTCAACATCCACCCTTGAGAACTTGAAATCCATACTTCTTCAGATATCTGAAGCGGGATTCTGACCATAAATGTCTTATTTATGGGGCCATTATTAGTGTTGGAAGGTAATGGAAATGATGGGTAGCCGCTATTAATAATAATAGTAGTGTGAGGTAAATATTAGGCAAGCGTCACGTAAGCCTCGGTACTGGTCCACTCAATCCCAGCTCCATATCATTACTCTGCATTGTGTATGTTCTGTTAGGTGACTGGCGAGACCAAGGCCTCGTATTCTCCTTAAAGCCAGAAACTTTCACTCCCTGCTTCTTCAACTTTGAGTTTCGCTTTGTCTTGCCTACAGATAATTAAGTGAATTGGATTGAAAAGATACCAAAGAGGAAGATGGCTAGGAAGAAGATCAGGGAGTATGATTCCAAGAGGCTTCTCAAACAGCACTTGAAGCGCCTTGCTGGCATCGACCTCCAGATCTGCTCTGCTCAGGTTTCTGCTTACCCCTTTTATGTCCTCGCGTTATTTACACTTATGTCCAGTCATTGAGTGAAATTGTTGGCTTAGGAATGGATAAATATTGCATCTTTTGATTAAATCAATGAAAACTTAGTCTGTATATTCTCTTTAGTGGGCAGTGATTATCCGTGCAAGGTTGAGTAAGAACTGGGATCTGGGTGAATATGACGTCTAACTATGTTTGATGGTTGGACATGAGAATTCCTTTTTTTTTTTTCTTTCTGGTTTTATTATAACATTTTTTAGCGTGAATCTTCCATGATTTTAGTTGATTGAAATAGTATGGGTATCTATTTCCCACCATTTCCAGTTAAATTAGTGATCATGCAACCCATTCTGAAACAACATTCCTGTCTTTTTCCTCTTTTTTTTTAATACACAATTCTAGGCTTGGATATCTTTTAAGGGGATCCTGGGTGTATGAAAATTTTGATTTTGTAGTTAATCATGACGATTACATTAGACTTGAATCATATGATAGTTCTGAATTGTTTAGCTACGTGGTCATCTTTGGAAGGGAACTAATTATCGATGGAAATTGTCCTTGATTACTTACTAATGGAAACTGTTGTGAAGGTGACCCATGCTACGGACTTCGGAGAATTAACCAACCAGGAACCATGGCTTTCATCCACAAGATTGGTTGTGAAGCCTGATATGTTGTTTGGAAAGCGTGGGAAGAGCGGTCTGGTAGCATTGAATTTAGATATAGCTCAAGTGGCTGATTTTGTGAAAGCACGCCTTGGAGTTGAGGTGATTACTAGTCAATAAACATGGTATTTTCTTTTTATTTGCATGATTTAGATCATTCTAGAATGACTTATACTTTCTTTAGGTTGAGATGGGTGGCTGTAAGGCTCCAATAACTACCTTCATTGTTGAACCGTTTGTCCCCCATGACCAAGAATTTTACCTTTCAATTGTCTCTGAAAGACTTGGCTGCACCATTTGCTTCTCAGAATGCGGAGGTATTGAAATTGAAGAAAACTGGGAGAAGGTATGCCTCTATCACAATTAAACCTTCCTGCTATTATTTTTAGTGCATCCCTCATTGTGGATGGCTTTTATTTTTTCATCAATATAGGTCAAGAATATATTCCTTCCGACTGAAAAGCCAATGTCATTGGAGGCATGTGCTCCATTGATTGCTACACTTCCTTTAGAGGTGTGTCCCATCATTTTTATATCTATTGAATGAATTTGTTTATGATTCGCACATTGTTTTATGCAGTTGGCATTAAAATTTTACTTAAATTAATTTTTTCATGAGTAGAATAGTGTTCTTTACATAGAAAAGGAACATCTCTAAATGCTATTTTTCGATATCACGATAATTTCCAAGTTTTGGTAGATCTTATAGCTATTATATCTGACACAGAAACAGAAGGGAAAATGAATTGTCTTCTCACAATTGATTTAGAATTACATAGTTATATACATCTTAGTGTAGGTGGAAAAATAGGAAACAATCTCTTAAAAAAGGAATCTATCTCTTGGGATTTCACTATCCCCTAAGAAGGAAAACAGTCTCTTAAAATTTTATAAAGGAAAACATGCCCTTAGTATCCCATAATCTTTGTGATGTCAAGAAATTGACTTTCATAAAATGGTATAAAACTAATATACAGCTTGATACTATCCATAAGCTGAAGAACAGATGTCTTCTATTTCTATGTACAAGTAATATCATGAAAACTTGAATTATTCGGAACCTTTTTAGAACACCAGCTGGTTGGATGCTCAATAGAACATATGACATGCATACAAGCCCTTCTTCCAATTTCTTCTTGATGAAGTGTCAATCAACCTTAATGTTCTCTGTCTTATCATGTCAAATAGGATTATGAACAATACTGATGACTAATTTGTTGCCACATTATGCTTTCATAAGAACCTCCTGCTTAACTTTCAAGTCATCTAAAATGTCCTTTATCCATAACAATTTGTACAAGCCATGGCTAATTGCTCTAAACTCTGATTTTGCAAATAATCTAGCCATAACATTTTGCTTCTTGCTCCTCCAAGTCACAAAATTGCCTCGAAAAAAAGTAAAGTAACCTGTGGTTAATCTTTGATCCCCTATAGATCCTGCATAGTCCGTATTAGTAAATGATTCTAGGGTGAAATGATTATTCCTCTTAAACATATGCAGCTTGGAGTTGTGGCTCTCGAGAATCCTGCATGAACTGACTAACTTTGTTTCACGATTATTCTATGTCGGGTATAGTATGAACAAAGTATATAAGCCTGCTAATAGCCTTTGATACATCTCACAAGTAAATGCATGGAAGGAGTTTCTGAAAATGACCCAGAGACATACTTGAGTGTTTCATTGGTTAAGTTAAACAAATATGGTTGAAAGTTTTTAGTGGATTTCTTGTAATAATGCTTTACCCTATACTCTGTTTGGTAGAGTATTGCACAACACTTGTATGGTAAAATGCCCCATTGAACTGCGGACCTAGTGTATGACAAAATTCTTAAGTGAAGTGCTCACAACCTGTTTGAGGGAAATTCGTTGAGAGCTTGATTGAGAAATTAACTTGCAATTAATGGAATTGAAGGGACTTATCTAGTCTCAACTTAACCCTTTTGAGTTGTGACACATATGGTCTGTGACACTAGCATCAATTATCCAAGCATTGGCATCATACGTATATGAGGCATTCATGCAAAATGAAAATAAAGGTTTACGTGAGAGAGCCAAAGACTAGCTCCAAAGGGCTTCTCAAGATGCCTTAATAAATTCTTCAGTTTACCACTCTCCTCACTATTAAAACCTCCTTTATCCAAATCTTATCTGTTTTGGGTTGTTCCGTCAAGTGTGCTTGGGACCTTTGCTACCCTCCATGGTTTATCCACTCTTAGACTTGGTGGCTTTCTATTGAGCCCGTAGAAAGCTCGAATATTTTGCAAATCTCTGGTCTTTTGGATTGAATTAACTTCTTTGGATGCGTTAGGATATCTGGAGACGATAATCTTGGATGCAGACATATTGAGCACAAGGGAAAAAAAAAGAATCTAGTCCTAAGAAAAATGCAACAATGAAGTTTGCTCGAAGAAAAATTCCTAAGGAAAAACCCTAGGGTTCTAATAACATGACAATGGAATGGAAAATGAATTGGTCTTCTTGCAATTGATTAAGAATTACATGGTTATATACATCTTCGTGTAGGAGGAAAAATAGGAAACAATCTCTTGAAAAAGTAATAAATCTTATAGGGTTTCACACTCTTCTATAAAAGAAAAACAGTCTCCTAAGATTTTACAAATTCCTGAAGAAGGAAAACAGTTTCTTAGTATCTCACAATCATTGGGATATCAAAATTTGACTTTCTTAAAATGGTATACAACTAATATACAACTTGACAACATCTGGATATCTTATTGACCGTATTGTCATTGACGGGGTTGCTAGATATTTGTGTTGGTTGAATTTGTAGAGAGGAATAGAATAGAATGCGAAAGAGTTAGGAAAATAATTAAACAGAAGAAAGCCCAACTATGTTCTTGAGAAAGCTTATTTCCTGTTTCCTTCCAAGAAATTTCGTATGCTTGATTTACCTTGTTTTTCTATCAGAAGGGGCAATCACCCGAATACTGTGTATAACTTTATCATACTGGATACCTATCATAGAACAGATGCCTAATAATGCTCTTTGGAGCTTCCAGATTTACATTCTTTTTATATCAGAAGGATTGATCAGCCTGATATTGTATATAACTTTATCATACTGAGAACAAATACAATCAAAGAAAAGAAAATTTTCAATCACTTTTTGAATTTACTGAAATATATGAACACCTACCCTCAGTTTGAATTGAAAACTTATCAAAGGGTCTGCCGCTCTTTTACTCTCCCTATTTGTATATTGTATCTTGATCTTCTAATGAGACTTACAGAACATTCCTTGTAGAGTGTTACAAGTATCCCGTAAATAATCTTCTGCAAACTAACTTGATTTACAGAAGCAGATAGATGTTTTACTTCTTATGGGGAATCAAGCCCCCCACCTAGAGGCTTGATAACACTCTTAGTGCTCATGAGTCTATAAAAAAATCTCTAGTATGAAGGCGCAGAAGTTTATTGTCAGCCTATTTGTAGTTTTGTGTTCTCTGTTCCATAATCTCTATTTCTTCTATATTCTTAGCACTGCTTTCCTGATTTTGTATTATTTTAGATTCGAGGAAAAATTGGTGAGTTCATAATGGGTGTATTTGCTGTATTTCAAGGTACGTACAGTTTAAGGAATGGCGTACTCAGCTTAGCTTATAGCATGATTGGTGAATGAAATCTAATCCATTTGCTGTGGTGACCATTGAACATATTCATTGCTTTCATATGATTCCTTTCTTGTTTACTATTTCTCGAGGGAAAATCTTCTTGATGTTGATGGAACTTTCTTTTTACTGAGCTCTCCACAGATCTAGACTTTAGTTTTTTGGAGATAAACCCATTTACACTGGTGAATGGGGAGCCATATCCACTAGATATGAGAGGAGAGTTGGATGACACTGCTTCCTTCAAAACCTTTAACAAGTATACAGTTCTTAACGTTAGATTATTTCAGAATTTAAACCTAGGTTGATAGCTCACAAGATATGGCTTGCTTCATCATTTGTCGTTCATTCAGGTGGGGTAACATAGAATTTCCATTGCCTTTTGGAAGAGTTTTGAGTAGTGCCGAGGGCTTCATTCATTCACTCGATGAAAAGGTGACCACCATGTCGCATCTTCAATTTCTTCTATTCACTTGCCAAGCCTTTCTATTATTACATTATATTAATCATGTGCTTGTCTTTCAGACAAGTGCGTCTTTGAAATTCACAATTTTGAACCCAAAAGGACGTATCTGGACTATGGTGGCTGGAGGAGGAGCCAGCGTCATTTATGCTGATACTGTGAGTTCTTATATGCATTACAGTTAATGCATCTTGCATCTGGCTTTAGATAACTGTGCAGACTATGCCTTCATTTAAGTAGGTTGGAGATCTGGGCTATGCATCGGAGCTTGGAAACTATGCTGAATATAGTGGCGCTCCTAATGAAGAGGAGGTCTTACAGTATGCAAGAGTTGTGCTTGATGTAAGCAATAAGAAAATTTTGAGCTTGATGCCTTCTAGAGTTTCCTATTATGTTGATTGTCTGTGTTGTAAATGATGTTGCAGTGTGCCACTGCCGATCCAGATGGCCGTAAGAGAGCCCTCCTTATAGGAGGAGGTATTGCCAACTTCACTGATGTTGCTGCTACATTCAGTGGTATTATACGGGCTATAAGGGAAAAGGTATATTTAGTTAATTAGTTGAAATTTCAGTTGAACGGGTGGACTGTCTCATAGTAAAACTCTTCCTTTCCTTTCCATCAAAAGGAATCCAAGGTAAAGGCTGCAAGAATGCACATTTATGTAAGAAGAGGTGGTCCAAACTATCAGACTGGCTTGAAAAAGATGCGTGCTTTGGGAGAGGAGCTTGGTGTCCCTCTCGAGGTATGAAAAGACATTGGTTTTACTAAATGCATTGGCATATTACAAGATTAGGCTCTGCTGATTTTTGGTTAGTCTACTTAAAACAAAAGTGTGACTAGCTTTTTCTAAAATGCAAGCTTGATAAGCACCAAAAAAACAAAAAAAAAGTGCATGCTTGATACTTCATGTCAAGGGTCTTAATTAAATTGCGATTGCAGTCGCACTGTGCATGATCTTTTTAAACACTAAAATGCTTTTTAATCTTTTTAAAGTTAATGTTTGAAATTACAATAAAGCTAAAATTTTGAAATTAATTATTATTAAATTAAAATAAAATATTAAGGATAAAATTTTTTGAGAAACTAGCCTACTAATATAACTTTTTATAAGTTAATAAAATTATCTATTAACAATTACTTAGTCTACTACAAATACTAATAAATTTGTAAAGTGAAATTAAGATTTTTATGGTTAAATTATTATTAAAATTTTTACTTACTATATTCTAAAATGATAATCCTAAATCGTAAATATTATGTCATTCTTTACACGTGATTTGCCTACATTAAATCTCTATCAACAATTAATGCCATTAAATTGTAATTTCTTTTTTTAGCATCTTTACTTTCTTTACAATTTATGTTGAACATGTTTTATTCTCTCTATAAATATCTATGATTAAAAATCAAACCGGCTTGGACAATTTAATTGTGAAAATTTTTTAGTGACTAATTTTTTAATTTGATTTTTAACTTTTTAGTTTGATTGATTTTAATAACCTTTGTTGTAAAAAATTAGCTAGTTAATTAATTAATTAGTCAATTTTTATAAACTAAACGATATTTATAAAGTAAAATAAATTAATTAATTTTCATGTAATAGTCTTTCTTGTCAATTAACTTTAAATTAAAAATAGTGTCTTTCAATTTTATTTTAAATCCTTCAATTTTATTAAATCTTTAATCGATTTTATAATGATCTAATACTAATTGAGTTTTTTAAAATTTAAACTTCTTATTTTACTAATTTAATTTTTTTTAAACACTGATAAATACTTAATAGCTTCCTATTCCATCTTCCTCACATTTTTTATTCTTTATTTTTCAAATAAGATTAAAAAAAGAAGGATATTGTCCTTAATTTAAAGTTTAATTGAAAATAAAAATTGTTAAGTAAAAATTAATTATTTTATTTTAGTTTATAAAAATCGAATAGTTTAAGAAAATAAACCAATTGAGTAAAAAATTAATCATTTTAATAGCAAGAATTATTAAAATAAATTGAACAAATAATTAAAAATCAATTTTAAAAAATTAGTCACTTCAAGATTTTTATAGTTAAATTATTCCAATCGGTTTAGTTTTTCAATCATATATTTTATATTATCCTTCATTAGTCTTATTTATTTTTCTCTATAAATTAACTGTTTATAGGCATTTTGATTCCTTGATTTTCCTATACATTCACTTTTTTCTTATGTTTTTTTATTCGTTCAATTCTTTAAGTGTTTTTTCTTCAATTTTGTTTATCCCTTCAGTTGCTTTGTTTATTCGTTCAATTCTCTCCATTTCTCTCTTTCATTTGTTTATTCTTTCACTTCTTTGGCTATTTTTTCTTCCTTCGTTTTTTTTTTTCCTGTTTTTTATTCAAGCTACGGAGCCAATGGATTGCAATAGGCCTAACTTGTCTTCTACCCTTCTTTTCTCTTTTTATAGTTGTAATTGCCAAAAATTACTGATTATAAGGTTATTTCCTTTTAAGGTTTATGGCCCAGAGGCTACAATGACAAGCATATGCAAGCGCGCAATTGATTGCATCATGTCTGCAACATAACTTTTGCATCTTGTGTTCTTGTTATTGTTCGATTAGCAATTGTATTTGGATAATCAATAATTTTGGACGGTTCGTCTTGAGCAAAACAAGCAAATGCAGAGACATGCTTGATTTAATTGTTGGTGTAAAGTGGAGGATGTCGTGCATTAAAATGTCTATTTAGGCAAAATAAAAATAAAAAAAAGACCAGACATCAAATCGATATCATAAATAATATCACAAAAATTGTTACATTATTTATATGTTTATGAAATTCTCATTGTGATGATTGTATAAATGATCTTTTGATATGAGATTTTCAAAGTTATCTTATATAAGAATTTATATGTTTTCATATTACTTATAATCTATTTAATCATGAATTGTTCAATTGATAATTATTAGATGTGGTATGAACTACATAGAGATAGTTGTGTGATCAAGATATGATTCATTATTCTAAAGTAATTAGGCAGAATGTTGCATTGTTCTCTATTAGTATTGATTCGGAAAATTCTTGACCAAGATAGAATGAACATTTGTAAGTACTTAATAAATGTCATTAATTAAACTAATAGTTAATGATAGAATAGTAATATAATTAAACTTAAAATAGAGTAGATATTAATTTCATACTCTATGTTTAATTGAAACATTGTATGAAGAAAGGAATGAATTATATGAAAAAATTATACACAGAAAGGTTAGTTGAAACAACTTTGACGTTCTTAAATATTTGGATGGTCATGATGAGTTGATAAACATTAATCTTAATATATGATTATAAATTGTTTAATTTAAAAATTAAAGATAAATTAAAATAAGTTTTAGTTTATCTAATTTTGATTAAAAATTATAATTATAATTTATAATTATTTCCAGCATATTTGCGATTTTAATGAGTCTCACATAAAAAACAGTTTGAAGAGAACAAAAATATTTTATCAAGTTGAACTTGATTGTAAAGTTTGAGAAACTTTATGATTAAATATAAGATATTTAATAAATAAGGATCAGTTTGAGATATTGAATCTAGTTTGAGTATAATTGGTATTTAAATAGAATTATTTGTAATTATAAATAAAGTTTAACTAAAATTAAATTTTAATTTTAATTAAATTACTAAAACGTTCAAAACTTACTATAAATAGGCTTAAACTCTAATAGAGTTAATAATTCTTGCTTAAACATCTATGTAAGAGTTACAAAGTTTTCTTAACTTATTATGTGGATACTATTAAATGCTGGACACTTATGAAGCTACGACGGTTGAGATAAATTGATTTCAGAAGCAGTTCGAGGGATACGACAAGAAAATGATCGAGTTTTGGAATAAGGTATAAATTATGATTCCGCTTTATTATAATTTATATGTTAATCATTTTATAGAATTAAATTGATCTTGATTTTTGGGAAATCAAAATACAAAAATGTTTCATAATAATTTTGCTAAGTTTGGGATGTGATCCAATCTTGATTTCCCAGCAGCACGATCGTGACTCCAAGGCATGATCGTGACAAAAGGTTTTCTAGGCATGATTTTTTTTTTTAATGTTTTTAGGGTTCAAGGCTATTTTTAGAATCAAACAAAGTGGGAAAACCTTAGACACAACCTTAAAACCCTAATGCACTATAAAAGAACATGAAAAACACCAAAAAGAGGCTGTAGCCGTTAAATCAAAGAAGAGCAAGAGAAGACATCAAGAAGAGCTTCAGAGAAATTCCATATTTCTAGATCAAGACACAAACTAGTTTTCATTCTTTTCCCTTTATTTCCTTCATTGTCTTGGATGATTATTTGGATTTCTATTATGTAAAACATGTTTATGGATTTTAAAACCTAGATTAAATTATTCTGGAATCATTTTGTGAATCTCATTTCTTGTTGAATTCAATATATCTTTGAATATTTGTGATAAATATTTGTGATAATCGTCATGCTTATACTTGGTAATATATTGAGAGAGTGAATCAAGTCATTAGTATTAAGTTACACAATAAGAGTTAGCAACTTAATAAACCTACAATTATCATATTAACGACCATTGTGAAATTAATTATATATAGGATTACTTCAAATCTGATTGAACAAATTAGAAGTAGTTTTGTAAATCGAGAGATTATAAATATATAAATATTGAATTCAATTAGGGTTACTTGATTAGATTTTGAAAGAAAATAATCAAAACTTTAGGATATCTTAGATCAAACATAAATTGAATCAATAGTTTTAAGTGAAACAAAATAAGGATATAATAGTTCCTAAGTCTTTAACTTTTGATTAATCTTAAATTTCATTGGCAGTTAAACTATTTATTTGCTTATTTGTTTTGATTTATTTTTATTTTAATTTCAATTATTTATTTTAATTCAAATCAATTCTTAGTACCTTAAACAAAGTTCTTATTCAAGTTATTTGGTGTCTATTAGTCGTCATGGGAATGATACCCTTGATATTACAAGATATGATTCATATACTTAAGATATTATGAGTTTTATTATTATATAAAACTTGCTCAATAGTTAGCTCTCCATATGTCTTAAAGAAGTAAGAGTTCTACCCCCTTTCATGCTTCAAAAAATAATTCATACCTTTTTTGGCTGCTTATATGTCTATTTATAGCTAATATGGTTTTAGGAGATACATGGTTTGATACATGGTTGTGTATCTAACCATGTATATCAAAAATTTTCCATTTTGTGTTTCTACACTGCTGTGTATGTTGCAGGAAATGTTGAAATGATCTTACACTCTTCTAGAGATTTCTATGGTTCCATACACAGTTGTGTAGGTTGTAAGAACTTCATTTCTTGCATTTTCTTGTCCTATCTTCACTCTAATTCATCTATTTCTTGTTTTACAAAAGCAAAAAAAGGTTGAACATCAAGAGGATGGCTCCAAGGAAGTGCTTTAAGCTCATTTTACCATTTGATAATCCTCGGGAAAAACAATAAAATCAAAATCACAATCCAAACACTTCCTCATTTTCCATAGTTACTAATAATAGATAGTCAACAGAAAACAGAAATAACTTTCAAAAGCATGGAAAGAAATAAATATTCAATGCCTTTACTCATAATCAACAAACAACCATTTCTTTTAGAAACTGAACTATCTAGGGGTAGGCTTTGACAAGATATGTTTGAGAATAAGATAAATCTATAGGTACACTCAAACACCATTTTTGATCAAGACAATCCAAGACTTTTCATATCATTTCAGTTCTCCACTACTATGATTCACATGAATAATCATGAATCAAAGGACTTTTTAAGGTCGTATGTGGACAAAAGTTATGGTGAGATGTATTTGGATAGTTTAATGCAAAATCTATTAAAGTTAGTGAAGCAAGAAAAACACTCAATGGAACATCAAGTGTAAACATTAACATTCACTCAAAATTGAGTACCATTAGCTATAATGAATGCAAAAAACTATATTTCACAGCTTAGATTCAAGCCTTCACACTATAAACCATATGAAACAAAGGAATTAGAAGGAATCACTCACAAAAATTATTAATAAACACATTAGGACCATAAGGAGTGACCTTCAAGACAACATCCCCCTCATTTACATCATAATCAAATCACCCATTCTATAGAACCTTAGGAGGAAAATTAACATGAATTACTTTACAAAAAATGATTTTCATCCTTGATAATTTTATTTCAATTTTTTATTTGTTTATAATATTATTTTTTCAACAAAAATTGAAACAACTATGTTAACAATGGAATTCATTGTTAACAGATAAAATCCCATTCCATTAATTATAATCAACCCACATATATGCACACCTCTATACTTATACTCTTGTGCATCCACAAACATCAACAATCACAAATGCTCCACTAGCTTCAAGGGCTGGGTTAGACATTTGGTTAGGTTAAAGGCATGTAATGTGGTTAGAACAAAAGAAAAAAGGCTAATAAAGCTCAAGGTGAATTATAAAAAAGGAAAATTCACTGATATATATGCTATTTGGCTAATTTAACTTGTAACAAAAAGAATGTCTATATCATTTTCATATTAATGCATGTGATAAAAGTGTAATGTCAAATAGAAAATAAAAGCAAAGTCAAGATGTATATATTATGGTCACATATGAATAAAAGACAATGAGACTAATAGGGATGTGTCAGTCTAAAAAGGCTCAAAATCTTACTAGTTTATATCTACCCACTAGTCACTACTCTTTTAAAGATAATGTACATTTACCAATCACAAGAGTAAAAAGCATGTTCACTACCATGAATTTTTCTAGTGATTTCTACTCTCTAATTATAACTATAGTCTTAGAAGCAATAGAGAAGGAGAAAATGCTTGTTAATTTGATTTGATTCTTCACAAATAACTTAAACACTTATGATAAACAAACTCAAAACACACATGATAACTAAGATCCCCACCCCCACATTTAAAATTTGCATTGTCTCCAATGTAACCTTAAATGTAAGAAATGGAGCATTCAAACAAAAACATCAACAGCAAAAATGTAAATGAAAAGAAACAAAATTCCCTTGGTGAGCCTCCCAAGCATTGCTTTTGTTTATTGTTATTGGCTCAAATCCATGTTTTCCTCATCATGTAATGAAATTTTGATCTCCAAGGATCACAATTCCACTTAACCTTCTTCTAAGTAAGACTTGAGTCAATGACCACTTATATGCAATGTCTTTCCTACTTTTAGACTTT
>JANZLD010000006.1:46883835-46898319 GCA_026413575.1 Erythroxylum carthagenense
CACAATTCATCTCATGATCACAATTTAAATGCTGGAACAGTCATGAATGCATGTCACTATGTATGCATGTGCAATATGATCTATCTCTTTAAAAATCACAGGCCACAAAGCACTCGGTCACAATTTATGCAATAACAGCACTACCCGAACCAATATGCTCATCGCATCGGTAATGGGATGTTACATAAATCAAATTCAACAAGTAGAACAAAGTAAGGTGTGACCATCTAAGATTACTCACAAAAGACCCCTTATTGCTTATTACCTCGAAGTCCCAGTAATATTTGAAAATGGTCACTCTATGCGTTCCTCTATAACATTTAACACATATACAAATCACTATTGTGCATGATTAAGAATTCACTTATGTATACTAAATATGTATGATACATGTTCATGACAAATTCTCGGGTATATTTCCTTACTAAACTGATGTAAACATCAATTGTACTTCAAAAGTTCCAAAATTCATACATTTAATTACTATTCTAGCTTTTGCTGGAAGCACCTCATTCTGGTCAAATTTGTATAACTAATAAGATTAAGAAAATGATGTATTTCTAAAAACACTCTCTTCTAGACAATTGTTCCTCTGTTTCTTAAGTTTCTAATGATACTAAAATCATTCAATTTGATTCATATTCTATAAGTTATGCTCAAAATACCACAAACTGTGTACATTTGAAATTTTTGGCTAGAGCATGATCATGCATTCTAGTTGTACAACCTATATCTCTCAATTCCAATATCCAAAAATTACAAACTTCATACCAATTTAAAGCTAAGAGAATAAGCTACAACTTTAGTGAAGGCACCTTAATCTAATTTTACCTGCATCAATGCAGTTTCTTTGATATCCTCAAGATATAATTTCTGTCTCGGTTAGTACTACAGCCTCAATCAAGACTTAATATCAAACCAGATTTTTGAAAGTCTTAGAGATAGAATTAAAATTTGACTTCTTTAAGAAAATTGTAGAAATATGTCTCTACTTTAATCTAAACTGAACTAAGAATCATCTCATTTTGACATCTACATATCAAGATATCATCAAAATACCAAAGTATGTTTAATAAAAAAGCAATCATTAACCTATCAAATTTCCAGAATTTTCTTAAGCAAATTTTAGGTATGATTTCCATGACCATTTTGACCTCGACAATGGGGTATTCAGGCAACATCTTCTACTAATCAAATGTTCCTCAATGTTTTGAAAGTCTAATGACACCAATATCATGCATTTTAGCTCAGTACTTGCAAGTTATAATAAAAAATCCACAGACTATTTCATACGTCGATAAAACACCAATTTCAACTTCAAGACAAATTTCCAGACTATTAATAACATATTTTGAATTCAATTTTTGCATGAGAAATGTAGTGGTATGTCTCTAGTTTACTCTAAATCAAACATCATCCAATTTGAATATTCACAAGTCAAGTTATGCCCTAAATATAGATGTATGTTTAGTAAAATACTGCATATATCATGTTCTAATGACTATAATTCTTCATCTTGTTGATCATATGACCGAATTTGCTTCTTCTTTCACCACCCACACATGCATCAACACCATTTATGCATGCAGCAATCCACAAGCATGAAAATGTATATCTTTTATGCATGCATCTAGTTACAAACATTAAAACCTCAACAAAAATCATTTACACTATCATAAAACTTAAATCATTACTTAATTCACACTTCAATTCCTTCAGCAAAAATTCCAGAAATGGGGAGAGCAAATAATGGGTATGAAGATGGTGTTTTCGGTGAAACCAAAGAAAGGAGCTGTAGAAAAGCTTTTTCTAATGCCTAGGTGTCCCTTTTTAAGGCTTGACACAATTCTCCAATACATGTGTTACATGTCTTCCAGGTAAGGTAACCAATTGTCACTTAACTCTTTGTCCACATGTCACACATTAATTGATCCATTTGTCACTACATAATTTGTCTCTTATTTCAATATTTTATTATTCTTAATTACCTCAAATTTTCAATAATTTTCCTAACATTCATCAAAATTTTGAAATAACAACTATTATCACCAAATAAATTTTGTAACACAATTAATCCAAAATTCACACTTTACTCACATTAAAAATCACTTATACCTGAAAAAATCTCAATGAATGCATGTACAATTATTTCATTAATGACACCATTATTCACGTGCATGTGTATGCCATATAATGCATGAAATGCATTTCTAAATTCTCAATAAATTCTTATATAAGGCATCCTAGGGTTCTAACCCTAATCATGGGATAATAGGATGTTATAGCATAACTTCAACTTTATTTCATTAAGCTCATGTATTGTAGATAACAAATTCTTATCAAGGTCTTAATAGTGTTCTTCATGGTAGAGTTTTCTTCCTTCAACTTCTCTTTTTTTCATATTTGGACTCATTTAGCATACATTAACTCATAGGCTTCATAAATATCTTATTATCATCGCTGTCATAATCTGATATTGAACTTTAAGCTTATTTGTTTTCTTTTCTCCCAGAATTTTGTAATTTACTCATGTTTTTGTCATATGATACTTCCTTCTTGGTTGATGTTAACCAAACAACTAGACTTTTGTTGTATAAAGCAACTAATGTAGCACTATTCGTAATTTCTTCTTCAGTACCATCTTCACTTTTGAATTCATTCTCACTCTAATGCTCATAAAGGAATTTCCTTTTCTCTTCTTCAAGGTGTTAGGACATTCCACTTGCACATGTCTGAAGAACTCATGGTATTGAATTTTCTTCACCTTTCCTTCACTCTTCTGAGTTTTGACTTGTTGTTTGAAGTTATTATTCGATGAGCTCCTATAGTTTTGCCTAAATTTGTGTTTGTCCTGTTTCACTCTTTTTAACCACTTACTAAGATTTAAGGTTAACAATACCAGATCCTTATTCTCATCGAATTCATCTTCTACATCATTCATACCTTTCAAACTTTAGCTTGTAGTAACAATCCTTTGCTCCTTTCTTATTTGCCCTCAACAAATTCATTTTGAAATTGGTAAGAATTCCAATTACCTTCTCCAAGGACAAATCGTTGATGTCATGAGCCTCCTCCATTGCTACAATTTTCGGAATATACCTTGGAAGTAGTGATCTCAATGTCTTTTTTTACCAGTTTCAGGTTAGAGTATTTCTTCCCGAGTTAATGTGCTTAGTTTGCTATATTTTGCAATCTCTTATAGAAGTCTCCAATGGTTTCACTATCATCCATCTTCAACTCTTCAAACCTCACAGCCAACATCTAAAGTTTTGAGGCTATCACATTTTTTGATCCCTCATGTATAGTTAGTAAAGTATCTTATGCTTCTTTAGTCAATTTACAAGCTTATATCATTGAAAAGTGACCTTCATCAATAGCACCAAAGATTACATGCATGGCTTGAGAATTTCCATGTGCTCTCTCTTCTTCAGCTCTTGTCTACTCAGATGGGTCTTTTAGTACTACTTCTCACTTATCATTAGTTATTACTAGATGTGTCTAACCATGTAGCATCAAGTTCTATGCCTTTGTTCCCTGTGCTTGAATAAAAACTTTCATACGTGCTTTCCACGCAAGATAATTGGAACCATCCAACAGCGGTGGCCTAGTAATCAAGGCACCTTCTCTTATAGTCATATTTACGAAACGTGGATCTGTACCAACTTGCTGTACCAAATTCTGATTCGGTGACCCTCTCTGATACCAATTATTAAATCCAAGAATGTAATGGTTTTGCAAACTTACAGATTTTTCTAGTCATTTCTATCACAAACAAAAAATCAAAAAGATTAAATGTGTCAAAATAAATCAACACTAAAATTTGTTAACGCAGTTTGGCACACTTTATCTACGTCTGCAGGGCCCTCACCTAGCTTAATACTTTCACCAAAAGACAGCGATAGTTTTATACAAGACTTTACTAAGCCAACACCACTCAACCTTTGACATTACCTTTCGTCCTCATTACCCGTAAAAGTAATTCACACCCAATAATACGATCGACTCGTGCTATCCTCAACAAATGATTTTTCTCAACAATCATTTAACAAAAGAACAATAAACGAATAACTTTAGTGATTAAAATAACTAAGGAACAAAAATGAATACACTTAAGATAAGAAAAAAGAAGCAACTCCTAATGTTTTCAACTATTATAAAGACAAATATGACAGCTGTTCACAATGATACTATCGTAGTCAGTGTAGAAAATATATCAACTCCTAAGTTCCAATTTACGTTTTGAGAATTGAAGAAGATACCAAGCTGATTCACATAGATACCAACACAAGACCACAACTGCACCAAAAATGCATCCACCAGGACACGCTAATGGTTCAGTGCATAACCAATATCACACTGGAGTGGCACACAACACAACAACAAGATGAATTAATTATAAGTTGCACATTTATTCAATTAGTAACACCATACATAAAGCACGCAGCCAAGATACATCCACCAACCAAAGTATGCACAGTCCACAAATAAATCAATTAACAAACATTAATACCCAAGAAGGAATTATACTAATATAATAATCTACACATCAGTCTTTCCATTCACTTTTTAATCACCAAACCAAAAACCCACAACCTGAACTCGCACATCTTATGCAACCAAGCAAAGAAGGAGTCACACACACACACCCAATTTGTAGCTGCCACATGATGTCCTATAACCCAAACAATGTGATCCACACACACTCCTATTCAAGACAGAATTCTTTCACATTTGAACCATTATCCAAAAATCTAATTCAAATACGAAGTATTACTTAGTTGCACCTCACCTTAATTTGGATTTTAAGAATTTCATTATCTTAAAGATCCAATAATAAAAAAAAAGCCAAAATTAAATAATGAGATAGATAACAAACACATGCAACGATTTACATGAGAAAATGCACCGCATGGAAATTGCTATTCTAGTGAGTAAACTAGTCAAAAAATTGGGCTATATACTTTGCGAGTATGAAATTGAAGTTTTCCTCTTCAGTGTTATTTTTGGTTTCTATATTAAACCCTCTCCTTTACATTTACTAAATTGTACTTATCTTCTAATTAATTTAGCCTGGTTAATTTCCTACTTAACATAATTAAGGTAATAACAGACTTGGTTAAAGTTACTCTTGGACAAGTATTTTTGGTATGTATTTTTATCTTATCATTTATTATTAATCATTGACATATTCTATACGTACGTTATTTTGTATTTCCTTCCTTTTTCTCTTTATTATTTATTTGTATTTTTGTATTGTTTGTATTGTTTGCATTTTTGTATTTAATTATTTTTTACTTTTTTGAATTTATATGCACATATATTTATAATTTTGTAGTACCGTCATAATGCATTGCATATGGTCCTATCGGAAATAGCCTCTATATTAGATAGGGGTAAGGTTGCATATTATAGGACATCTTTAAATTTTGCGGCTTAGTGAGACTCCAATTGAGTGATGATGATGATGTTATTTTGTCTTTTATTATTGCATAAGATACCATATTTTTGTAAAAATGTAGGACACCATACTACAATAGCAAAATAAGCATTTCACTTTAATCATAACCCACTAATAAAAATGCAAATGTTTAGAAGCCATCAATCATTTATTTACAAAATGAAATGGTATTTTAGTCTTTATGAATTATAATGAGACCATTGCATGTCTCTGGCAGTAAGTATAGCTAAGCATAATAAATCAACAGGTACTATAATCATGTAAGTAAATTATCCATCACCTATGAACCATGTCACAGGAATTCGAATAAATTTGCCAAATTCCTTGTGCAGCAGTTAAGCTTTAGTCACAAACTTTAATATTTTCTTCATGGTCATCAACCAACAATTTCATTTATTTTTAAACGTGTCATGTCATTCATGTGTAAAAGTTTCACACTCTCAATCACACTTAATGTTTTGCATGAACAATCAAATAGACTAATAAAAGAGATACGACAAAACCAGATAAAAATTTATTCACAATAATTAATATAAAAGAAAGTTAACTTTCTTCCAACTTGAAGAAAATTATAAAAATACCACTAAAAGGAATTCCTTATTCAAAACTTTCACAAAGAATTTTCTTTTAAAACTCTTAATTCGCTTACAGATGATTGAATGTCTCAAATTTCTCAAATAAACTACAAGTGGTCCTTTTATATAATCTTATAAGAATTTAGGAGTTAAGTAAGCTAAAACTACACATTTTCTTTACTAACCTGCCAAGTTAGTAGAGAGTTACCACTTTTTATCACTTTAAACCACTAAATTTACCACTTTTTATCACTTTAAACCACTAACTCCACTTTTGCACATGAAATATGTATATGAAAGATGTATATTCAACTTCATATCATATGATCTCCTTTCTCACTATTTGAAAACGTGCTTCCACTTTGTTAGATAGTGCTCACATTTTCTTAAGCCACTACTTGCATATCCTTGTCATATGTCACCATATCATTGCATCTTAAAGTCAAATACTTTCATGAGCCTTCTAATTAGTCATCCTAAGCGATCTTTGTACTTGACCTATCTAAGCACATGTATGGTGCAGTCTTATCACTTCATAACCTAAATTAATAATCTGAGTCAATGTACAATAAACCTCACAAATTCATATACCTTTGGACCTTCTCATCGAAGTTAAGTGTCCTTGCCTACCCCTAGATTTAGCATGGCCTAGTTGTGTCTTTGATCTTTTAGTCTTGCATTCAAATCTTACATCTAGTTGAAGATTTTTGTCAATGTACATCAATGCATGGTAACTTTCATCTACTATTAAACTTTTGTTGATAATATCAATTTTGACTCACTTACATTCAATTCTTTGCCTTATTTTGTTAACTCGAGTGCCACGCTCATCTATTTTCATTCATTGGAAGTTTTTGCTCCCCATTACAACTTTACATTATTTACTATGTACATAGTTATGATTGACATCTTTTCCAAATTAGGCACCTTTACTTCCATAAAAAGTATTATTTCTGTGTCTCATAAAAAATTTTGAGCTCTTTGGAACTCCATTTGTCATCAAAAACTTAGGACTCACATCTTTACTAAAGTACGCTTTGATCGAACTTTTAGTTCATGCCTACACATAATACGTTTTAGCATCAACAAGTCATAGCTCATCTCCCAACGAGTCTTTAGTTGTTCCTCAAGTGCTCTCCTTTTCTTTACATTATCTACCATGTATATAGCTCATCTCCTAACTAGTCTTTAGTTGTTCCTCAAGTGCTCTCCTTTTCTTTTGAAGATCAATCACTAAAGCTTCAAATTGCTCTAAGAAAGGAATCATACTCTACTCCGTTGGGGCTAAAGAACTAATGATCTCATCTAATCAACCAACTACATCCATAAGATTGCATCCACTAACCATTTTATATCAATAATATAAGAACTCCTCACCAAGCTCTAATACTGATTGTCGTAGAGACTTTTCATGTGCAACAAATTTGGAGTAAATTTGTTAAAATTCTCATATACTAACCAAGCTTAAGACATAAAGCTTAACTTAACCTTCCCTTTGTGATCATCAACCAACAATTTTGTTTATTTTTGAATGCCTCACACAAGTCATGCTTAAATAGTTCACTCACAATCTTAATCGCACAAATTTTTGGCATAAACAATCAAATAAACTAACAATAAAAATATGACAGAGTGAATCTTTTATTGATCAATTCATAATAATCAATACAAAAGAAACTTGACTTTGTTACAAGTTGAATTAACTCTATAAGACTACCGATATTCCTTAATTGAAACTCTTATAAAGAACTTTTTATCAAAGCTCTCAATTCTCTTACAAAAGATTGAATGTACCATGTTATCCGAATGAACTACTATTGATAACTTTATATAGGTGTACAAAAATTTAAGGACTAAATAAGCTAAAACTACTCATTTTCTCCACTAACTCACTAAGTTAGTGTGGAGTTGCCACTTCTTCCACTAATTTCCCTAAATTAGTTGGGAGTTATCTACTTCAGACCATTAACTCCTCTTTTGCATATGGAATAAGTATTTAAAAGATGTCTACTCATCATCACATTATTTGACCCACTTTCCCACTATTAGAAGAAATGCTCCCACATTATTAAGTAGTACTCACACTTTTTTAGGCCACTACTTGCATATTCTTGGTATATGTCACCATATCATTGACATATGTCATTGCATGTCATATGTCAGTAAGTACCTTGATAAGCTTTCCAGTTAGCCATCCTATGCCATCTTTGTGCATGGTCTATCCAAGCATGCCCATAATGTTGTCTTATTGCTTCATCACTTAAGTTAGCAATAATATGAGTTAATGTATAATAAACCTTGCCAGTTCATAGATTTTTCAACTCCTCGTCGAAGTTAAGCATCTCCACCTACCCTCAAACTTAGTATGACTTAGTTATTCCTTTTGTCTTTTGGTCTCACATCTAAATTTTACTTTTGATTAAAAATTTCTACCAATATGCATCAATATATACCAATGTTGGTCTACTCTTGAACTTTCATTAATAATACTTATTTTGGCTTGCTTACTTTGCCTTCCTTTATCACCCTGAGTGCTAAGCATTGTCTAAAGCTCACCATTTTTCTCTATATTAGGTTTTTCTTTATTTGGTTAGACCCTCCTTCGTAAAACTAGTAACATCACTTATAGTATAGTTATTAAGGTAGACTTCTTCGGTATATCCCCAAACATACCGAAGGTATTCGAGAACATACTCTACGAGGTGACACGCTAGAATAGTCAATCAATTATAACCATTAAAAACTTTTCATGCATCACATGCATATTTCGTAAAACTATTAATCAAATTGGGCCCACTTTTTTTATAGACATCATAATCACAATTATTATTACACTCATTGATCAATCCCATTTACAAACATTTCCAATTTGGAAATTCATTACAAAACAAAATTATTTAGATGCTCATGGTACAATAATTATGGAATACATTCTTTAATACAAAAATAATAGAAAAATCTATGCAGACGTGAACTGATCCCAGCCTCGATCTCTTACTCGAAGGCAATGGCTAGATTCCAATTTATCTAACTGGAGATCTTCTCTAAGCCTGAAAAATGTTACAAATTTTGGGTTGAGTTTTGTGAACTTAGTAAGTAGAACATCCTCGATGGCTCACTCAATCATATAACACATCAATTCATCAATTTAACATGTTGAGTCACATACATTTCATATTCACTTAAATCATATTTCACATTCAGAAATCATTCAAACTATTTATTTCAACCATTTAAATCATACATATCAAATGCATATGTGATGCTGATGAGACTCACTTTCAATTGTTATTGTTATGGTTGAGTACCTTTTTACTGGCCCATATCCCTTATGGATACCGGGTTTGTTTCAAATATTGTCCCATATTTCTTGTGGATACCAAGCATGTTAACAGCTGAGCCTATGGCTCTTGTGTATATTCCAAGCTTTAAGCTCTTTTAGATTGGTCACTCTGGTCATAACTGCCTTTATGTTATCATAAATTCATGTAATGAAATGCATCAAATTCATATATTTTCAGTCATTCACTTAATTTCAGTTTCACATTCACATTTATCATTAGACCTTAGTCTGGCATTCAACAATAATGTTGAGTATCACCTTTTGATTCAAATTCACATTCAAGGAACCACTTCCTATGTTCCCGCATTTATCAAACTCCTTAGACTATTAATGTCCGAAATGATCTCAATCACCTTCACATTCACATTCAGGAGTAATTCAATATAGAAATTTAAAACAGAACAAACAATGAAAGTGAGACCATCTAGGCCGACTCATAGTTTGCTCTAGATAACTATTGCATCGAAGTCCTGGTAATGTCTGGATATTATCTCTCTAATTGCTCTTTTATATCCTGCAACATAAATTTACGCACATCACAACTTTGGAGAATTATATAATTACTCATTTATGCATATATGTGTATATAGATTATGTACAATGTATGCTTAATGACAGTCTCGGGTATATTTCCTTTATTTTCATCTCATAATCATTCATACTTCAAAACTCATATATGTATAATTTGAACTTAGGTTTACACCTCAATAATACAAACTTATTTCAAGTTCATTACTCAATCATGCTCTAAGGTTGATGGCTCAATACCTTTGACTCTTATAACATCATTAATCAATCATTTACCAATCCTTTCCTCATGAATTCAGATGATAATGAAATTTGGTAGAGAGTAAGGACAATGTGTGAGGAGCTTGTGGTTCAAATTTCAGGTTAATCGGAGGTCTGAAGAAGTTATGATCAAAAGAGTGAAGGATGTTTAAAACTGTCAAAAAGCATTGCACCTTTACTGTCACAATCATGCTTGTGCACCATCATGCACTTCCTATTGATTCCTCTTTGTCTCGATTGTGCTTGTGCATGATCGTGCACTACCTGATATTTCTTCTCTGTCACGGTCAAGCACTACTTGATATCTCCTCTCTGTCATGATCATGCTTGTGCATGATCATGCAACTCCCTTGAGGTTTCCTCTCTGTCACAATCATGCTTGTGCACAATCGTGCACTAGCTGATGGCTTTTCTCAAAACAAATTTTTGGGTCAATTTTTCATAGCCATTTTGACGAGAAAAAAGAAGTATTTACGTAATACATTCTTCTAAAAAAATGTTTTCATATGTCTTCAGTTCCTAATGACACTAATATCATACAGTTTGGTTCAATATTCTATAAGTTAAACCTAAAATACCATAGATTGTTCCCAATTCGTGACAGCACACTATACTTAACTTAAAGCCAAATTTTGAAACCATTAAAGAAAGAATTAAAATTCAATTCCTCTTTGAAAAATATAGCCATATGTCTCTATTTTAATTTAAACTTAAAATCATCTCATTTGGATATCTATAGATCAAGATAGGGTTAAAATACAGATGCATATTCAGTGGAAATATTACAACTAACATATTCCAGTACACATTTAACTTCATTTTCAAGTTTACTTTGTCTCAAAACTATCATCCTAATTCTTCTCATTTCAAGACAATAAACTAGCTTTTTCTTTAAATTCAACTCACTCTAATTCATCTCTATATAACAACTTATAATTCACATTTCTCATATACCCAAAATAGAACATATTTATATCATTCTTTCATTCACATTTCTGCACTTATTATATACAAAAAAATTAAGTCATAAACTCATCTCTATATTCTTCATCTCATTAAAACATCATTTTCATAACCAACATATCTCAAAAATATCTTCAACACAACTCATGATCTACTATTCATCATATATTAAAAGATATGACATATTCCTACTTACATCCTTATCCATGTATCATCACTCTTCAGCTCCTTTTTCACTATCATTTAATCTCAAGATATTATCACAAATGTTTTTTATTAACCAACCCATTCATAACTTTAATATACTAAAAACAAAACATAAACTTATTTATTTTTACACCCATGTACAACATATATTTAACTTCTTGATAATGATCATTTACCACAAACTATCATCATATATGTTTCATTAATAAAGCCATGAAGATCTATAATAAGACAATTACTTGATTAGCTCAAAGCTTCTTCAAAAATCATCATAAAACCCTAGCCTCCCACATTACACGATCATTAACGGTTGAGGTGGAATAGAGTGGGTCTTTTTGTAACAAGATGTAGAAATAGCAAAGATCTTAAAGTATAAAGTGAAAGATGATGGCAACTTAACATTAAGTGTAGGTTTGGTAAGAAAATGTCGTTAATAGAGAAGAAGAAGGGAAGAAGATGAAGAACGAAATGAAGAGAGAACATTTAGCCAAAGAAATAAAATGAAAGACCAAATGGTTGTCTTTCATTTAGGCCATACATAAGTAAGGTGTGTGGCAAGGCAAGTGACACTAGTAACTTGCCACATGTCATCACCTTATGGTCTTCACTTGGTCTTTTAAACTAATAGTCCATTTGTTTCCCCATTTCTAATCCATTTGTCTCTATTTTTTATGACCCTTGTCATTAAATCTTAATGTCATTCACCAAAATTTCTACAGTTATCTAACACTTATTTCTTCTACTATTCATCAATTGTTCTACTACTTGGCATTTTTCCTAATCCAAAAATACTCATATTTATCATAAATTTCCCATATTTCACTAAAAATTCTAAATCACTAATTGTACACTCTAACTCAATTTTTAGACACATAATCCATAATTCACATTATAATCATATTAAAACAGTCATTTATACCTGAAAATGTCAAATGAGTGCATGAATAAATCATTGTAATGTGTGCAATAGTCAAATTCACGTGTATGTATGCTACATTATGTATGAGCATGAAGTGCATTTCTTAATTTTCTCAATGATATCTCTCATGTACAGTATTCTACGGTTTTAACCTTTAGCACGGGAGAACAGGATATTACACTTTACCTTCTTTTTCTTAATCTTTCGCAACCATGAAATTCATTTACTCCTTACCCACCTTCCATTTTAGGCATTTATTGTAACATCCCATTACTTGCGGGGAGGCTAGAATAGTAAATATGAGTTATTAATGAGAGATTAGAAATGCATTTTCATGCTCATGCATAATATGTCATACACATACACATGAACAGTGGAATCTTGCACATGAAAATAATTGCACATACATTCATGGATAATTTTGGGTATAATTGAATTGAGTTGTGACATATTAGGAATCTTGAAATTTTTATATTGGAAATTTTATTGGTTAGTATGATTGTTATATTTTTTAATTTTAGTGAATTTTAGGAATAATTTCAGAAATTTTGGATTATTATGGAAAATAGAAATAGGAATCAAATGATATTGGAGATAATTGTAATGTAAGGAGGAAGATAAAGGAATTAGTTCAAAAGGAACTTAGTTAGAGCCTTATTTATTACATAAGTGACAAGTGTTACTGACTTAGTTAAGTTGCTTTTTATAGTTTTGTTAGAAAGTAAGTTATGTTCTTTGGGAATTAAAAGACTTAGTACTATGTCCTAGTTACTTTCTTCGTAACCACCTTCTTCAAGTTTCTTCCAATACACAGAGTGTTCCATCAAATATCCTCCAAGAGTTAACTTTGTTTTTCCTTATCCTATACCACTCCCACTTTGCTATCTATTTCTACTGCCTTAAGGAAAAAAAACGAAGCTAGTCCATTTATACAATGGTGTACATGAATTGCATGGAGTTTAGGGCTTCGTGATAATTGAAGATTTTGGAGTTTTATCAAGTAAGTGTTATGTAAATCTTTTATAGTTGTTGATTTATGAGATAAATTTGATGAAATTACTGTCATTTGCATGATCATGGAATTAACGTACATCTTTATGAACACTGCACTAATAGGATGAAAAATCAGGATAAAATGTTATTTAGTATTTGAAGGTTATTTATGATCTAGTAATGTAGAAATGATTTTGGAGTTAGAAAGAGCAATAAAATGGTGTATGGGATTAGTGTGGAAATTTATAAAATGATGATGTTCAAACATGCTCTGTTTCTCTTCACTGTGATTATACATATATGTAGGTGTGTACGTGAATATGTGAGTGTTTTAGAGATGAACAAAAGAATGATGTTAGAGTTAAAGAATAGTTGTCAAATGATGGTCTGAGATTAGAATGAGTGTATAAATGAAAGTTGAGAGGAAAAATAGAGAATGTATACAAAAGTTGAAATATAGAGAATGGTGAATGGTAGAACATGAATAGGATAAATCACTGATTTTTGGTTTTCGATGGCATTTGACTAAACTTGCATATTTTGGGGTAGTGTGAATTTGTTGTATTGAGTTGAAGGGAGATGGAGTAGGAAGTCTAGGGATGAAAATGGAAAAGTTGGATTAGAGATTGGAAGACACCTTAGAGAAGTTGACTGAGAATGAAACAAAAAAAATAGATAAGAGAGGTAAAAAAATTTGTAATCTGAACTTCCATGATTTAATTGTATTGATCTAGGTAGATTTTGACAAAATTGTCTTCATAAAAGTTGTAGATCATTCTTTTAGCTTTCTATTGATATAAAGTTTGCAAAATTTGGAGTTTTAGATCAAAATTTATAGAGGTTTGAAGTTGGATAGCAACTTTGATGTTTTAAAGGTGAAAGTTGCCATCGTGCAATTGCACGATAGTGACATTGGAGGGTTGTTAGCTGATGAATATCCGATAGGTTTTTGACTATATCTTCTTCTTCTGATCTCCAAATGACATGAGACTTAGACCGTTGAACTCGTAAGGCATTGTAATACCTCTCCACCAAAAATCATAGGCATCCGAGCTAAATTGAGAGAGATTAAGTGTTAAACGTAGAACGGGTCTGACTATACTCTCATCCAACCTTTTTGTCTTTATCTGTCACCCCAGTGAGTTTTTCTCACGCCCATGTGTAACATCCCATCACCGATGGGAAGGGTATTTTAGTAAATTGGGATGGGTTAGAAGTATCGAATTATATCTCGGCA
>JANZLD010000006.1:46938940-46963228 GCA_026413575.1 Erythroxylum carthagenense
TATATCCAAGCATTAATCAATTTAGCTTAAAATTCATAACACATAACACTCAATGCATCATACTTAACAGTTTAAAAATGCAATGCACAAACAAATGGCTCGAGGGTTTTATAAAAACAGAATATAGAAACCGAAGTTTACCCCATGAATAGAATGAGTCCAATTTCAGAGTTCATATGTCACAAGCGAGCAGCCGGGAGAAAGCTCTTATCAACGTGTACGTGACAAATAAAATGGTTCCATTCTTACCCAAACAAAAGCACATATTTGTTTTCTCACATACTCATACTTTCATGCTTTTTCTTTTTTTCATTTAATACAAAATGTCATGACCTCTTTCAAGGTATAAAATAGTCATATTTCATCATGCATTTTCAACATTTACAAACAAGTCAATTTCAAACAAATCAAATCCAATCAATCCAACAAACACACATAGGCAAGAATTTGCCCAATTACACTATAACTATAAATATATTACCCACTTAATTAGCTTGCGAAAATCCAAGTCAAGCTTACCTTTCCCCTCGCTCTTTTATAAGATTCTTTTGTTTCCTAAAACAACCAAGGTTCCATTCAAAACAACATTCCAATAAAATTTAAAATTTTCAAAAATCACAAAAATTGCAATTAACACAAATTAAGCTCAAACCTAACCCACCCATAGTTCATCTAGGTTAGAAAACCTAAGACCTAGTTTAGAAACCCTAAAATCAATTGGGTTCTCTTAATTCATCTTGTTCCAACGCAAACCTTTCATTCTCTACACAAACCCTTTTCTTTCTCTAACTCCTTCATCCTCAACACAACCCATTTCTTTAATAAAGCAAGGAGAAAAATGGTTAATTTACCTTAACAAGCTTGATTTCTCTTCTTTTCTTCTTTCACCGAAACCCCTCTTCTTCTCTCTTATTTTCGTTTTCACTCTTCTCTCCCTTCAATTCATGATTTTCTGTTCTTAACAAGCATGACAACATATTCTTCTTCCCCTTTTTCCGTTAATGAGCCCAAAAAATCCATTTGACCCTTCCTTATAAGCTTATGTTCTTTTAACTTAAGTGACCTTCCAAAAATATCCTTGAACAGCCTTATTACCTTACTAATTTAATTCCATTAACCCATGCAATAAATCCTACTAACTTTGACATTATAATAACTCCAAAAATTAAATCTATCAAAACCTCATAATTCATTTACATCATGCTTAACTTAAAGAAAAAAATTTCGAGGTCCAACATTCACTGATGATGATTTGAGGAGTGACAAGCCTCATACACTAGTAGTATCCAATATCTAACATCATGCATCAAAGCTATCACCATTACCAGCAGCTTCTACCTTCATCAATCTCAACCGTTGGCAATATCTCATGTATCTAATGCCTAGGCTCCTCACCACATCTTCGCAATAATATAATAGGTCACTCACCATCACCATATAGATGCAAAGTTATTTTTTAAATGATAATCCGCTACTCCTCTAACCAATTACACTTCATCCCCTCAATAACCTAACTATAATTTAACCAAAAAGTATGGAACTCATGTTCTCCAATCAGTAGGTGACCTTCTTCTAATCGCCAAGACAATCACCTGATGCTCTCTCCAATGAAATCGCATTCGGTGGTAATAACTGAAAATTACAACAAAAAAAAGATCCCAAAAATCACAAAATCACAAATTTTCAAAAAAAAAGAAATAATGAAAACATAAACAAAGTTGCTTTAACATTAATTTAAGTTAGAGAATCAGTAAGCAAGAATGGTTCTTATTTAAACAAATTGGTGGATGGACATAATTGGATTAGCTAGTGTTGGGTGGATTCCAAACCTAAGGTTATAGATATGGATAACTACTTAACCTAGCTAAAGATGAGACTTGCAAGGAGCCATATTTTATGACTTACTTCAATCACTTGGTATTGGCAAATTCATTATAACCTCAACCATGTTAGGGTTTGTGTCAGGGAACATTAGTTTGAATCTTTTAGATTAAACAATTTAGTGTTTGCAAGTTTTATATTTAAAAAATAGATCTTAATGTTTTAGATCTAATTAAATCAAATTTATTTGTAAGATTACCAAATTATTCATGAATTAGATCTAATCTAATTTTAGAATTTATGATATGTAACTTTTGCATAATTAATTCCATAATTATTCAATAACAATTAAGTAACTTAAAGATGACTTTGATATCATTGTTAGGAAATCAGAGCAGTATTCGATCTTATGCATGGTGAAATAAATATAAAACATTTTTGTTTCATTTCTCAAAAGTTAAGATCACTTAAATTTTATGAAGACAATAAAATATGAATAATAAATTCATACCTTATTGTGTAGCTTGATCCTTTTCTTGAAGCTTCCCTCAAACTATTCGTGAAACTGGTTTATTGTTACCACTATAGTTGTAAACGTGTCTGACCTTTAATAATATACACAGATATTAAGAGAGCTCCATAAGTGGTGTATATATGGTAGACAAAAAGTGCTAGCTCCTTTATAGCTTGTGCCTGTTTATACTATCATTTGGACTTGTTAGCAATTAAACTAAAATTAAATTTTAATTTCAACTAACTTTAATTATCATTACAATTAATTCTAATTAAATACTAATTAGGCCTAAATAAGGTCCACTATCTTATATTGATCTTCTTTATTAAATATCTCATATTTCCTAAAATTTCCTAAACTTCTCCTCTCCTTTTTATTCCCTCTCCATCATACTATAATACTTCCTTTATATCTCACATAACTTTAATTCTATCAGGCATAGGTTGTCCGAAGGCTTGGAATCAGGTGGTGAGTGATGGAGATTCCTTGGTCAATCTTAAACTTACCTCATCTATTTTGGAAAAATCCTCCTTAATTATTTCTCCATCTCTGGAGATACTTCAAACAAGAGTAGCCAAATGAACCATAACTTTAGTTAGATTTTTCATAGAAAAAAAGACCCTCTTTTTGTCCATCAAAGCATGGATTCAAGGATTGTGGTCAAAACTTATACTATAGCAAGTTCTTGTAATAAAAGAAGATTAATTCATGTTCAAGTTTAGAGACACTACTAGTTTAGAATAGGTTATAGAGTAGAGTCCATGGCATTGGAAAGCATGAATTTCTGGAGATAAAGCTTCTCTTAAGACTATTCCACTTTAAATATGCTTTCACGACATACCAATAGAATATTAAACAATAATAAGGATAAGACATTTGGTAATTGTAATTTCAAAACCACTAAGATTGAATGAGAAAACAACAGGGATGAGCAGAGATTGTTTTTCCAAAATATATGGAGAGGTGGACATGTTATCTAAACTCCTTAATTCCCTACAAGTACTTACAATATGTAAGGAAGGTTAGCTCAAACCTATAGAAATTCTAATTTCTTACCTTTGGAAATGAGATCAATCAACCCCAAACTAAAAGTTGCATGCCTAAAGTTAAAACCTCTAACCCCTAGGCCTCATAAGATCTCATTCAACCTCATCCTCACTCAATCTCCAGTCCCAGCAACTCCCAAACATAAATTCTTAACCACTCATAACCTCTAACCTTACAAGATATTCCCTCTAATCTAAATCTATCTCCTTTAAATTACCTTAATGCTTCAAACCCCCTAATAATATTATTGAAACCCCTCCTGAAACCCTTTCTTCAATTCCAAGTCCTCTAAGTCCCAAAACTCGACTCACTAATCATGTTGAAACTCATGGTATTAGCCTTAAGATAGATTCCATCTCAACCAAAGAGTAATGCTCTTCAAATCCTAGTCACCCCATTAGCTCAAGAACTATAATAAGTGATAGGTATTTTTTTATAGTGTGTTTTCTTAGTTGTAGAATGTGTTATAAGGTGTTTTCTTGCATGATAATCATGTGTTTAGACTTAGATTTATGTTTTTATTAGTGTTTTGTGTATTTTATTCGATGATTATTGATTAAGGCAATAATTTGATCTCAATACATGATTTATGGGATGCTTAATGTGTTTGGATTATGAGTAAAGACAAGGAACTGCAAGAAAAGTTGAAAAAAAAAAGCTAGAGAAAAAGGATTGTCATAATCATACAAGTATTAGAACATCTAACAAGGAGATCAGAGAGGAAAAAATTCCAAAAGAACAAAGCTATAGAGTTTTCTAGCTCAAGGGCAAGAAGAAAAATGCATCCAATATTCAAAGCTATAGAGCTTTCCAGCTCAAGGGCAAGCAGAAAAATACATTCAATATTCAATCTCTTACTATTTCCTTTTCTTTCCTTATTTTTTAATGTTGATTATGAATGATTGTGGATTTATTATTACTATGAATTGATAAATTTTTTTATGAGTTACTCTTAAATTGTTTTGTTAAACTTTTATGTTCTTGATTTAATAGAAACATAACTTGTGGTGGTTATTATTTTAATCTTTAATCTAAATCTAGAGATTACTTGAAATATTTGTGTTATGTTGCACAATAAGAGTTGGTACCATAATAGACCTATAAACATTATATTAATGGGCAATTGACGAGAGATCGTAATTAGTTATTAGTTAACTATAGGATTGCTTCAAATCTAATTAGATAATTAGGAAAAGTTTTTAGAGATTAAGAGGTCACAATTAAATTCTTATCTATTTGAATTGGGATTACTTGTTTAGATCTCAAAAGAGGATAATCATAACTATTGGATATCTATGGTCAAGTATCATTAAATTAAGAAGGTGAGGTGAAAACAAAACAAAGATAGAAGTAATTTATAAGTTTTTATCATTGGTTAATCTCAAGTTCACTTATGCTTTGCTAATTGTTCAATTGTCAATTTTCTTTAAATTAGTCTATTTTCTAGCATACTTATTATATTGTTTACCTTAAACAAAGTCTTGCAAAAATTTTTAGGTATCTAATAACAATTCTTATAAGAATGATACTATTTATACTATAAATATATAACCTGTATACTTGCGGTATAGATAGATTTAAAAAAGCAAAAAAAATTCAAAAAAAACAAGTTTTGGGTATTGTTGGTGGCTGTTGAAGTTTTAAACAAAAAATTGTATTTACCATAAGTATACAAATCATATCTTAGCGTATAACAAGTATTGTCCCATGAGGATTGGAGTAGTTACCTAACAATTGTTGTAATCTTTGTTTAAGGTAAACAATAATATAATTTGCTAAAAGTCAAACTAAAATAAAGAGTTGATAATTAAACAATGAAATAAGCAACAATCAATTTAGTTGATTGATCAATAATGAAAACTAAGAATTGCTTCTATCCTTATTTATTTTTACTCTACCTTATTGATTTAATCGTACTTGACCCTAGATATCAAATGATTATGATTATCCTCTATTGAAAACTAATAAAAGATTCCCAATTAAAATAGATAGAAATTGAATTGTGATCTCTCAATCTATGAAAACTCTTCATAACTATGCAATTGGATTTGAAGCAATCTTAAGTTTTTTTTTCAAAAATAACCTTAAATCGTCAAAAGTTTTAAAAACTTATGACCTGGAAAAAGCTCCTTGCACTATCATGCATCCCATGCATGTTTGTGAATGGCCTCGCTCCCACTCTCTATCACGATCGTGCATAGGATGGATGATCATGCCAGAGAGCCACCAACTTACTACTACTTCATGCACGATCATGCTAGACATTACTTTCTAGCCTTTTCTTCTTCTTTCCTTCAATTTTTCTTATCTTCACTCATCTCCAAATACATCAAACAACCTTTGAAACATAAAATTAAGATCAAATTCTTGACTTAAACAACAATCAAACAAACAAAACACACAAAACACTAACAATAATATAAATCTAAGTCTTAAACATATGATTATCATCTAAGAAAACACTAAAAACACACTCTAAAAAACACACTATAATTTACACCTATCAACTTCCCACACTTAAATCTTTGCTTATCCTTAAGAGAAACTAAAACCACAAAACAAACAAACACATAAACACACATTCATACAATAATGCAATAATGGTACAATGACATTATTTCATGAAATTAACTTAGCCATAAACATCAATCATTTAAAAAGTTCTAACACTCTAAATTATCCCATTCATATTCTAGTTCTTTGATTTAAATACATATATTAAGTAAAATATTGACACCTATTCATACATCTGTGACACTTATAAGCATGCACTCATTCTTATATACCAATTAAAAAGGTAGGCCATCACTAAATACCCGCTCTTAAAATTGTTTGGACATTTAACAAGAAGATCAGTAGGTTCAATTTTATTGACAACATTATACTTGTACATTTCATTTAACAATAACCTAGTCTTTTGATGCGAAGGCAAACATCTTCTTACGAATGTCCCTTAATTACTCAAATAGGTTGTGTTTTATCAAGCTTGGTTAGTGTGTTATTCTAAGCCTTTAACACAAAGACAAATATTTTTTCGTGATTGCCCTTAGTTAGTCAGTTTTATCACAACCTACAACTGGCTATTAGCTATATTCTTAACCCATTTTTTAAAATGGGCTAGCAAAATAGGAAATTTATTTGACAATTTTTTTTACCTACATAATTTCTTCTTAGTCAATCATTTCCATGAAAGTTTGCTAATGATGTCTACTAATTTAAATGAATTTAATTATAAGTGCATAAAAAAGTGTCATAAAATGAAAGAATAAGTACAATATTCTGACAACATGCATATTCACCTCAAAACACTTTAAACACTAACTTCAAAAGCTAATGTGTCTTCACAAATTAAATTATCATGTTCGTAGATAAGCTATTTCCTTTCGATTTCATGTCATTGACACATTAAAACAATGCAAACATCATATAAAAAATGTTTACACATTGGTAACATAATTAAAAACTAACACAATGCAAATGCAAATTAACACACAAATGATATGAAATTGCAAATATATATCCCCACACTTGAATAATACATTGTCCTTAATGTAGAAAAAAAACTTAAACATAAGCAAACACAAACTAGTAGAGTAGTAAAATTTAAAAGAAATAGAAAAGAAAGGCAAGAATACTCATGGAGATGATGATGGTGATCATGTAGGAGATGGTACTTGGACACCTTGCACTGAAAAAAAAACTTTAGTAATTTCTTGGTTTTGTTTGGTAATGATATTGTCTTAATTGATGAGACAAAAGAGGATGTCAATGTTAAGCTAAAACGTTGGAAGGAAACGTTAGAGTCAAAGGGCTTTAAATTGAGCAAGATTAAGATTGAGTGCTTAAAGTGTAAATTTTTAAGTCATTTGGTGGCTTTCAAACTGGAGGTAAAAATTGGTTCTAAAATTATACCACCAAAGAGTATTTTAAGTACCTAGGGTCTCTCATCCAAAACAATAGAGATATTGATTAAGATATAGTCCACCGTATTAAATTAGGATGGTTTAAATGGAAAAGTTCATAAAATATTTTATGTGACAAAAAGATACTACTCAGGCTAAAAGGCAGATTCTATTGTTTAGCTATTAGGTTGACCATGTCATATGGGACGGAGTGTTGGCCTATCAAACAAGTGCATAATCATAAGTTAATGATGGTAGAGATAGGATGCACCATTGTATATGTAACCTTACTAAAAGAGATAAGGTCAATAATGTATCGGTAAGAGATAAATAAAAGGTGGCTAGTATTAGTGAAAAATTAAGATAGATGATGCTTAAGTGATTCAAGCATGCTAAAAGGAGCACCTTGACACCCCAGTGATAAAATGAGAGAAAATAATACTTAAAAATTATAAGAGAGAAAAAAAAAGGCCCAAAAAATTAAAAGGAAGTGATCAAGAATGATATGACTTTATTGGAATTTGCCGAGTACATAGTCTGCAATAGAAAACTTTAGCATATTATAATATAGATAAAGGATCTCAGTTAGATAAGTCAGTCTTAGCCTTAATATTTTGAATACGTAATACTTCCCTCCTAGTTATTTAGCCCTCTTAATATTAGCCTAAACAATATCTTACTTAACCTAACTAATTTCTTATAATGACTGGTTTGATTTATTCTTATACTTGTCATTTTTAGTTTATATATTTATTTACTTATTTTATCTTTTATTATTAATTTTTACTGTGCTCTGTGTTAATATATTTTTATTCATATGTATTTATTTATATTTTATATTATATATGATTTTATCAAAAACAATATTTTTATTTTTATTTTTGTTACCCATGAGGTGTTCTAGAAAGATCTCAACTATGAAAAGGCACCTTTAAGTCATCCATATCAGATTAATTCCTGCTCAAATTAGATAAGTCCCTTATTAGAGGTAAAATTTTGACCTTAAATTTTAAATGACTGCATATATAAAAATAGTTTGAACGTATGACCTCACTTAAATCACTATTTTTTATTAAGTAAGAGCTTCTTTCACGTTGCAGTAGTACTCTCATTAGCTTTTGAGAGCGGCAGCAATGAATAGTGAGATTGATGGAGGCGAAAAGAGACGCAAGAAAAACCGTAACATTTGAGCAAGTAGCACATGACATCTAAAAGAAGGGTGGTAAGGTAATTTCGTAATTAACAATCAATTCTTACGTGCCGGTGAAATGCGGGTGTATTTTGACGCTTCAGTAAAAGTTTGGAAAACTCAAAAACCAAATTAGCATTTTCTCCATTAAAATTTTGGGCAAATATTCGGCAGGAAGTGTCGGTTAATCTAAGTCATCGAACCAGTTTCTGCTCCTTTACTTCTCAGGTTAGCCGCAACAATTTGGACGCATTTCTTTGCTGCTCTTTTTTGACATGATTTGGGAAAGCCTCTACCTTCTCCTACAAACTGTTTCTGCTCCTCTGTGCCATGCTATCTCCTTTTGCGTTTTCGAGGAGAATTACCAGATGCGTAATTCTTAAATCGTCCCTTTGTTCTATTTCTTGTAAAGGTAACATCCAAATTAACCCCCAAATCGATCAATGCTTACCAAATACTGCTGATTTTGAATCCAAGATTCATTTTTTAAAACGTAATCCATATCCGGATAGCTTGATCAAGGTTTTGCAGAGTACCACAGATGTAAACTCTGCTGTTAATTTATTCAAATGGGTTTCAATCCATAAACGCTTTGACCAAACTGCTGATACGTATTACTGGATGATTATGAAGCTGGGTATGGCTGGAAAGGTCAAGGAAATTAGTGATTTTTGTGAAAATATGGTGAAAGATGGGTGTGCAGGAGTGGAAAACACTTTCCTTTTGTTGATATATACATTTGTTAGACGTGGTAGGATGAATGAAGCTACGCAGATTCTTGTTAATATGGTTAAGGCTGGTTACAGGCCTTCTGTTGATGTATTCAACTTTCTATTGGGTGCTCTTCAGGACGGTAGGAGAGGTTTTGAAGAAATGTTGTTTGTTTACAAAGAGATGGTAAAAGCTGGAGTGGCACCTGGAGTTGATACTTTGAATTATTTGTTGGGGGTTTTGTTTCAGACTGAAAGGGTTGATATTGCGTTGGATCAGTACATGAGAATGAACAAGAAAGGGTGTAACCCAAACAGCAAGACTTTTGAGATAGTTATTCAAGGACTTATTTCTAACAATCGAGCGGATGAAGCTGTTGCCATTTTGCAGGAGATGTTAGACCTTGGGTGTCAACCAGATTTGAGTTTTTATTCGTCTATCATACCTATGTTTTGTATGGAACATAAAATGGAAGATGGGATTCGGTTGTTTAAGATGATGAGAACTTCTGATTTGGTCCCAGATTCGTTAGTTTATGGGGCTTTGGTACAGTGTTTGTGCAATAACCGTTGTTTGGAAAGTTCTGTAGCCCTTTTTGAAGAGATGATCGAAAATGGTTTGACACCTCCAGACACTGTTTTCGTAGATCTTGTAAATGGGTTTTGTGAGAGAGGGAAAGTAAGTGATGCAATCAAACTTTTGGAAGACAATGATGTCCTGCACACTTCTCCATATAATGCATTGCTTATACATTGTTGCAATGCTGATAATTTTCATACTGCGAAATGTCTGCATGAGAAAATGATGGAAAGGAATTTAAACAATTGCCATTCATGGAATATTCTTATCAGATGGCTTTGTGAGAAAGCGGATATCAGGCATGCATATGAACTTCTGGGTAGAATGATTATATCTTCATCGATTCCAGACTCTGCCACATACTCAGCATTAGTCCTTGGTAACTGTAGACTGATCAAACACAGGGATGTCCTAAAACTATTTCTTCAACTTCGTGCCAAATGTTGGGACATAGGTTCGCTTTCTTACTCCGAGATGATCAAAGCCTTTTGTGGAGCACAAAAGTTTTCAGAATCTATTGATGTGTTTAAATACATGTCAGAGAACAGATACTCACTACATCATTCCTTATTTAATATGCTGATCAAGGGCATTTGTGACTATGGAATGGTTGATGAAGCAGTCACTTTACAATTGCTGGCTTATAATTCTGGTACTTATTGTGCTAATGAGACTTATAATTATATTATGGTTAGTCTAGCCACACCTAAGAGGGGAAAAGATCTATTAGCATTCCTGTCACGGATGCTGGTTGAGGGTTGCACGCCTGATGGCGAAGCGTATTGCACTGTGATACAGAGTATGGTCTCCCAGAACCGAGTAAAGGAATCTTCTTGGTTTTTCAATAGGATGGTTAATGAGGGCTTAATTCCCGATTTAGATACATTATACAAAATTCTTCTATATTTGGGTAATGAATACCAATTATCTTTGATTTCAGCCGCTGTTCACAAACTTACTTCTCATTGTGAAATTTTAGATTCAGGCATGTATAACATACTAGTTAAAGGTCTGTGGAAAGAGGACAAGAAAGCTGAGGCATGTCAACTATTGGATTTAATGTTGGATAAGGGTTGGATGCCAGATGCTACAACGCATAAATCGTTGATTGGTTCGGTAGACATGAAGGAAGTGGATGAGGAAACCTTGACCATCAGAGATAATATTGGTGACATTCTTACGGAAGGTTTGGGGGAGGTTAAGAGTGTAAGTTGTATGGGGAGATAATTTTTCAGACTGTATATGCCAAAAAAGTCAGTGTAGAAGATAGAGCCTGGACAATTTTCATCTTTATACTTCAGTGTTCAAATAAGAAGACTGAGGCTTGATGTTTGTGATCTTAACATCCCTCTTTGTATACTATTTAATTTAAGATAGGGTTGGGAGTAAGTTTTTTATTATTTATTATTGATAAAAGCATTTTAGGTATTCAACTGAGGACTGCCTCAGAAGATACTAACCTTTATTCTCAAGATATCCATATTGGCGATGGTTTGTGCATCCTTACTAAAAAATGCAGCACTTGGACTTAATGGAAACACAAGATCTAGAACCATCCACATGTAAGGATAATTCACCTATATATACAGAAGACCATGTCAATGGTGAACGAGAAAATGAGGCCTCTATTTATGTAAATGCACAAGTCCTCGAGTGCTCAGAGAGTTTAAATAGATGATGAAACTCATGAAAATAATGAGCTTCAGTACCTTAAAGAACGCGTTGAAACTTACCCATGAAAAGCGAGTACTCACAGCTCCAAACACCTTTACAAATGTACTCCTGACACCCTACAATGGCCCTTTGCAAGTGGACTTGTTATGTCCAAGACCCTTGCATCTACTGCATTGAAGCTGACGTTTGACATCTTGTGCTCCATATTTCTTTGAGGTGGGTCGGCCTGGAGGACGACGAGTAGGTGGTGGGCTTACATTTACTACAACATCTGAAGAATCATTCTGGACTTGCCTTTCTACAATGGGCACAGAGTGAACTGACTGTGAATAAGTTAATCTGTAGCTCTCAGTTGTGAAATATCTAGAGCAAAATTCGTAGGGACTCCTCCCAATACACCCAATGACAGCAATAGCATGACAGCAAGGTAGACCAGTAAGCTGCCACCCTTTGCAGCTACAATCCCAGCGGTCAACATCAACTACTTCAAGAGATTCACCACGAACCTCAAATGTGCTACCAGCTGACAGTAGCACATGGAGGGAAGGGACCTTTAGAGTCTCCTTTTCTAGTTTTTCCTCCATGGATGGAACTAATCTTGTCATCCACTGATTAGAATCTGTCCTCCGTGAATATATCAACTCCATAATCTTACCCCGAATCACATCAACCATATGGGTAATTGGTAACTCATGAGCCTCAGATGCCCAACTATAGAATAGCTCCCCAAAGTTGGATGTCATATGGTTATATCTCGCACCCTGGAAAATTGAATTTGCCCAGTTTTGTGGCTCACTTTGTACGATCCAATTGTAGGCTTCCAGCGAAATACCTTTGATGCTCTCAACGCACCGATGAAAGATTTCAGGGCTGGGAGCATAAGCAGCGGCATAGAAGTTTTCAACAATAAGTGGCTTCACCTCATGAGAAAACTGCCCCTTCAACTCCCGAATAAGTTGTTCAGACAAGTGGCGTAGGCAGTAGGCATGGTAGGAACCTTTAAAAATCTCAGAAATTGACTCTTTCAAACCCTTTTGTCTATCTGCTACAAATGTTAACGGACATGATGTGGACAAAGCAGTTTTCACTTGAATCAAAAACCAGTGCCAGTTATCATCAGTTTCTGCATCCACTACAGCAAAAGCAACAGGAAATGCGCCATTATCTCCATCAGGAGCTGTTGCAGCTAGTAACGTGCCTTGATATTTTGATTTCAAAGGTATGCCATCAAGGAAAAGGAGAGGCCTGCAACCTTGAGTAAAACCATATAATGATGCATGGAACATGATAAATAATCGCTGAAAAGTTGAGTCTTGCTTTGTGGTGAAAGTAGCAAAGCTTCCCGGATTTGTTTCTATTATCTTCTCACAGAAATGGGGCAGCTGATTATATGCGTCCTTGTATGAACCCTGAAGTTGTTCTTTTGCAATTTCTTTCCCCCGCCAAGCTTGAAAGTAATTAAGTTGGATTCCATACTCATGTTTAATATCATTTACAATATCCTTGGGTTTGTAATTTGGAAATACCTTCAACTTTTCCTTGATAATACTGGCCACCCAGCTCCGAGTTGCCTGATGGCCTGTTGTCACCACCGATCCTTCGCATGTATGTGTTGAATTCATCTTCTTAATGCAAATTAGTTGTGTGGTAGACAACCTTGATGCATGAATCCTCCATGGACAACCTTCTGCTTTACATTTAACAGTCACCCGGTGACTGTCATTTTTCTTATACCTAAAAGCAAACTGATGTGCAATCGCATATCTACGCAGTGATTCACGAAATTCATGAACACCACTGAACCTTTGACCAACCCCGGTAATTGTGTTTTGCCACTGCTGTGCACCTTGGGCGCTCTTTTCATCACTGGAATCAACAAGAGGAAGAATGGGTGAGATTTCAGATGCTAGATTAAGCTGTGCATCCTCAATATGAAGATCAACATGGTTGGTATTGACCACAATGTCAATAGGTCCAGCAATTGGTAAGCTGGAATGGACAGTATTGTCTACACTGTCTTCTACAACACCAAGAGGGGCATCAATTGGAGCCACTGCTTCAGACAGTGTTGTTCTGCTAGATCTACAAAAGGAATTGCAGAAGTTAGATCAATAGATTCAAAAATGATAAAATGTTTTTAGCACAGACATCAAGACGACTACCTACTGCCAGGCAAGTTTGAAACATCGGGAAGAACAGCATCCTCCACTATTACATATATGTCTGTCGTAATAGAGTCCCCATGAAATTTTATCATCCGTTTTAGGTCCTTGTCATTTGAGATAGTAATCAGAGTCTTGTTGTTTCCTGGGAGAAAGTACTTAAGACATATGGCATTGATGCCACAGTTAAACATCTCAGCAATTTCCATCTTGAAGTCATTTAACGTCAAGTCATCATCAATGTCTATGGCGTGAGCATCACCACCTCTATATGACAGGGAACCAGCGTTATCAATATGAAATTCACCACCTGACTGACAGATTGCTATCAGTTTTGGCCTTGCCATACTCTACCAACAATAAAAAAAACAAATAAATAAGTACTTGTCAGTCATCCCGAATAATTAAACAAGGTAACGAGTTTTCAAATGGTAAAAAAGTTGTGAATAACACATCAACATGCATCAGGAATCCAAAACCTCGTCATTTCAAAGTTTAGAGGTCTATCAGAAAGAACCTAAAAACCAATCTATGTGTTGTTGCTCATCACACACACACAACAACACAAATACACAATTGCACAGTCCACAAGTACTTGATTTCAGAATTCTGACAGATCCAGCAGTAGTAAAAGGACTGCAAACAGGTCCTCAACCTTTACAGATTAAAGTTCCAAGACCAAGAAAGGGATTCTGACAATGCTAACCAAACCCAAAAGTCGGTAGCCCTTAATAGCAGGTCCTCGAGCTTTACACATTAAGCTTCCAGGATCAAGATAAGTATTCTGGCATTTAAAACTTAAAAAGTGATTATAATGCCAAATTAATTGACCATATCATTCAATTCTATTTGTATCCAACAAAATAAATATGTTGTTTTTACGAGCTTTCATGCTCCAGAATAAGAAAATGAAAAAATATATATAACAAATGAAGAAGTTATTGAATTATCAGCCACCGGGAAAAAGCTCCAGACATATTTGCCCATAAAGCTACAGGAAATCATGAATAAACATATGATTAAAAACCCTTTTGTTATTCAGAATCCATCAAATGAATGTTTCATCAATAACCCAGAAAGAAGAATATTATAAATTACAAGAACGAAGCCAAATTTAAGAATTACCGTCTCCCTCCGGCTGTATCTTTTGGGAAAAGCAATAAGAACCGCCAAAGAAAAAGAGGGTAGATGGGTTTAGATATGTACCTATCAATTTGTACCAGTGTAACATGGAATGTGGGATTGAGAAATAAAATTTCAAAATTTGTGCAACAAAATGAAAGCAGCAGAATCAGTTAGCAGCCGCATACACTGTCCATATCGTCTGGGTTAATAATTGTGAGCATATAGAAGTAAAATAGGAGTAGAAATGAATCAAAAGGTTGCATACCTAACCCTAAATTTGTCAAATAAGCCTCACAACCAAAGTCATGAGTTGCAGTCACACAGACACGGAGAGGCGGGGTTTTGGTGAAATTTGTTGGTTTCTCTATTTTATCTTATTTTAGATTAAAAATATTATATATAGCCTAAGGTTGGTTAAGTGAATAAGTTGTACATTTTATTGTTGGCTAAATTACATAAAAATCACATACTTATCTCAATTATATAATCTTAGTCTAAAATTTAAGAAGTGACGGTAAAATATCTAACCTTTTAATTTGTTGTAAAAATAATCCGATGTTAAGTTTTCCGCTAAGAGTACTAGCATGACACACCACATTAGATTTTTTATACTTACAACATGGCTGCCACATATACACTATTTTTCAACTAATTAATATTTTTAATTAGTTGATCAAGATGGAAGTTGCCTAAGTGCTGAAAAAAGAAAAGGAATGGAAGTTGCTGAGAGGTTGGTAGTACTCCTTTTTATGTTCCTCATTTTAATCGTCGTCTCCCTTGTGGCGATGACGATGGTGGGTATAGGAGTGGTGGTTACAAGGAAGCTCCATGATTGTGTGTTGATGTAGTAGATGTAAAGAGAGGAATGTATAATGTTATTTTGATAGATTAGTTAGTTGTTTTACTTAGACTATATAGTGAGGACATGTACACATATAAAAAAGTAAACAATATGAGAGAAAATCAAACCCAATGGATTAAGGTGAGAATAAAACATATTTGATTTAACTTTTTTATATTTTAACAAAAAATATTAATTGGTTGAAAATTAGGGTGCATGTGGAAATATCTAAAGTGGCATGACTCATCAGCACCATTAATGAGAAACTTAACGTCGGAATATTTTTGTAATAGATTAAAAATTTGAGTATCTCAGTATCACTTTTTAAACTCCCAATTAATATTTCAAAACTGAGATGATTTTGAATTTTTTCTATAATTTACCCTCTATTCTTTTAATATTATCCATCCAGTCGACTTAAATCAATCTCATCTTAAGGAATAAATTAATAAATAGTAATTACTCTAATACCTAGTCGACTTACTTACTACTATACTAAAAAAGTTATTCAATTCAATCAAGTTTAAGAATTAAAATATTATTGAATTTTAAAAATAATTGTTTGGAAATAAATAATTAAATTATGTAGTATTTAGTCTTTTTTTCTAATTGTTAAAGTATTAGAACTTAAAACTAAAATGTCAAATTTATTTGTTTCTTGTCTCGAATACTATGTAAATAATTTGTGGTGATCAAGTTCTTTTGTTTTGTACTGTATTGGTCGATGTCGATTGGAAAATAGTAATGAAACTAATAGTATCATACTAGCTTATGGTACTAGCTAAAAAATATAACACCAATTAAATACCTATATAATTTGTAAAATTAGAAAATTTATGATTGAATTAAAAAAGTTTTAAAGTTTGTATCAAGTCCTCCTCCATTTTTTCATTCTTCTGCTTCTCTCTCAAAAACCATAAATTTTGAATACTAACCTCTTACAGTCATTCATTCATTTATGTCACTCCCTTATCATCGTGCTACCACTGTGATTGTTACCGAAATTGAATAGTCGTTTGCCTTACTACTTATGCTTTCCATCAATTGTTACTACTTGGAGAAATGAAAGGAGACCAGTAACATGTTGTCTTTTATGATTTTAGTTTATTACTTTTTTGGTTCTATGAGAAATTAGACTAGAGTATATTATGGGTATATTAGGTCTTATAAAATAGACTAAAATAAATCTGATTTTAATTGTGGGTGCAACTTAATTGTTGTTATAAGTATAGTTTTTGTAATCTAATTTTTATATTTGGTTTAAGGATTCACATTGGTTTATAAATTATCAATTAGATGAAGATTACAACTTGGATCGTGTCATTTGTTTACATTCAAGTCAAAGCTAAAGTAGTTAAAACTGAGAGTAACCAAATCCAAGCATTAATATTTACAAAAGTAATTGCAATACAAAATTGCATATTCACGAATTGGATGAATATGCTTTAAGTAATAATTGAAACCAAAAGTTTAATTAAATAATAAAAAGCTTTAAGCTTCGATTTCAAGTTCTACTATAAAATCAATTTATATTAATTATATTATTTTAAATAATAATTAAATAAATAAAAAGAGAAGAAAGAAATACAAATTTATATATTCTCTTTTAATAATTCCATAATATCTATTTCATCAAACAAATTAAAATTGATGGATTCATTTTGAAACACTATTGCTTATTGTTATTGTATGTTGATCATTCACTTAATGACTTATATTTATTTGCTTGTTTACAATTAATAGGTGAATGTGTTTTGATTTAGTTAATTATACTTATTCAATTACATTTATTTTTATAATTAAGTAGAGGAATTTTCAAGTACTCCTAATAATTCAATCTCTTTAGGAAGATTTAATGATTTAATTTGAGTGAAATCTAGACTAGTTCTTAGCATAAAGAACCATATACTATTTGTTTATATTTAATGAACATTTGAAAGGTGGGACAATCACCAGATTAAAGAAGCATTTTGCTTAGATCAAAGGTGATATGGAGCCTTATAATAAAATTAGCCATAACATGAAATTTTAGATGAAAACTTTGCTTCAAGAGTATTAGAATGAGAAAGGTAAAATGCAAAGATTGTACCACAAAATTGGTAGTGGAAGGATTTTTTGTTATGGTCGGGATGATATTGGTATTCTTAAAGGTGGTGCTCCTATAAAAAAAGAAGGGATTTGTGCACTTGATGTGAGGAAGAGAAGAATATAGGTGTCTAACTTTTTTTTCTCCATGAAGAAATCTTAGAGCTCAACCTTTAATTAGTAATGCCTTACAATATAAAGAAGCAATCATAATTTAGACATGACAATAGCTGGATGGTGGTATGATGCAACATTCAATAATGCTCAATCTTATTGTTACCAACTTGATGTTATTGCCTCTTATAATCTAGGATATAAAGCTTCTTCAACTGATGACCACAGAAGTAATCTTCTGAGTAGCTTTATTTATAAAATAAAAAGTTATTTGGATGATAAAAAATAACTTTGGCAACTTATGAGTGTTCAATCGTGTGTAATAGTTAGACAAATAAAAAACATGAGCCTATTATTAATTTTTTTTAGTATATTATACTAAAGGGATGATGTTTGTAAAGTCCATTGATGTATTAACCTTGTAAGAAATGTTGCTACTTTATTTAAGATATTTGATGAAATTTTGAATAAAGTTAGGTTTAAAAACATTGTATAGTTCATCAATGATAATGATTATAATTATTAAGCAATTAGAAAAAGGTTCCAAAGTAGGTATAATTCTTTTTATTAGACTCCTTGTGTTGCTTATTGCTTTGATCTGATGATGCAAAATATAATAGATGTTAGATACTTTCCTATCATTTTTTAAACTGTACAAAGCAAAAAAAAGTGTCCAAGTTCATCTATAATCTTGCATAAGTTTTGAATTTGATAAGAAAGGGTTTAACTCTTGGTAGGAATTTTTAGCATCCTACTATTACAAGATTTGTAACTAATTTCTTATCGCTTTATTATTTTATTTTAGTGAAGAAGGTGTTGACAAAAATATTTACAATTAATAAGTAAGTTACTTCTCAATATGTTAGGTCTGATGTTGAAATGAAGATTTTTAGAATTATACTTAAAGACTATAAATTTTGGTCCTAATGTTAATTTTTCATCCAAGTTTATGAGCCTTTGGTGAGATTACTTTGTCTAGCCAATAATGATGGGAAGGTAACAATAGATTATTTCTATAATGCATAGAAAAAGCGAAGGAAACAATCAAGGCTAATATAAAAAGTAGGTTTTCCTTGTATACACCTTAGATTGCTGTCATCAATGAAAGATGAGAGGAAACTTTACTCTCTATTATTTGTTACTTGTTTTGAAATTAATTATCTCTTTATTTTATATAAGGTTATTTTTGTTGTCTTACAATTACTTAGTAGGACCAATTCAAAAGTGACATTCTAAAATTATAAAGGTTTGCATATTTGAGTTTTGAGTCAATGTCTGAGTGTAATTGAGTATGAAATAAATTGAAGCATATTTGAATTCAAATATTCCAAGAAAAGAAATAGATTAGAATAAAAAAAGGACTGAATGATTTTGTCTTTGTTCGATATAACTTAAGCTTCAAGAAATGTACATTATTATCATTATTAAGTTGAATATAATTTCTTGTAATTTTTTAATAATTTAATTTTATTTGTTTACTAGGATTCTTAATAGATCAAGTAGTTCTAGAAATCCAATTTGCCTTAACCATATCAATCTTTTAGTAAATCAAGTTTGTAAAGAACTAAGCTTAGAAGATAATATTAAATAAGAAAGTATTTACATTTCATTTGGTGTAATGAATTTGAATGATGAAAATGATGTGACTCTTTCATCAATGAGAATTTTGTTCCAAATAAAAATTTAAGTCACTGTGATTTGAACAGATATACCTTTGAATGAAGTTCCATGTTTTTCATTTTTCCTCTTTTCTTTTAATTTCACTTGTATATGATGTATATGGTAAATTATATACATGCAATATAAAAATAATTATTTAACCTCTAAGTGTTTTAGTTTTAGGTTTTACTTATATTTTTCTATATTTCTAGACATAAACTCTTGTTTTTTTCTTTTTTTTTAAATAGTAAAGAAATTTCATTAACTAAATATAGGTACACTCCAACAATGTACATTAACTTACAAGAAAACCTACTAACTCATTTATGATATTCTCAAGTATATCCAATCTAAGTTAAGATTTTACAAATGGTGTTTATATCTCAATTATGAGGACATTTTAGTTTTAATCCCTCAAGCTAAAGCTACCAATCTGAGCTTGGTATATAATCTACTTAGTCTAGCATTAATATCTACTCTTGCATCACCAAAATATTTCCATTCATTTCCTTTCATATGTGATAGATATGCAATCATCACGAAGAGCTTTTTGTAATACTTGGCTTTTATATTAACATTTGAAGCCTAGGTAAAAGTGGTCAACCATTCCTATTAAGGCATTGGAGGCTAAAAAGTGTAACTAGGATGTTCTATAATATTAAGGAGTATACACATTCAAAAAAGTATTTAATCATATGATTCTTGGCCATCCATATACAGAGCACAGTTGAGGTTGTCAATATGGAATTTTAGCTTGCCTGGTACCTGATCTCTAGTAAGCAGCTAGCCAATATATAAAAGAGTGTGAAGGAGTAATGTTACTATCCCACACGAGTACCTAGAAAGGACTTCTTTTAAGGTTTCCCAACAACATCGTCTTGCATAAAGTAGTGGAAAAATTATGATCTATCTAGACACTATTACACACTTTCAGGAGTGAAGGGATCAGGTAAGTTCCTTGGCATATTATGAATTATAACACATAAGTCTTTTAAGGAATGGCTAGCATTAGTTCTTATTCATTATCAGTGACTACACTTTAATATTAATAGGAACTATAGCTTTTAGCATATGATATTCCCTAAGTAGATATAATGGACCATGTGAGTGCCAAATGTCAAACCAAAAGTCAATGTTCAGTCCATTAGTAACTTTGTGTTTGATTTGTGCCTGTACGAAATGTCTAGTGTGTAAAATCTGTTGAAAGGTACATGAATGAGTTTGTTTAGGTTTCACAGCCCATATGCTTTCACCTCCATGTTGTTTTCGAAGGCATATTATACTCCATTTGACATTTAGGGCTTTTCTGTTATTGTTACTTGAGTCGCTCCATACAAACTCCTTGATCAACCTATCAATTTTCATAAACATACTATTTGGTAAAGCAAGGTGTGAGCACTAATATATATAAAGGTTATTAAGTATAGATATTGCTAACTGTAACCTTCCACCTTAAGATAAGAACTTGCACACCAGGGAAGCAATTTATTTTCCACAGTGGAGATCAAAGGAGCAAAATTTGCTCCACTGAGTTTCTTGGTAAAGATGGGAACCCCCAAGATATTTAAAAGTAAGATGTTGACACGTTAGCCCCAGTGAAGAAGAAATTGAGTTCACATTAGTTTTAGCGAAAGTAGAAAATTATATGGAGCTTTAAATTAAATGGAAACTCAAAACTAAGACTGGTTTAAAAGTTTACAAAGAACTTATCATCAATTTTTTAATGTATTATTTGACCCACAAAGCATTAGTAGATCATCATCAAAAGATAGTGATGATTTTTTTAGTTTCCCACATATGCAATGAAACTTAAAGCAAAGCAACCTTACTATACTTAATGAGATGATCATATACAAAACCTCTATAGTGATTGCATATAGTGATTGCAAATAGATAAGGAGACAAGGGATCTCCTTGTCTCAGACCTTGTGAAGCCATAAAAAGAGTTAATATCTCTCCATTGACCAAAATAGAAAAGGAGACTGAGGTGATATAAGCTTGGATCCATGTAATAAACCTATTTGGATAGCCAATGGCTTAAAATGTGCTTAGTAGAAATCCTAATTAATAGTATCAAAGGCTTTGGTGGTCTTTTTATGATGCACAATTATTGATATGTATTTTGGAGTTATACCTAGAGTTCCTGTATAAGGATAATATTGTCCCCTATGCTTATTTTATACACATATGCACCTTGGTAAGGATTTATAAAATTAAGAAGTGGTTTCTTCAATCTATTTGCCAATATCTTCGAGATAAACTTATAAATTACATTCTAATATGTAATAGGCCTATAGTCATTAAGATTAAATAGGTTAGGAACTTTAGGGATCAAGCATAGATAAGTTTTATTTAGTTCAATGAGTAAACTATCATTTCTAAAGAACTCCAAGATAACATCAACAATCATTGGACCAATTTATTCCTATGTTACCTAGAAAAATATTGCATTGAAACCATATGACCCAGGAGCTTTGCCAGGACGAGAAGAGAACATGACTTATCTGATTTCCTCAATGGAGACTTCATTGATCATTACATGGGTATGATGAGGAAGGAATGAGCCTCGAAGATTGCTTACCAGCTCCTTAAGAAGTTCAGTATTATCTCTACTTCCCCCCTAAGATATTTTTGAGATGATCCCTTATTGGTTTATTTAACTTATAAAGCTCATTGGCTAGATTCCTACTTGATTCCTTAAATGAAATAATTATCTCTTTGTTCCTTCTACATTTGATCATACTGTAAAAGCATATTAAGTCCCTATCCCCCTCTTGTAACCAGTGAATTCTAGACTTTTGTCTTACATAGGAGTTATAAGACTTTAAAGTATTTCTTTAGTTCAACTAATTTAAGGTCTTTCAATATAGGTTCATTGGGGTGCTTGATAAGGGCCTCTTGAGCCTTAGTAAGTCCATCAAAAGCCATTCTTTAATCTTGTAACATTAGATCAACATTATCTTTCAACAAAAGGATGTATTCAACTTTGATTTCCTTTAGGTTTTTCTAAACCAGTAAGTATAGGTTTGCAATAAAAAAAATAGTGAATTACCAGATGTGGCATAACTATCAGGGAAACTAATAAACCATGTGCTTTTAACTAAGCATCTATCAAGCTTCCTTTGAAGAAATATGTCTCCACTTTAACAATTGTTTTAAGTGAATAAATGCTCAAAGTATCTATGATCCATTAAACCCAAGTTTGATGTTAGGTTAGATAATGCATGGAATCTTGAGTGCAAACACTTCTTATTGCCTTATGATTCAAAGGGAGATAGTGTATAGATATCTTCTCCAGTTAGCATCCAAATGAAATTGGTATTGGATTCGTTATCCTTAGATCAGACCAAAGACCAGTTCTTAAAATTCCCAATTGGTAGCATATATCATAATAATTGTTAAATGTACATTGAAGGTTTTTAGAATTAACTCATAATGTGTAAACTAGCTTGTGCAGTACTAGTTATGAAGTTTAAAAAAAAGAAGAGGGATTAAAAGACACTATTACTCCATCATTAGGGTGAGTTGAGTGATTGCTAAGAGTAATCCATCCATATTAAAAATACCAAGCCCTTTTTAGAGTTGTTCCTTCTTTATTTTGGTCTCAATAAGACCAATAAGATAAGGCTTCTTAAGGCCAAGGAAGTCCTTAAGAGCTAGCTATTTATTTGGGTAGATTAAGCCCCTCAAATTCTGTATTCGTAATCGTAATATCCTTATTTGGATTTGACTTTCCTTCTAGTCTTCTGACTACTATAACTTTGGTTGAGCCAATTCTCAATCAAGGTTGTTGTGTTAGGGGAGCTTGTTTTCCTTTGGAGCTCATCCTCCTTTACAGTCATCATTAGGTCTTTCCCTTTACTTAGGATGGTAGGAGGTGATGGACCCCGTTTCTGGAGCCCAACAACCGGAGTCATAAACCTTGTGCTTATTACCTTGGAGGGTTATTGCCATCATTCCACAAGATTGGTGTGCCCACACCAGTTAATCACCTGAAATACAACTTGACTTCTTCAAAGAAATTGTAGCTCTAAACCTCTAGTTTGCTTTGAAGCAAGAATCATCTTAATCGAAGTTTTACAGCTCAAGATATACTTAAAAAGCTAAAGCGTGTTCATACCCCAATCATGCTCTCCCAATCGACCTCTCACTTACTCTAATGCAAACTTCCTCAAAACAACTCCCAAAGATACAAATTTTCATGTAAAGACAGTAAAGATGTTAGGAATCCATTGCTTTAAGAATCACTTCATTTAGAGGTCGGATGAGGAAGTTATACTGAAAGAATCGAACACGTTTGTACCATCAATCAATTTGTACCTATATTGGTAGAATTACCATAACTCCCACTACAAATGTCAGATTGACTTCGTTTTTAGATGGTTTTAAAGAAGACCTCGAGATCTACAACTTTGTGAGAACTTGAATTGAGATTCGGCCTTTAAAAGGGTCAAAATGGAATAGAAGATGACAATATAAACTAAGACGATGCAGAAGGTCAAACTAAGACGGTCAAACTAAGACGATGCAGAGGTCAAACTAAGACGATACAGAATTCAAACTAAGATGATACATAGGTCAAACTAAGACGATATAGAGGTCAAACTAAGACGATACAAAAGTCAAACTAAGACGATACAGAGGTCAAACTAAGATGATCCAGAAGTCAAACTAAGACGATGCAGAGGTCAAACTAAGACGATACAGAAGTCAAACTAAGATGATACAGAGGTCAAACTAAGACGATACAGAAGTCAAACTAAGATGATACAAAGGTCAAACTAAGACGATCCAGAAGTCAAACTAAGACGATGCAGAGGTCAAACTAAGACGATACAGAAGTCAAACTAAGACGATACAGAGGT
>JANZLD010000006.1:46988290-46999917 GCA_026413575.1 Erythroxylum carthagenense
CAATGAATGCAGTGAAATCCTACCAGTCTATCCCAATATTACCATAATGCCCTTGCTAATAGTAACGGGATGTTACAGTGAGCGATTGAGATACCAAATTTACGGGTCGATTATGGATGCCTTTTTTTAACTTGATGGGTTGTGATTTGAAGTTTTAAACAACAAATCACTCACAGACGGATGGCCAAACCGAACGAATCAACCGTTTGTTGAAGGAGTATCTTCGGCATTACGTAAGTGCAAGTCAACATAATTGGTTGAATTTACTTTATACTGCACAGTTCTGTTATAACTTGCACAAAATCTTCGGAGAAAAGTCCCTTTGAGACTGTGTTGGGACAACAGCCTCTCACTCCATTGGAGATTGCTCAATAAAAGATAGGTTACAAATGTCTTGAGGCCCATAAGTTTGTGATAGAGAAGTAGGAGTTATTGGATGAGCTGAGGGACAATTTTCGTAAAGCTTCTCGATGGATGAAGAAGCAAGCGAATCTTCAAAGGAGACCGTTAGAATTTGACATAGGAGATAAGGTTCTGTTAAAACTGACCTCGCAGATTTGGAAGAAGATCTCAAGTAAGCAGTTTCACAGGAGTTTGGTGTCGAAGTACGATGGACCGTTTGAAGTGCTACATAAAGTGGGGAACATGGTGTACTGATTAAAATTGCCAAAGCGGTTAAAAGGACACCCTACTTTTTATGTTAGTTTTCTCAAGCCTTATTACGAGGATTCATCAGATCTAAATAGGAGTCAGGTAAAGCGAGCACCATCGGTTGTGAGGAAACAGTTTGAGGATCAAGTGGAGAAGATCTTAGATCACCAGATAATGGTCAACATAAGAAGAATCGACGGATCGAGTTCCTAATTCAATGGAAAGGCAAACCTATCATGGAAGCTACGTGGGAGAAAGATACGACCTTGTGGCTGTTCGAGGATCAGGTGAACGTTTACCTTCAGATTAATTCGACGAGGGCATCGAATCCATTTGGTGGGGGTGGTTTGTTAGACCCCTAAGTTTTGGAACACTTCTCAGCGAGCTTCATGGGGAGTCTTAGGTGGAAGGTTAGCTGGATTCATGCATCAGGGAGGCACGTGAAAATACTAAGGCAAACATGGGCGAGTAGGATTAAACTTGGTACAAATTTTGATAAAATCTCGAATTTTGTGGAGATTGACTCGATCCAAGCTAAGAACTTCACAAACTAAGAACTTAGCCCATGCTCGGATGGATGAACCATAATTAACGGACTTGTTGTGGGTAGCATTGCATAAGGCCAATGTGTTAGTAGGCTTCAACGAGATCACACTACATCATTAGCGGATAGAGATCATGGGTAGATCTTGAATGATGTGGCTATGACTGAGAGTTAGAGTTACAGTTGAACTCAACATCTGAAGAAAGTGAAGATCTTTACGGATAAGGATGTTAGTGTCCTAGTTGAATGTAAACTCTATCTTGTTGTTATCTTATCTTATCTTATTTTATCAGTTAGAGTCCTATTTAGACAAGGGTGTCGTCTAATTGGTTCACGTAATATTATTTGATAGGGATAGATGTGATCTTAGCATGATATTAGGTAGTTCAAATTTAGTGGGAATCTGAATGTGACTTGGATTCCAAGCTAGATACCTATATATAGCTCATTCAAACTTTGCTTTTCGATATTCAAGTTGAGAGAACATTTCTTATATTCTTCTAAGGGAAAGTAATATAAAGGTTGGTTGTTGACCATATCTCTCTTGTCTTGTGATTGTCCATATTTTTTTACTGCATCTATAGTGACGTTTCTTCGAATGTGTGAGGTAAACACTTCAAAAGTTAAGAAAAGCTGAAATTTTACTTAAACGGATCTAAGTAAAATTACCGTACAAAAAATGTGAGCAAAAAATTTTGAGTAAAAGTTCGAGTTTCAAGATAACCTTTATACTAGGAGTCATATCATATGATTTCCGATCTTTCAGGCAATTGGAAGGAGCCACTTCTTACGTCCATATGTTGTTGGGCCAACGCACTAACCTATGGTATTTCAAAACGAATTAGAATAAAATAAGAGTTTGGGAATGGCCTTTGTGTGTGTTTATAGGCCAGACTTCAGCAAGGACGAAACGATTGAATGAAGGCATGCGTAAGTGCAGTAATCCCAGTCCCATTCCCAATTTCCCAATCCCTCCTCCACATTTTCTTTCTTTTATAGCATGAAAATTGCCTTATGCCCTCCACATCTTCCGACTCCTCTCTCTTGTCAACTGTTGCTTCACAACACATACCATTACTACACCCCCCTTCATCTCCACAACCTTTTAAACTTAACCATCCGCAATCCAACCACAGTTCTCAAACATGCAACCCAACTTCACTCCCAAGTCATCACTAACAATTTCATCCCTGTCCCTTCTCTTTTCAACACCCTCCTCACCCTCTACTCCAAGTGTCGACACATCAACCAAGCCCTTCTATTATTCTCCTCCTCCTCCCAACGCGTATCCACCAACATCGTTACTTGGACCACCCTCATCACTCAGCTTTCCCATTTTAACAAACCCTTCTTAGCTTTTAACTTTTTCAACCGAATGAGGCGTACTGGTATACACCCTAACCACTTTACGTTCTCCGCCATGTTGCCTGTTTGTTCGCTTACGATGATTCTTTGCCACGGTCAACAGATGCATTCTCTCATTTGTAAACATGGGTATGAAGCCGAGTTGTTTGTGGGTAGCTCATTACTAGATATGTATGCCAAGTGCGATGATATGGCCTCAGCGATCAAGGTGTTTGATAATATGCCTCAGAGAAACCTTGTTTCGTGGAATTCTATGATTGTTGGGTTCTTACATAATACACTATATGACTCCTCTTTTCTATTCTTCAAAGAGATTCTTCGAGATGAGTCTATTATTCCCGATCAGGTGAGTTTTTCGAGCGTGCTAAGCTCTTGTGCCAATATGGGAGCTGTGCGGGCTGGGAAACAAGTTCACGGAGTCGCCATTAAACATGGTTTGATCATGCTACCTTACGTCAGAAATTCCCTTTTGGACTTGTATTGTAAGTGTTGTTTGTTCCCGGAAGCTGCTGCACTTTTTCAAACCATGGTATCCAGAGATGTGGTCGCATGGAATGTCATGATAATGGGGTGTTCTCATAATGGTTACTTCGAAGAAGGGTACAAGCATTTTTTATCAATGAAGAGGGAAGGTGTAATGCCGGATGAAGCATCGTACTCTTCTGTTCTACATGTGTCTGCTAATTTTGCAACCTTAAACCAAGGTTCTTCAATTCACAATCAGATAATAAAATCTGGATTTTTAATGAATGCTTGGGTTTCAAGTTCACTGATTACAATGTACGCAAAATGTGGAAGCTTTGCTTATGCTTCTCGTGTGTTTGGAGATATTGAGAAGCACAATGCAATTTGTTGGACTGCTATGATTTCAGCTTGTCAGCAACATGGCCGCGCAAACCAGGTTATCCAACTATTCGAAGAGATGTTAGGAGAAGGGTTAAAGCCTGATTATGTTACATTTGTTTGTGTTATATCAGCTTGTAGTCATACAGGTCGTGTGGAAGAAGGCTATACCTATTTCAATTCTATGAAAAAAGTTTATGATTTGAGCCCTCAACGTGAACATTATGCATGTATGGTTGACCTGCTAGGTCGTGCTGGTCGATTAGAGGAGGCCAAAAATTTCATTGAGTCAATGCCACTTCAACCTGATTCTACTACTTGGGGAGCTTTGCTTGGCGCTTGCACAAATCATGGGAATCTTGACTTGGGTAGAGTGATTGCAGAGAGACTTTTTGAGTTGGAACCTGATAATGCTGGTAATTATGTGATGCTGTCTAACATGTATGCGCGGCATGGCAAATTAAAGGATGTTGCTGAAGTTAGAAGAATAATGAGGGACAAAGGCATTAGAAAGGATCTTGGATGTAGCTGGATTGATATAAGGAACTCTACATTTGTGTTTACTGCCCATGATACATCACATCCCTTGAAAAACAAGATTGACGAAATGTTGAGAAAGTTGGAGGATCTAGTAAAGCAGAAAGGATATGTGCCCGAAGCTGAATATGCAGTTAACAGTTGTGATGGGTCCAAGGAGAAAGACTTGTGGTATCACAGCGAGAAGCTAGCTCTTGCCTATGCGCTTCTTGCACTTCCTGCTGGGCAACCTATCCTTATAAAAAAGAATCTAAGAACTTGTGGTGATTGTCACACAGTTATGAAATTTGCTTCTGACATTTTCAATAGAGATATTATTGTGAGAGATATCAACCGGTTTCACCACTTCTCTGGGGCTTTTTGTTCTTGCGGAGATTACTGGTGACCTGTTTTTATGGTAAATTTTGATAGAGAAACACGTATATTGGTCTATGCCTTGCCTCCATGTCTTTTGGGTTAATTGGAGAAATTTAAACAGAAAGAATATGTTTAGGTTAACTAACGCCAAACATATTCTCAGTACAAACATGTCAAACCCCACAGGTGAGTTAGCCAAAATAGTTGTTGCTGGGGAGTGGATTAATGTGAGACCTTTTCGGTGTTCAGTAGATAAACGCGTTGCACAACTTTTGTAACATGGTGGTGGTATATTTTGGCAAGGAATTACTGCAACAACGCTGTCCAGTGAAAATTTTAACTAAGTCTCCAAAGAGTTGGAAAGTGTATAAGTTATCCATTTCGGTAAAATGTAGCCACATTCGGAACCAAAATTATCGCAGCATTGTGGGAGCTGAAAGTTTATGTTCGAGACAAGTTAAAGTTCACTTCAGCTCTTGGTTGTGACAGTTACAAAATGGTAGTTATTGGTTGGTGGTTATTTTCAAGTGTTTTGGTTATTGTCGATTTATTGGGTATGTTAATTATTAGTTATTTGTCGTAATCTTATTGTTTGGAGCTGTCATGTTACTTCAAACAACTACAGAAATAGACCAAGATAAGTTTTAGCATGAAAAGTCAAAATGGTTGGGAAAAAAATGGTTATAACTTATTCAAAATTGTTAGCTATATTGTGTGTGTGTTATGGGTTGGAAAAATGATTGGTTTTACCTCATTCCAAACCTCATTTTTTGTAACTTTTAGTATGAGACATGAATAAATGTTTCTTACTTATATGTGATTTGATTCCATATTATTTATTGTCCAAAAACATCACAAAATTGAATGCCCAAGCCTTATTCGATAAAATATATCAAAGAGTAAAGTGAGACTTCTATTAGTTTTCTTGTCCAGATTTAGTTGTTAGTTTGTTTGGGTTTTTAGCAAGAATTATTATACTTTTAACCTTTCAATTAGAGTTGACTATGTCTTTAAAGTGTGGAATTCAAGGGACTAACATATGTGTGGGCACAAATTGAATTGCAGACAAGGGGTCCAAGATCTCCCTGGTGTCATTGTTGTCGTGGATCAACTGGTGGATTTTCTACTAAATAAGGACAAGGAAAAACTCTCATGGTTTAAAAAATGGCAAGGCTACTAAAGAGAATTTCATTGGGCAGAATGACAAAGTTAAACATGGGCAAATTTCTCTCAATTTTGTTCAACGAAAGATTACTTGCTTCATATGCAACGAACCATACAATGTTTGGAAGTGTCCAAGGAAAACAAAGTTGATTGCATTGCTGGATGAGGAGGAGGATAATGGTGAAGTATTGATTGCCAATCTGTTAATGGTGAAAGGGGCACCTAGTTGTGGAACTTCTATGACCTTTGATGAATAAACTTAATGGTGATGAGGATTGTACACACTTCCTTCGATAGCGATGAGAGGATGCAAACAAACTTGTAGTCTCATTTGTGGTTGCTCTATTAAGGGTAAAGGTGGTTGTCTTTTGTAGGAATTAAAACATGTAATGAGGGCTTCGACCATAAAATTTTAATGAAATGGCCAAGGGAGTTTCATTTTGGCGAGAGCTTACCCAACATGTTTTGTTAAATTTTTGCATCGCAAAAAGTGATGGATCGACTAAATTTGGAAGCAAGCTATCAAAGGATAAATATGTTAAACAAATTTGACACAATTATTGCAAACAAGGATGTCGACTTTCTTTTGGTGGGGGAGAATTGTAAGACCTTCTTTTTGGTTTTCGATATATATTCATGTTGCACAACTTTGACAATATGATGGTTGCATATTTTGACAAGAAATTGGTGCAACAAAATTGTCCAAAAAATTAGCTAAGTCACTAAAAAGTAAGTTGTCAATTTGAATGAAATGCAATGACATTCAGAATGTTAACGATCGTGGTATTGTGGTTTTTAAAATTTCATATTTAACATAAGTTAAAGTTCACTTTAGCACCTAGTTACGATAGTGACAAATTGCAATTATTAGTTGACTATTATATTCGGTTATGTTCACTATTGTTTGTTTGTTGGTTATGTTATGGTTGTGTTAATTATTAATTACTTTTCCTAATTTGAATGTTTGGAGCAGTCATGTTGCCACAAACAACTTCATAAATGAATCAGGATAAGCTAGATGAAAAACTACTAAAACTTATCTAAAAAAATATCTTTTCTTTTGTGTGTGCATGCGTACATGTATGTGTGCGTGCTTGTGTGTGCATATGTATGCATGTACATACGTACATGTATATGTGTGATGTGTATGTGTGTGTGTGCCTATGTATGCGATGCAAGTTTATATGCATGTGTGTGTGTGTGTTTGCATGTGTGCGTGCGTGTGCGCGAGTGCTTGCATGCTTATAAGTGTGTGCATATATGTGTGCATGTGTACTTATATGCATGTACGCGTGCATGCATGTTTGTGTGTGTACCGTATACGTGTGGATGTGCATTTGTGTGTGCGTATGTGTATGTGTATTTCTGTGCATATGTGTGTGTGCATGTGTATATGCATGTACATATGTATGTGCATGTGTGCGTGCAAGTGTGCCCGTGCTTGCATGTGTGCATGCGTGTGTACACTTGCATGCATGTGTGTATGTTTATGCATCTACATATGTTTGTTTTATTTTATGGGTGTGTATGTGCATGTGTGTATGTGCATATATGCCTGTGGGCATGTATAAGTGTGTGTGTGTGTGTGTTGCATGTGCTTGTAAGCATGCATGCATACTTGCATGAGTGTGTGTGTGTGTGTGTGATGCATGCATGTGCGTGCACATATGGGCTTGTGCAACACGTGTGTCAGTGTGTGCATATGTATGTGTGTGTACATGTATGTATGTGTGTCTTTGTGTATATGCGTGCTTGCACGTGATGCACACATATGCATTTATACATGTAAGTGTGTGTGTGTGTGCCCATGCATGTGTGCGTGTGTGTCTGTGTCTTTGGTGACATCAGTAAATGTTCCTTACTTTACATGATTTAATTCAATATTATTTCCTGCTTAAAAATGTTACAAAATTGAATGTTTGAATCATGTTTGTTGAAATGTCTTAAACAGTAAAGTGAGACTTCTACTAATTCTTTTGTTAAGATTTGATTGTTCTTATGTTTGTAAGTTTCTTGCAAGTATTCTTCCATTTTAAACCATTTAAATACATTTAGCCAAGCCTATAACCAAAGGACTTAACACATGTTTGATGAAATGCTTCAAAGGAGTGCCTAGAAGTTGTCTAAACAAATTAATAGGTTAAGTGTAGTTAAGTTGTTTGGTGGAATTTCATTGAAAACTTAGTTAAGGGACTAAGTTGTGACATAAGGGATGACATTTATCTAGCCTTAAAACACCATATGACACTTACCTTAGTAAAGCTAGTTAACACATATGTGCGTGTATGAGGCTTCACAATCAAGTCCAAATATGTTTAAAAAAATGTTTTAATAGTAAATGAGCTTACAATTTTTGTTACATATGTTTAGGATTGAAATATAATTTTATGTTTTAAATTGTAAGTACATCGTATAGTTGTAGCTAGCACTAACAAGTACAGATCGATCCTACGAGGACTAGAATTAATAGTACTTACCGTCTTTATATTACCTAGCCTAACAAATCATAATGTTTAAGATAAGTCAAATGTGAAATTAAAATAATAAACTAAAATACTTCAATACAATTAGCTAATTTGAACAAAGATTAAACTACGAAATAATCATGAAAATAGTGATTCTTGGTCTTTGAATCCCTCTAAGAGTTCTTATGCAATCATGATTTTACTACTCATTTTAATCTATAGTTTATCGGACTATGAAAATTCCTATCTTATATTAATATCTTTCTTAAAACTGTTAACTAATAAAGGATTTCTCAATCTTAATTGCATGAAATAATACGCTAACAATGTTAATTTAAGAAGAATTAAGAATACATAATTGAATCTTAACAAAACTAAAGAATTAATTAAGTTAAAATAAAATTGCTACAAAGGTCTATCATAGGGTTTATCTAATCCAAGTACCAAAAAGAGCTTAGTTCATAGTAATAACATTAAGGCTAAAGGAAAAACAAAAAACTCAAAGAACTATAATGAGATCCTTTTTAATCTTTATAAAATCAACTTTTAGATTGATGAAAACTCACGCCAAATGTGTTTCCTTACTTTTTCTTTATTCTCTTTATTATTTTATGTCGTCAATAAGTGTTTTCTCAAGCCTTTAACCTCTTACAAACCTTTTGCCAACTTACCCTCATTTTCTCTTGATTTTATTCATTTATAGCTTGAATTTAGGGTTTTTGGAGTGGATACGATTTGTCACACGATCATGTATATGACCATGTCCCTCAATATTACTTTAATTTAAAATTTATGAAGAAATACAATCTATATATGGCTACACACATGGTCGTGTATACTTACATGGGAACTAACATGGAATTGTAGATTTACACAAACTCTTACTGACAATATCTTTACTTCTTTCATTTTTATCTCAATTTGCCCTAATTCTTCTCATTTTTATCCATAAACGGTAATAAGACGTAAAAAACATAGTAGAATCAAGATAAGTACTACAAATAATAAGAAACTATCAAATAAACAAGCAAAATGCATTAAATATGAGATTAGAAATATAGTCTATTTAGCATTTATCAAACTTTCATGCACTTAAGCATATGCTTGTCTTCAAGTAAATTTCATTACTCTCAAATTAATAAAAAATAACTTTGGGAAAACATTAGACAAAAAGATGATATCCATCAAGATTCTTTATTGTTGATTTAATTACAAAGTTCATTAAAATGTTAAGCACTTAGTTTCCTGCATCAAATTATAAATCAGTCCAATTCAATCCCTAATTTTTCAAATTTCAACTCAATTCACACTATTCCACTTAATGTATAAAGTGACTTATATAAGAAAAATGCTAAAACTTTTAAACAATTTCATACTACTTATTAAAAGCAAAACATTAAATTTAAACATTTTAGGAGTATTTTAAAGCTTATTTGAAAAGTCACCTAGTCTTTTGTTGTAAGAGTAAATCCTTTATCATGAATACTCTCGTTTACTTAACAAGGTCACTATCTCAAATAAACACTAGCAACACTCTTTAACTTTGACATTTTTTATTAGTACAAGGTCAGTAGAGTGAAATTATTTATGCTCATTTATTCACATACTACTATTTTTCTTTTCTTTTTTTTTCCAAGTAGGGTAATAACAATGCTCAAAAGGAGTTCACGTTTAACTCAGTGCATTTATAAACTGAAACAATACTTGTCCTCAACTATACTAAATCTGTTTCGGAACAATTAGCATAACTTTCTCTATGGATATCTTATTAAGGTGATCTTAAGGCAGTTCGAAAGAAGAATTCAAGATCTACAACTTTCGTGCAGACCTTGAAGACAAGTTCTATCATTTGCAGGGTCAAAAGTGGGACCAGATGATAGGATCAGATGAAACCAGACGAAGGGTCAGATGAATTAGGAAAATTATCATAAATTTCTCTAGACATGTCGCATTAAAGTGTTCTTCCAATGGTTCGAAAGAAGACTTCAAGATCTACAACTTTCATGAATACTTGAAGACAGATTCTATCATCTACAGGATCAAAAGTGGGACCAGACGATAAGATGAGATGAACCCAAACAAAGGGTTAGACAAATTGAAAAAATGATCATAACTTTCTATAGAGAACTCGGATTAAGGTGTTCTTTATGATGGTTCAAAAGAGAACTTCAAGATTTATAACTTTTATGAAGACCTTGAAGACAATTCGATCATCTACAAGGTCAAAAATGGGACTAGATGATAGGATTAGATGAACCCAGATGAAGGGTTAGATGAATTGGAAAAATGGTCATAAATTTCTCTAGAGAATTCGGATTAAGGTGTTCTTTAGATGGTTCGAAAGAGGACTTCAAGATCTATAACTTTCATGAAGACCTTGAAGACAAATTCGATCATCTATAGGATAAAAAAATGGGACCAGAAGAGATGATGTCATCAACATATGATATGACATCATCACCAGACGATATGTTATCACCAGACGATATGAAGTCATCATTAGAAAATATGATGTCATTAGACGATACAAACTATACTCCTCAAAATATCCACTTATAAGGACCATAACTTTCGACTCTGATGTCCAAAAATTTCACACTATATACCATTGGAAAGCTAGAAAGATAAACTGTAACTTTCTAGGAGACAACTTTGACTAATTCAATCTAAATTAGTCCAATTTTTTCCCTGAAGTTAGCACACAATTTATACACCTATGAAAGACTTAGATTATGAAATGTATAACTACAAAAGAAATATGCGTATACACTTGGGGAACTTTTCAATTTCAAACTCATTTGCTAAAATTAAAAGAAATTCATACATAACTGTAATTACATATTAACATAATAGTCAAAGGCTTAACACAAAAATACAACATACATAGAATGTTCAATGTTTAACATGCTTATAAAGCTATCCAAAAGTGATCAAACTAACTTAGTTTCAAAGTTTTTAATATCTTGGAGTTTCTAATGCCTTGCAAGGATTGCTAACCTTCTCGTTCCGCTTCTGAGGAGGGAATAATGGGGTGAGCTACACAACTCAGTGGCTAATATATTTATAGCCATTAGCAGTTGACCACATATTCAAGCATATGTACAATTATAACTAGCAATTCGAGCATTTGATCAATTTAACTTAAACTTATAACACATAGCATAGACTTCAACCATTAAACATAACACTCAGCTATGCACCATACTTGACAATTTAAAGATGCAATGCACAACAAATAGCTTGAGAGATCCGTGGAGCGAAATGGAGAAACCAAAGTTTACACCGTGAACAAAACAAGTCCAAATTCTCAGGATCTCGTGGTCTCAAGCGGGCAGTCGAAAGAAGGCTATGGGTCAACGTGCACATGACTAATGAAACAGGTTCCTCTCTTGCCCAATAATAACTAATTTATGCTCAATTCAACCATATGCTCATACTTTCATGCCTTTTCTTCTTTTCATCTAATTCAAAATGTTATAACCTTTTTCAAGGTATAACATGATCACAATGCATTATGAAATTCCAAACATTTACAATTTTTTTCACTTTCAAGCAAAACAATTTCAAGCAAACAACATACACAGACATTAGCAAGAATTTGCCCAATTACACAATAACTATAAATACATTACCTACCTAATTAGCTTGTGAAAATCTAAGTCAAGCTTGTCTTTTCCCGTGCTCTTGGGTAGGATTCTCTT
>JANZLD010000006.1:47007809-47017974 GCA_026413575.1 Erythroxylum carthagenense
TAGTGACTGTGATGTATGATCACACCATTGAGTAAGTGGTGGGCAAATTTTGGGATGTTATTATATATATATATATATACTAATTGATCGTTGTCCAATAAGGGTTCAATGAATGAACCTTTCGGGTAACAGCCACGCTTAGGGTTTCATGTTTCAGAAGAGGGTTGGGCTTCGGAAACGGTGCCCAACACCTATACTATATTCCGCGACGTTTTTTGTGATGTTTTTTAAAACGTCGCAGAATGTATTCTGCGATGTTTTGGACATTCTGTGATATTTTTAAAACGTCACAAAATGGCTTATTTTCTTGTAGTGATAAGAGTTCTGGTTTTGGTTAACTATGTCTCACGTGAACTATATTGTTCACTATCCAATACATTTTATATTTGATACCGCATTCCCTAATTGGTATATTGATAAACTTGATGAAAGATTATAATTGAGAATTATATGCCTCCAATAAAAGTAGCACTAATACAAGCTTAAGCGGAACTTCCTTTCCTTATACCATTGTCTATCTTATCGGTCGAGACATCAATGAAACCAGTGTAATAATTGACAGTGATCAGGAAGTTATTAATTGTTTTAAGGTAGAGAAACTAGATTCGAAGGATGAAGTTCATGTAACAAAAAAGCAACAAAAAAGTCACCATAAGTGAAATTAAAAGTGTTGGAACACCTCTCTTAACTTTATTAAGAGTGATATCAATATGGAAGAAGTTAATTTATTAAGAGTGATATCAATATGGAAGAAGTTAAAGGAACTTTTGATGATTTGAAGTTAAGAATGGAGTATAAAGTGACAAGATTGCAAAAATAGAAATTGACATCGAGGTTGAGGCTCCAAAGATAAAGATAAAATAAATATAGGTTTAAAGGCTAGTACCTCCCATGTGGTTTTCACTTTTTCAAAAACCTCTCATGTTGTTTAATTTCAGTACTAAAGCTCATCCTCATGGCATTATAATTAGACAAATTTTCCTTTTATGGTCCTTTTTGTTGGGCATCATTTGGCAGCTTGTCTTGAAAGAGCAGTGAAATCACTGTCTGAACATGCTGATAAAGTTAAACGTTCATTGCATGGATAGCCGGAACAGGCAACACCACCATTGCCAATCAAGTCATTGGAACCTTCAAAGGGGTTATACGAGCCATAGTTGCAAGTGATGCGATAAAGAAGGAAAAATATTAGAGATAACATTAAATCTGTTGCTAATATAACTGGGAATCTAAAAAAGAAAATCTTCAATCGAAGGATATAACATTTGAATCAACGAGTACTGTCCAAGATGGTAAGAGATCAAATGCATTAAAGCATTCTAGGACCCTTCATCATCTAAATCTAATCCCCAAAATAAAGGGGTTAGCCATGTGAACCAGAATATTCCATCTTCATGTAACATTACGTTTGATCACGTGCATGGAAATCCTCCATCCATGCAACACATTAATTATAGATAAAATAAATATGGCATTAATGACCAAAAACGAAGTGACATTTATGTGGACACGCATGCTTGTTGTCAAGAATTCTCCTATATCTTTGGAAGGTGGTATGATCGCCAAATAGAAACGAGTAATTTTGGGATAGCTATATTTAAAGGAATCTAGTTTGATTAATAAGGTCATGACATGAGAGTCTCATATTAGTAATCATCAACTACCAAAATTTTCACATTCAAACATGATACTTCACGTAAAATTTATGACATACGAGTTGATCTAGTTAAAATTCTAGGTAGTATGAAGAAATAAATGATTGATTAACTATTGATTTTGTCTAAAAACTTATAAAAATTAGGATTCTAAAAATAAAATAATTAATACTGATTAAATTAATTGACAAAGAAATGGTTTAACATAAAAAATCTATCCCAAAATTTTAATATTGCAATTACAAGCAGTAGTTGAATCACTTGGCAGATAAGCAAATCGTGACTAATGTGTATATGAGAAAAAAGAATAAGTAGTGGGAAAAAGAGACATGGTTGATGGTTGGGTCGGGTAAGGAGAGGGAGGGAATGATCGGAAACTTACAGCATGGGTGGAGCGGGGAAGACCAACTTCCCAAAATACAGACATTATTATATATCTTCCCCACTCACCAATGCCAAAACCTTCCAACAATCCCAATACTCCCTCTCTATTACCACAACCTTCCTTCCACTGTATTATTGGCAGTGCCTGCCAGGTCTATGAATCCATCCCCTTTTATTAACCAAAAAGAAGCGTTTGGAGGTGGTGTCATCCCCCACTTAGATTTTTAGGTGTACGTTTGGAATACACAATTCGGCTTTGCCATTCTTTTAATAATTCTTTTGGACATTTACCTACCAACTAAGAAAAGTTGATTTAATTTAATTAAAGATACGCAGGAGTGGAGCTATTCAATTCGTAAGCAAAAGAGAGGCATCCAATTCCAATTTAAAGTAAAAGCAGCCCATTAGAATAATTTAACAATCCCCAAAAGTTTGTGTATTATTTCTTGTGGTTACATGCAAGTTTGTGTATTATTGCTGGCAATTAAATTAGTTGTGTCCGTTATATCGCAAAGCTAAAGGTATGGGGCCGGGTATCATACTCCTTCGGCTTTTGCCATTCCATACGCTTAGGCCTTTACTAATTAATGAAAATATAGTTTGGTTTTATTACTTTATATTTGCTCTTTGCCCGCTGGAGTGGGGTGAAGTCGTATTAATTGAACTCCCAATCAGCGCCACTTGTTTGTTTGGTAGCGCATGCACCTGCGCATTTGAGCTACTCTTATACGGTACGGGCATGTATAATCAATTTGGTAAGGGTAGAGTCGAAGGAGTAGGTCCATGCCTCAGCTATCTATTGAGCTACTCTTATACGGTACGGGCATGTATAATCAATTTGGTAAGGGTAGAGTCGAAGGAGTAGGTCCATGCCTCAGCTATCTATTGAGCTACTCTTATACGGTACGGGCATGTATAATCAATTTGGTAAGGGTAGAGTCGAAGGAGTAGGACCAAGTGCTGGTCCATGCCTCAGCTATCTGCATTTATACTCAGCATTTTTTAAAATATAACTTTATGGCTCTAATTAAATAAAGACAACATTTTTTTTTAATATTCATATGGTGCTGAAGTGTTAGGGATCTACGAATCAAATTAATGAGCCAAGAAGCTATAACTTATTTATTCTTTAAAACTCTAAAGATAAATTCCAATCATATTGTTGATAGTGTAAATTCAAGTAGAAGCTTGGAGTCATAGTTACTTATGTGTCAACCTCCACGCTCCTTCTGCTGCCGCCGCTCTTACTCCATGGCACTCAACATATATACAAGGATATAAATCCGTCGAAGCGTAGTATGTTTGTTTATGCCCTATACATTATCGAGTAGTAGTAGTTTAGTAATAAAATAATTTAAAGATATCTATATATATATGTATGATAAAGTTTATGGAATAATTATATATTGTAAATTAAATTATAATGAGATCATAATTATGATATTTATATTGCATTTATGTATTATACCTAAATTGTTATATTAAGACTGGATATTAATAAAATGTAAAAAGAGTAGAACATGTTTATTTTTCCTTATAATAGAAATAGTCAATCTCGTAGGCTAAAGTATGAAGATATTTAAACAAACATGTGAATGCTTGTTAGAGAACAAGTTCATTGAACTAACCCGATATGAAAAATCCGTTACAAATTTTAATTGTGATATCTTATAAATAATTTACAAATGTCATTAATTGAATCAATATTAAATGATAGACAACTATTATAATTAGACTTAAAATAGAGTATAAATTAATTTTACAGTATGTTTTATGCCTAATCGAAACATTGTATAATGACATGATTGAATTATACAGAAAAATTATGCACGAAAAGATTAGTCAAAATCACTATGACATTCCTAAATGTTCAGGTAGTCATGATACATTTTTAGACTTTATCTATTATTATAAATTGATTAATTGAAGAATTAAAGATAAATTGAAAGGAGTTTAATTTATTTGATTCTAATTATGAATTGGAATTATAATTCATAATAACTTTCAACATATTTTGAAACCTAATGGTTATCACATAAAGAACGGGTTGAAGATAACAAAGATATTTGAATCAAGTTAAATTTTGTTGTAAAGTTTGAAAAACTTTATAATTAAATATTAGGTATTTAATAAATAAGGATCAATATGATATATTGGATCTTATTTGGGCATAATTGGTAATTAATTATAATCATTTGTAATTATAATTAAAATTAGAATTTAATTTTAATTAAATTACTAAAATGTTTAAAACTTTTTATAAAAAGGCTTAAGCTCTAATTGAGCTAGCATTTCTTGCTTAACTCTCTCTATAAAAATTATAAAGCTCCCTCAACTTGTTCTATAGATATCATTAGAGGTCAAATATTTGTATGACTAAAGTGGTTGAGATAGGTTAGTTTTAGGAACGGTTTGTAGGATATGACAAGAAAAGTATCAAGCTTTAAAATAAGATATGAATTAAAATTTATGATTTAATATGTTTAATTGTTAATTATTTTATATAATTAAAGTAATTTTGGTTTTTAAGAAATTAAAATATAAAAAAAGTTTCGTAATTATTTCGTTACGATCGAGATTAGATTCCGTCTCGAATTTTCAATAGTAATATCGTAGACAATTTTTAATTCTATAATTTGAATAAATTTACTTGATTGTTACTAATTTGATTAAACAAAAGGAAATTAAGGCTAGAACAACTTGTGTACTTTGGAATTTGTGGTTCTGAAAATTGTTTTATTAAATTACAAAACACGTCGATGCTTTTTCCTTAATTTTATGCTTTTGGAAAGTCTTACAACATGCTTCCTTTTTGGTTCTGGAAAACAAATACTTTAAAAACAATATCAGAATGCTTGTCTTTTTGTTCTGAAAATTGAATCTGCGTTTGCTATGAAAGGTTGTGGAAATTGGTTGCTTTTGCATGTGTGTTTGTAGGTTGGGTGAGTTTTGGAAAGTCACCAACGGCAAAGGCTTGAAACTAGTGGCGAACGACCCTAGAAGAAGCGCAGTTTTTGCCTTGGACCAGCACAACGATGTTGGTGATGGAGACCAACAGCGGAGAAATAGGAAGTGCAGGCAACGGTGAAAAGAGAAAGGATCATGTAAAAAAATAACAGAAACCCTAGTTCTGAGAAAAACACGCGGCCCACGATGGGGAAAACATCTGGAGAGCACACGCCAGTTAACAATCCCAGTTGACCCAGGTGTGTTCTCTACAACACGAGCCAGAGTGTTCCCCAATCCTTTTGATTAGATTTTACGTTTTAAAGGCTTTAATTTCAACTAAACTAATTTAATGGAGTTTCAATTGGTTTATATGCTTAATAAAATTGAAAAGGTGTTTTTTTCTCTAAATGTTTGAAAATTGTATTAAAGGAGTAATACTTTGGCATTTAGTTAGGATTTTTTAATTAAATTTTGAAAAGAGTTTTTATTAATTAATTAAGAAAAATGTGCCTTCTTTAATATTTTGAAAATAATTTCCTAATTTATTAAAGAAAAATGTTCTAATTAATTAAGAAATCAATCTATAAATAAATAATATAAAAAATTCTAAATTAAATTTAAAAATGTTTTGTTTAATTTTGAAATTAATTTGCTTTTAAGATTAGAAAATATTTTTCTAATTAAGGAAAAGTGATTTTTAACGAGATTAGAAATAGTAATTTTTAATTAGAATAGAAATAGTTTTCTAATTGGATTAGAATATTTACTTATATATTTTTTAAAAAGGAGATTTTCTAAATTATAATAATTAAAATTGTAACTTACTAAAAATGGAAAATTATAACTTATTCAAAATTTTCAATTCAATTTTCGCTATATGAGTCAAGATAATTGGAAATAGTTTCTCATTGGATTTGAAAATTCCTTTCAAATCAAATTAAATATTTATTTGGAATAGGAATGTAGTTTATTAAGGAATCAATGCGTTTAATCTAATTTAATTTTCCAAGGAGATGTAAATATTATTTTAGATTATAAAGATCAATAACTAAACTCAAATAAAGCTTGAATTTTATGTACATAATTTGATTATGAGTGCATATGTTGCATACTTTGTTTATATGTTTAATATATATATTGTATGCATGTTAATTTGTATATTTTTTTATGTGTGTGATAGTTTACATTTACTTTTGTGTTTGATGAGATGAATGAAGTTAAATCTCTTGTTAAAATATTAAATACACATTAAGAACGTAATTGTTGGCTTCCACTATTATACAAATAAACTAGAGTTTTATTTATTGTTAAGCTTATTGAGCAAACTCAAGGTTACTTTAAACCGAATATGTTTAGTCCTATGGTAGTGGATTCTACTTAACTAAATTTGTGTGATTTGAATGAGAAAATACATGATCACATAAATTTAGAGGCAGAGTTAGAAATAACATATAAGATATGTTTTGACAATAATTGTGACCTAACATATTTAGAAGTTGCATGAGATGTGATTGCTAAAGTTGTTATCTACCTAATTTAAGTTTAGTTAGTTTGTTGAGTAAACTCAAGATTAATTATATTTGAAAGGGATCATATCCTGCTAGAAAGATTAGAGTAATCTTTCCGAATAGTAGTGAGGGTTATAATTTCAAATAAAATAGTGGGAGTAACCAAATACATGATTAAAGTCATAATCTCATTTGGTAGTCATCACATATAATTAATTACTTATTTCTCTTACCATGTTTAGTACAATTAATACTAAGTTAGTGAACTAAATTTCTTAGATAAAGGTTATGTTTGAGAAGATTTCTCAAAGTTATATAAAAAATTGTACGCCCAATATTATGTTATTTTGCTATAATCCCTATTGAGGATTTGGGGCAAAGTTTTAAAGATATGTCAAAATCATATAAATGATAAAATGTAACGACATTTTGAGTTGACTAATATCTCATAAACTTTGGTGACAACATGTAAGATGTATATCAAGACCATTATAACAAGATGTAAGAGGTTGCATAAAGTATAGCTAAAAGGTATAGTACCTTATTAAAATTGTTCTACTTAATTTATCATACTAAAAGCATAAACATAGACATCAATTAAAGGCATTTGTTATATTATAATAATAGTTTTCATAAGAAGAAAAATGATTGGATGACTTTTCTTGCCTATACGAGATATGATAGTTCATATGTATTTCTTGTTCATACTTAAGAGTATTTGATACTGAATTTAAATTCAACATTATTATAATGTTCAATACATGATAAGAAATATATTGTTGAGTAAAACTAGTTGAGCTATTTTTATACAAATAGTTTGTATGTGTTGGATCAAAAGAGATTTATGCTTAACAAAAGTGGCAAGAATTAACTGAGACTATCCTTTTATGCTATGTTGGTTAAATTAATATAACGAGAATCATAAAGTTACATATAAGGACATATATATCCTTTTGATTATGAGTTGTATGAAGCTTATGAAACTTGTCATGTTGGACCCCGAACTTTTCTTGAAATTTAGAATTATTAAATAAGGAATTGATGGTGATTTATTCATGTGTAAAGAAAAAGAAAAATTCATGAATTGGAATAATATGCAAGATTTGGTAGGTGAATGTAGTAAGTTGTGTTTAATGTTTTATTTGGCTAAGGTTAATTGGAGCAATTACAATGATATTTTGAGGTTAATGCATGAAATGGATGTTTTGTATATGTATGTGTTGTGGGTGCTTTAATGAAATTGATGTGAAAAAAATTGATTTTAGTTTTTGATGACGTTGAGATTTTTGGGTAAATTTGTATGTGTAAGGGTACTATGAACATATATAGTGAATGAGTTGATTTGAATGGAATTGAAAAGTAAGAAATGAATAGTGAAAGTATAGATTTTAGAGAATCATGAAAAATTTTGGGATGAATAGTAACAGTGTTGGATGTTTGATCAGAAACTTTTGTGAATTTTTTTGGGTTGATTTAGGCAGATTTTAATACAATGATCTTCATGAAAGTTGTAGTTTTTCTTGATAACTTTCTATCGCTATAAAGTATGACATTTTTTGACATTGGAGTTGAAAGTTACGATTAATTAAAATTTGGATTTGCTTAGGTGATTTTTTTTAACAGGGCAGCCACAAATATGTGGAGATTTGACCTAGTTAGAGGTAGATTTTGCTTTTCAGTTCTACATGAAAGTTGTAGTTTTTCTTAATAGCTTTCTATCACTATAAACTATGACATTTTTCGATATCGGGGTTAAAAGTTATGATCTTTTAAATGTTTAGATGTTGTTCCAAAGATTATTTTGCTTTATTTTTGAAAATGTCCATAAGGGTAGGTTTTGTGGATGCTGTGCTTTGAGGCAAATTCTGTACTGATATGATTTGAATTGGATCAAGTAGCCTTATTGAAAGTTATAGAGGAATTTGATAGCTTTTCAATGATGTATAATATGCCATTTTTGGATGTGGGAAGTGAAAGATATGAATTTTTGAAGTTTGGATGTGGTTTAGGGTGAATTTATGGGACATAAACTTTGATTGAAATTTTTACCCATTTAGAAGTTGAAATTGCTTTTAAGTCCTTCTTGAAAGTTGTAGATTATGTTTTTATCTTTCCATTGATATAAAGTATGGAATTTTTGGACAATAGAATAGAAAGTTATGATTTTTAAAAATTGTATTGCTGTTTAGGGTGACATTTATTTCGACAGTCACTTTGAAGTAGATTTTGACTCCTTTAGAGATCGAATTTGATTTTCAGTCCTTCATAGAATTTGTAGAGCCTTCTTTCAGCTTTCCATTGATACCAAGTTTGTAAATTTTGGAATTGTGAGTCAAAAGTTATGAAGTGTAGAAGTTAGGATTTTGAAAAAAAAAAGGATCAGAAATTGGTTTCTAGCCAACTCGCGAGCGCCTCGCGATCGCGAGCCGACGTGATCGTGAGCGCTGCAATTTTGACACGTCTCGTGATCGCAAGTGTCGCGGTTTGAGGCGCACCTCGCGATGGCAACGCGGTCGCCTCACGACCTACTCGCGAGGGAGATCCGACCCTTTGCCATTCTTTTGCTTATAACTTTTTCGTCCGACATCCGATTGATCTGATTTTTGAAGCGTCAAATTCCTAAGACATTACTCTACCTCTCCATGAAAATTGTGGATTTTTTAGATTAATTTGAAAAATATTGGTTGAATCAAAGTGAGAGGATTGATTAAAGAGTTTGAGTTAGACATTTTTCTGAACATGCTTAGGTATTTTGGTGATATCTTGATCTATAGAGATCCAATTGAGTTGATTTGTTTTTCTAATTAAATTAGAAACATAGAGCTACAAGTTATCTGAAGGAACTAAATTTCAATTCAGTCCCTAAAACTTTCAATTTCTGAATTGAATTTGGGTTTAGTATTTAGTCTTGGATTAGTAAGAGCTGCAAGTGTTTTGGCCATAACTTTTGCTCTAGTCATCTAAATGAGATGATTCTTGATTTGGATTAAACTAGAGATATAGGACTACAAATTTTCTGATGAAATTGAGTTTCAATTCAGTCTCTAAGAGTATCAATTTTTGGACGGAAGACAAGCACATGATAATGTTTTAGTATAAGAACAGTCCGGAAATGTTTGAGGTATAGCTTTTGGAGTATTGAATCAAATTAAATGATTTTGGGTGTCATTATAAAATTGAGACAATGAGGAACATTTCTCTATAAGGAAGTTTTAGCAAATTCCTTCAATTTGATGATTAGAAAAAAGTGTCTTAAGTTAAGCATGACTTGATGAACTTTGAGGCTTTGTTGTGTTATATGATTTTGAGGAATTAATTAGCATATTAATATGAGTAATTAGCATGTTAATATGAGTGAGTGAGATTTTTATGGCATAAGTTGATTGAATTATAGTGTTAAGGTGTTAAGAATGCATGATGGGCAAAATTGGAAGAACACTTAAGCTTTTAAGTTATAAGGGTTATATGTAGGAGTAAAGTGGTCATTTCTCTTTTATTAATGGCATTTTTGTAATAAGATATGTGGGTCTTGTTCTTAAAGGAAGGGAAGCACGAAATTGTAAAGAGATGAACAAAAGAAAAGAAAAGAAAAAAGAGAAGAGTGTGTTCGGTGGTGGAAGGAGAGAAAGAAGAAAAAGGTTAGGGTTTGATTTTTCTTGGATTTCAAGA
>JANZLD010000006.1:47018074-47033313 GCA_026413575.1 Erythroxylum carthagenense
CTAAAGTATGCGTTTTCGGATGTCGGAGTTAAGAGTTTTGTCCTTAAGCGTTTTGTTTTCTTTGATTCCGAGCCTTTTGATTTCTTGATTCCTTAAGCTTTTGATTCCTTTGGTTTTCGATCCGAAGTTGGCCCACTTTCGGTTTTTGATGTCTTTCGTTTTCTTCCTCACGTGCTTTATTTGATTCCCCTTGTGATTTCTTTTGTTTTCGCCCATTTTATTTTTCGATTTATGATTCTGAGGTTGGGTTCCGAAAACAAGTCCCAACATGTCAAGTTGAAGACTAACCAAATCAACCTTTGGTGAAAGGACAATGATGGTAATAAATTGTTAAATCTTATACATGCGATGTTTTGGATGGAATAACAATTCATGAAAGGAAAATACTTACATTTCATTAGATTACTAATGACTTTATGTGATATAGTCATACGTATTAAATGAAATAATGATTTAAAATTTTGAAAAGTTAAAATTGTTTAAATCTAAGTAAAAATTAAAGATTGAAAATGTCGAAGCATTTCAATGAGATTGATTTGTTGAGTTTTAAAATTTTCAGTTTTCTATAGGGAATAAGATTCTCTAGTGAATATATTCATAATAAAATTTCATAAAAGTATGGATTTATGTAAAAAGGAAAATGCAATAGGAGATATTGTATAATGTAATATTTATTTCTTCTATAGCTATGGCTAATGTAATGGCTTCCCTTCAATAGTTCTAATTGAATCGAATAGCAAGATTTCATAATATAAATGAAACACTAAGTCTATGAAAGAATCAAAGTTAATGATTTAGGGATGTGATGCTTAGTTGATGCTTAGTTGAAGCATATACTATCCACTAAGTTTAGAACTAAACTAGATAATAAATGGCTATCAGACATCCAAAAGGTTAGATATAATCTTATAGACCTTTCAAACAAATTATTTGTTTCAATATATACTTATAAGAGAATGGTTCTCAAGATAAGTAGTGAGAGTAAGACGAAATTTGAAAGTTCAAATCTCATGACAATACATCCAATTAGAACTATTGTCTTTATTGATACATTGATGTATAATTGAAAGGTTAAGAGATATTGAAAGATTCACTTTCTTGAAGAATCCAAATAGTTTGTTTTGAGATGATTGTGAATTTATCATGTCTATAAGAAGGTTAACGGAAGTATTGTTGTCATATTCAGTAGGAAGATGTGAAAACATATTGCTTATAGAGAACAACAATTATAATTTTCAATTGTTGAAAGTATACTTATCCAAGGACAACTCTTGCTAGATATGAAAACGTAACAACTTAATTCTGTGAATTAGATTTACAGAGATAGATTGGAAGTTGTTCACTTATTTGAAGTCCGAGTATGTAGATAATGTACTAAAGATGTTTAGTATTTGAGATATCATATACTTGTGAAGTATTAAAGATATCCATTATTATAAGAATAAGTAAATATTTGAGTTCAAGATGATAATGATATAAATTTAAAAGTAAATCCTAATTAAGGTCTATTTACTTAGAACAATATCATTCAAGATTGGAAAGGTTCCAATGTAGCAATGGTTGTTAATTAAGCCATAATATATTTTTATTTAGTGGAAATGATTATTAAGATCAACAAGTTCTTTAGTAAACTTAAAATAGTTCCTTGCATTGTTCAAGATAGTAAATGTGTGAGTGCTTGTTAGAGAACAAGTTCACTAAACTGACCAGATATGAGAAATTCATTTACAACATTACTTATATGTCTATAAAAATTTTCATTGTGATGATCGTATAAGTGATTTTTTGACTTGAGGTCTCCAAAGTTATCTTATATAAGGATTGTTATATTTTGATACTATTTATGATCTATTTAATCAAAGCTTGTTTAGTCAGTAGTCATTGGATGTAGCATGAACTATATAGAGGTAGTTGAGTGATCAAGATAGGATTCATTACCCTAAAGTAATTAGAAAAAATGTTATATTGTTCTCGATTAGTATTGATTCGAGAAATCCTTAGCCAAGGTGAAATTTCATTTTGTAAATAACTTACAAATATCATTAATTAAATTAATAGCTAATGATAGAGAACTAATGTGATTGGATTAAAAATAGAGTAGATATTAATTATATGCTTTATGTCTAATCGTAACATTATATGATGAAATGATTCAATTATACAAAAAAAATTATGTATAAAGAGGTAAGCTAAAATCACTTTGACATTTCTAAATATGTAGGTGGTCATGATGTGTTGCTAGATGTCAATCTTAATCTATGATTATAAATTATTTAATTAGAGAATTAAAGATAAATTAAAAGGAGTTTAATTTATCTAATTCTAATTATGTATTAGAATTATAATGTATAATCATTGCCAACATATTTGGGAACCTAATAAGTTTCACATAAAGAATGAGTTGAAAAAGCAAAGATATTTTAATCAAGTTGGACTTGATTGTAAAGTCGGAGAAATTTTAAGATTAAATATGAGATATTTAATAAATAAAGATCAATATGAGATATTGGATTTTATTTGACGATCATTGGTATTTAATTAAAATTATTTGCAATTCTAATTAAAGTTTAATTGAAATTAAATTTTAATTTCATTTAAATTACTAAAATGTCCAAAACTTATTATCAATATACTTAAGCTCTAATAACATAATTATTAGTTTAGTAAAAAACTTCTAGCTTATATATTAAAAAAGCAACATAATTACTTACTCTATTTATGTCATTTTTCTAAATATAATCTACTTCATTTGTTCAAGTAATTTACATATTTAAAATAATAATAATGATAAAAAAATTTCAAGATAACAAAGAAAGAGTATGTGCAAGGATTATATAATGAAATAGAAACAACTTTGAGGTCAAGTCTAAGTATTTTAGTCAATTTGTGTTCATGCTCTTGTGTCTCTTTTTATAAGTGTATTCATCATGCCATTGTCTTGAAGTCGTCTTCAAAATTGCATGTCTTCAAGACTTCAAATCACAATTAAAAATTTAATATCTTATCTAATAATAAAAATTAATCTTTCCATTTAATACATTTTTTCTTCCATTTAAGTCATGGCACAGCTGACCTACCTATCAAACACATATATGTTGGTTTGTGCCCCATAGCCAATCAGTTTGGTTGTAATTTAGTAACAATTATTTAAAGGCATTTTTTATTTTGTACATGTTTAGATGTATATGATAAAATCTATGGGATAATTATATATTGCAGATGAAATTATAATGAGATTATAATTATGAGATTCATATTATATTTATGTATTATCCCTAAATTATTCATAGTCAATGTTCTATTAAGACTGAACATTAATAGAACGTAAAAAGACTAGAACACGTTATGTTTTTCCTTATCAAGGAAGTATTCAATCTCATAGGTTAAAGTATAAAGATACTTAAATAAACGTGTGGGTGCTTGTTAGAGAACAAATTCACTAAACTGACTCGATATGAGAAATTCATTTGGAACATTATTTCTATGTCTATGGAAATTCTCATTGTGATAATTTTATAAGTGATCATTTGACTTATATAGAGGTAGTTGAGTTATCAAGATAAGACTTATAACGCTAAAGCAATTATTTAGAATGTTTCGTTGTTCTCGATTAGTATTAATTCGGAAAATCCTTGGATAAGGTAGAATGACACTTTGTAAATAGTCTACAAATGTCATTAATTGAATCATTAACTAATAACAAAAAACTAATATGATTGGATTAAAAAAGAGTAGATATTAATTTCATATTGTCTCTAATTAGAATATTATATGATGAATGGATTGAATTATACGAAGAAATCATGCACGAAAAGGTTAGTCAAAATCACTTTAACATTCTTAAATATTTAGGAGGCCATAATGCGTTACTAGACGCCAATATTGGTTTATGATTATAAATTGTTTAGTTGGAGAATTAAAATTAAATTAACAAAATTTTTAATTTATCTAATTCTAATTATGAATTAGAATTATGATTTATAATCATTATCAATATATTTGGGAACCCAATGGGTCACATATAAAGAACAAGTTGAAAAGAGCAAAGATATTTTCAATAAAATTGGACTTGATTGTAAAGTTTGAGAATCTTTATGATTAGATATGAAATATGTGACACCTCAATACCTCCTGGGAGGATACGGGAGTGCGACATTGGACTCACAAATAGAAACAAATAACAAACTAATGCGGAAGCATTTCAAAACAAACTAAACATTCATTACATATATTTTCAAAAATTGAAGCAAACATACATTACAAAACATTCCAAACTTGTTCAAACCATACATACATTATATCACATGAACATAATACAAATTCGTTCCAAAAACTGAAACTAGCTTGAAACATAATTATTACAAAAGTTTACAACAATTCAGAGTCATACACTCTATATACAAGCCAAGATAAACTCAAAATACATTTTTATCAAAACAAGACTCAGACTTCATTAGCCATTGCGGTTGACTTGTTCCAGTCTTTACAAACCTCACTCTGAACCTACACGGGACAAATCACTGTGCTAAGCATATAACTTAGTGAGTAATAACTAATCTATATATAAAGTGATAACTCATCATACTGAATCATGTAATAGTATAAGCATGCATTAATAGATTGTTTTAACAATAAATCAGATATAATTCATTTCAGAACAGAATTTATAGTTAACAGAACTAAATATAAAAAGAGGGTATAAACCCTTCAAAATCAGAACAAAATTTTGTTTATCATAGGATCAAACATATATCAGAATACAAAATAAGATGACTGCTAAGCCATTTATAGAAGCGAGCAACGGGACTTATACAGGAGAGACCGAAGTCTTGACACTGAGGTGTCACAGGAGAGATCGAAGTCTCGACACCGAAGTGTCACAGAAGCAGCTACAAACCCTTCTAGGCATACCTATTTACCCACAACTAGGACTCAATAGTTTTAAAACAAAACAAACTCATTTAAGACATTTCATGTGCAAAGCAAGTAGTCAATTATATTCACATACAAGTAGCACTTCCAATTATATAAACATGCATCAAACGCCTCAAAAATTATTGTCTGAAATTTAGAACATAATCAACATAAATCAAATTCAACAAGCAGAGCAAAGTAAGGTTTGACCATCTAAGATTACTCATATAAGCTCCCTTATTGCTTATTGTCTTGAAATTCCGATAATATCTAGAAGTGGTTGCTCAATGCGTTCCTCTATAACATTTAACACATATACAAATCACTATTGTGCATGATTAAGAAATCATTTATGTGTGCTGAATATGTATGATGCATGTTCATAACAAATTCTTGGGTATATTTCCTTACTAAACTGATGTAAACACCAATTGTACTTCAAAAGTTCCAAAATTCATACATTCAATTACTATTCTATCTTTTGCTATAAGCACCTCATTCGAGTCAACTTTGCATAATCAATAAGATCAAGAAAATGATGTATTTCTGTAACACTATCTTCTAGATAATTGTTCCTCTGTATCGTAAGTTTCTAATGATACCAAGATCATACAATTTGGTTTATTATTCAATGAGTTATGCTTAAAAAGCCACAGACTGTGTACATTTGAAATTTTGGCTAATGCATGATCATGAATTCAAGTTGTGCACCTCATAACTCTAAATTCCAATCTCCAAAAATTACAACTTTTATACCAATTTAAAGCTAAAGAATAAGCTACAACTTTTGTGAAGAAACCTTAGCCTAATTTGGCCTACATCAATAGAATTTATTTAATAAAAATAGGATATGATTTTTGTCCCTAGTAGTGTTATAGCCTAAGCCAAGACTCAATGTCATGCCAATTTTGAAAGTCTTAGAGACAAAATTAAAATTCCACTTCTTCAAGAAAGTTGTAGACATATGTCTCTAGTTTAATATGAATTAAGAATCAATCCATTTAGAAATGTATAGATCAATTTATAATTAAAATACCGAACCATGTTCATGAAAATTCTCCAATTTATAACATTCCAGCAGACTTCCTCACTCTCATCCAATCTTTTTCAAATCAATTCAGATAACTCTAAATTTCCATGGAGAGAAAGAACAATGTCTTAAAAATCTATTGGTTGAAGTTTTAAGTTATTTGAAGGTTGGATGAAAAAGTTATAGCCAAAAGACTTAAAGTTGTTCAGTAAAAATACTCTAGTTCATAAACTACATGCAAACCATCACCTTCTTTCTCTCTCTAAAATGCAGGTTTTCTTCTTCTTCACCGAACACTACAAATTTTTCTCTCTTCTTCCTTTTTTTTCTTCTTCTAGATTTCAAACTTATATCTTCCCTAATTCTCATCATTTTGACCCCCAATTCAATTTAGATCATCCATAACAATCCAAATACACAATTACAAACAAATATCAAAAACTGTATATTCTTAACGTATATTTCATATTTTCTGTAGATTTTTTCCATCTTCTTTCTTCCTTCATTCCACGTTTTTCTATCAACTTAATCCTACTTGAAGCACAACAACACATCTTATGCGTGACAACACATCTTATGCGTGAATCATCCTTTTTACACCCCTTTTAGTTCAACATAATGCATCCAATCGAAAATCCAAGATTCAACATAAACATTCAAGCAAATCACTATTCACGCATGCATGTTCTCATGTTTCTACATTTTTTCCAATTAACTCCAAGTTTTTGAACTTTCCATCTTCTTCATCTTCCTACTCAATTCTTCATTCTTACTTCCTATTTTTAGCATTTCTACACCCATTCAAAATGAACTTACCCTAAAATAATTCAAAGTTCTAAGTTACATGCAAGCACTATATATATATATAACTTCCTCTCACTGCTGCAACTGTTTTTTTTTATATGCTGAAGAACATTCCTAAACAGAACCTATATCATGCATGCATTCCTTTACAAGCATGAAACGTCATCTCTTTGTCATTTATCAGTATTATAAACATGAAAATAAAAGCACAACTTACTTGTTTTAGACTTCACAGTCTTCAGCAAAATTTCAAAACTTAAAAGAATGAGTTGTCAGTGGAGAGAAGCAAGGACAGAAAAAGACAACCAAATAATTTAGCTCATCCTTTGCAAGGATCAAGCATATAAACCACATGCATAAGAATGCAAATGGGATGGTGGTTCGGTGATGGGGAAAAGGGAGAAAATTCGGTGATGTTGTTTAGTAAAGAACATCAAGAGAAAGAGAGAGAGAGCTGGAGACTTGTTCTTCTATGCATGTAATCCATGTGTCACTTACTTATCCTGCCACTTGTCATAATGCTATTGGTATATTTTGTCTCTTATTTTTTCTAGTCCAATAATATCCCAAAATTTAAAATTTTCCTAAAATTTTTCAAAATTTTTGAAATAATCCACAATTCACATTTTTAATCACATTTATAAATCCATTATACATGAAAATTTCAATGAATACATGTACAATTTTTTTAATGCATCAAAAATAAATATTCACACGTGTGTGAATATACTATGTTGCATGAGCATGAAATGCACTACTTATTTTTCACTATACTTTCAATTCAATATTTTGGAATCTAGCCTCGAACATGAGATGTTACAAGATATTTAATAAATAAGGATCAATATGAGATATTTGATCTTATTTGGGCATAATTGGTATTTAATTATAATTATTTGTAATTCTAATTGAAGTTTAATTGAAATTATAATTTAATTTCAATTAAATTATTACAACGTCCAAAACTTATTATAAATAAGCTTAAGCTCTATGGAGCTAATACTTGTGGCTTAACCCTATCTGTAAGAGTTACAGAATTTTCTCAGCCTATTTTATAGATACTATTAGAGACTGGACACTTGTGCAATTACAGTGGTTGAGATAAATCAGTTTCAAAAGCGGTTTTAGAGATGCAGCAAGATAATGATCAAGTTTTGGAATAAGATATAAATTATAATTTATGTTTTATTATGACTTATGTGTTAATTATTTTATAAAATTAAAGTTATTTTAATTTTTGATAAATCAAAATATGAACAAAAAATTGTAATTATTTTGCTACAGTTGGGATCGGATCCTCCAATGGTGTTATTAGAGTTGAGTTTAATTATATAATTTAATTAAAATACATTTGATTGTTATTGATTAATTTTGGAATCAAAATCCTAATTGTTGCGTGACAAAACAATATGAAAAGTTTAGATTGAGTATTTTAAAACTCTTTTGTTAAATTTAAAATTGAAAATTTGTTTTTTTAAAACACAGCCAAAATTCATAATATAATAAATAAGCTTTTGAGTTTTGGAAATCCATAAAAATCAAAACACCCTTGACCCGAAATGAGTATCTAGAAAAACCATAAAGACCACAATTATCCTAGAATTATGGAATTAGGTTTGAGAACAATGTGGTTGTATTGTTTGTGGTTTTATGTGATTTCTTTTTGTGTGGTGGGATTGAATTGTTATTGAGCTTTTACATTAAATAAGTGATGAGCCACTAACGATCTGAGTTGCGTTTTGTGTATTTGTTTGCTATGCTACGTTTCGTTGTCAAATAAGGCAGTTGGGATTTCTTATTGATGTGGCTGTCGGAACAAGGGACAGCGTCAAGCGACAGTGTTGCCTGAGATTGTAGCTTCATCTAGCGGCTCCCATGTGGGAGCAATTTCTAGATAGCAGTGTAACGCGGCAGATGCCAGAAACTGGCATCTGCGTTAGCTTCATACAGCAACACGGAGCAACCTGAGGCACGAGGAAACGCGGTAGATGTCAACAGTGCAAGAGTGGTGATGCAACGAGAAACAATAAAGAAACCTTACTTATGAAAAAAATGATGCATGCATCCCCAACAATTAGGAGCATGTCTGTATCAGATGTTGATGATGAGTGTCATGCACGCGCCAGTCAACGTTCTTCGTTCAATGTGGCGCGTTATGGTATGGGTTTTAGTGTACGTAGTGCATATGTAAGAGACTATCCTATATTTTTTAAAAATATTTTTAGGTTTTTAAAGCCTTAAATTTAATTAAATTAGTTTAATGAAGATTAAATTAATTTAAATTCTTAATATAATTGGGAATAGTTTCCAACTGGATTTGAAAATTGTTTTCAAATAAAAAATCTATTTGAAATAGAAATTTAGTTTATTTAGGAATCAATGCATTTAATCTATTTTAATTTTTTAAAAAAGTTAGAAGTATTATTTTAAATTATAAATATCAATAATTAGAATCAAACAAAGCTTGTTTGTATCAATGTATAATTATAAGAGAATGATTCTCAAGATAAACAGTAGGAGTAAGATGATTTGAATGGTTCAAATCTTTTGAAACTACATCTAGTTGGAACACTTGCCTTTATTGATACATTTAATGTATAGTTTGAAAAGCATCGTAAAAATTTGATGTTGAAACTAGAGCGAGAAAAGGTCGCGAGTTTTAGCTAATTCTACTTCAGCTGATTTCTATTCGTTCTCTCTTTGGTCTTTTATCGCCAGAGGCTTAGTCTGCTGCAAGATCCCTAAGTTGTTTATGGAGTCCCTCGACCATGAGGAACACCAGCCCAAATGTGGGCAAACGCGGAGACGAGAGGAGGAAGCACAGGCCACAGTGCAACTGTCATATAGCGTTGCTATTACTGGAGGGCCGACCACTGATATTCCTGGGGAACACCATGACTGGCCAGCGGAGGAAATCATCAAAATGAAGGAAGGCGACATAGTTCCAATCTCCAGTGAGCTTGGGGGCAGACTTCAGCTCTCTCAATCCTTCAAGGTAAAACTGGACAATCAATGGACAACCGTGGTAGTAGTGAAGCTGCTGGGAAGAAGGATTGGTTTCCATACGCTTAGCACTCGCCTAAAGTCCCTCTGGAAACCAGCCAGCCCTATTAAAATCATTGATCTGGAACATGACTACTACCTCGTCCGTTTCTTGGACGAGACCGACTTCCTCCATGCGTTAACGGATGGCCCATGGATCATCTACGGGCAAGCATTGTCGATGCAACGATAGGAGCCCTCCTTCCGATCGTCACAGGGCTAAGTCCATCGTGCAGTCATGTGGGTTAGATTCCACCTACCCATCGCCTGCTACCACCCCAGCATACTCACGGTTATGGGTAATCAAATTGGAAAAACTGTTAAAATAGCTGAGCCTACCTTGCAAACTCAGAGGGGCCGCTAGTCGACGTCAATCTCAATAATAACGTTGAAAACCCAAGTGGAGTTAGATGGCGAGGTGATCCATGTGATGTATGAGGGGTTGTCGCAACTCTGTTACCGGTGTGGTAAAGTGGGCCACGACATCGCAGACTGCCCCCAACGCTGACGTACAGATTCCGAGAGTCATAACACCGAAGACGACAGGACAGGGACAGTATAGGAGGGTGAGGAGCCAACCGGGGAAGCAATGGCTAGCCCACCAACACAAGCGCAACCCATAGCACACTCCTCCAACAGCTATGGGCCTTAGGTTCAGGTACAAAGGAAACAACGCCAACCTTCACAATGGTCACAGATGCAGAATCAGGCTCCCATGCAACGCACGCCTCCCCTGGGACGTAACGTTGAGTCCTCTCACAAGTAAGGGTCCAGATATGCTACCCTGACTGGAAAGGAACTGATGGAGATGGAGACATCAATCGTAGAGCCATTAATTTTTAATAGTACGGGGTCGGGCCACCGAGTCCAATTAGGGGACTTTATTCGATCTAGGAAGCCCACCCAGTCCAGATTTAATTTTCTAGCATCTGGGCCCAAACAAAAGCCTAAAAAAGGGCCCAGAGGATAGAAGGAAATTCATACCCAGTCCACCTGGGGGAAACTCAGTATTAGGTCGAGAAGTGATGTAGATAAATCCCCTTGTTTCCAAATCTAGCCCACCAACCAAGCCAGCGACATAGTGATAGAAATCTCATCGCACACCAAAATGGTTTGCGACAGCCAGGTCCTGGAGGACCGTGAATTGGAGGTTGAGAAGCGGCTCCAAATTATGGAAGGAGTAGAGGACCAAGTGGGGCCCAATAACAGTAAGGAGCTTCCTGTTTCTCAGCATAAAGAACCTCCCGACATCGACTACTATATTGACATACCACAAGCAACCCCTTAGATGGAGTACATAAAGCAGTAGACACTGCCATCCATGGGAGAGGCGCCCAGTGACGCTCCCTTACGAGGTAACAGTTCTAGCTAATTAGACATTTTAATTATGACGATTCTGATTTGGAATTGTCAAGGGGTTAGGGGGAATAGTTTCCACATCATCCTTTGTAATTACCTTCGACTATACCAGTCGAGTATCCTCGTCCTCTTGGAAACCCGGATTAGTGAAAATAGGGCCTATGCAGTAATCCATTCCTTAAGGTTCGACTACTCATTCAGAGGAAAAGCCGAAGGTTTCTTTGGAGGGATTTGGATTTTATGAAAAGCCACTTTTGACTTTGGTATTGTCTTAGCTCACCTGCAATTTATTCATACCACCGTTCGGTATGACTCGCACTCGTTTGACTTTACCGTGGTGTATGCTACCCTCAAATCTTGTCGCAAAACTATCTTTGGCCAGCGTTAGATTGGGTTGGTCGATCCACCCATAGACCCTGGCTGGTAGGAGGAGATTTTAATGCTAAGCTGGAGTTGGCCGATAAGAGGGGAGGGGCCCGCGTCACCCGCATTGTGAACAAACAGTTTCAGGACTGGGTGCATAGGAGTAGCCTCCATGACCTCAGTTACGTAGGTTCCAAATTTACGTGGCACCGAGGGGACTCAAGGCTAGGTTGGATTGCGTTTTCTATTTGACAAAGTAGCTTCACACTTTCCCGCTAACAGTTAATTACCACTTACCTTTCCTAAGGTCTGACCATAGACCACTGAGAATCATCTTCCAGCCTCCGCCTCCCAGACTTACAACCACTCCGGCATTTAGATTCCAGAATGCTTGTCTCACTCATCTTGGATTTGAAGAGATTGTAGCGGAGCACTGGAATCCAAGCGAGAGCAATTTGAGCCATTCGCTCACCCACCTTTCTAAACACCTCATGAGCTGGAATCGTTCTACGTTTGGGAACGTTTTCTATTGCAAAAAAAAGACTGTTAGCTAGACTACAGGGCATCCAGCAAGCCATGACAGAGGACAATTTGGAGGACTTGTTAGCCCTGGAGGAACATTTGAGTAGGGAGTTGATGAATGTCCTTAGCGAGGCAAAAATTTATTGGCACCAGAAAGCAAGATGTGATTGGATTTTGAAGGGCGATAGGAATACTCGATACTACCACATGCTCACCCTTTCCAAGCAAAAGAAAATGAAGATAGCAAGGCTCTTTAACTCTCAAGGGGAACCAATCACTGACCACAGCCAACTCAGCCGCTTAGCCAAAGAGTTCTTTGTCCACCTGTACACTCAAGAGGAGGGCCCATGTCCCATATTTCAGCACTCAAGAGCATTCCCTTCTTTTTCGGAGGACAGTCTTTGAGATTTAGCCTTGCCCATACACCCCTTGGAAATTAAAAATGCAATTTTTGGCATAGATCCAAACAAGGCTTTAGGGGTTGATGGGTTCAATGCCCTTTTCTTTCAGAAACAATCGGAGCAGGTCGACCCCAAGATCGTAGAGTTCATACAGGAAGTCTTTAGGATGGAACGCTAGGAAACAGAGTTAAATCACACCATCCTAGTCTTAATTCCCAAAACCCCCTCCCCGATAACTATCGCCCAGTTTCATCCGATTAGTCTTTATAACATGAATTACAAGATTATCTCCAAGATCGTTGTCAATAGGTTGAAATCTCATCTGGATTTTCTAGTGCAGGACAATCAATGTAGTTTTATCCCGGCCTCCAAATAACCGACAATATCATCATAGCCTAGGAAGTCATTCACTCGATGAGGAAAAAGCAAGTGAAGAAGGGTTATTTTGCGATCAAAGTAGACCTAGAAAAAGCTTACGATCAGCTTATGTGGGACTTCATTCAAGACACCTTAGAGGCTATAGGGTTACCGAAGCAGTTTCTATGGGTCATTATGAAATGTGTGACGACAATGTCTATACAAGTAGCCTAGCAGGGTACAGTTTCAAAAGCTTTCAGGCCTTCTCAGGGTATTAGACAGGGCAATCCAATATCACCCTATCTTTTTGTCTTATGTATGGAACGATTAGGCCAGCTTATTTTGAGACAAGTGGGCCAAGGTCATTGGAGGCAGCTCAAACTGAGTCCTACAGGGCCTCCTATCTCTCACCTCTTCTTCGTTGATGACCTGGTTCTGTTCGCTGAAGTTTCGGAGTCTCAGACCCAAGTAATAGCAGCGACTCTTAGGGAGTTTTGTCAGGCTTCTGGTCAGAAGTTAACATGGCAAAAAATAGGATTTTCTTTTCTTAAAATATAACTCACACGAATGTTACTCGCCCCAGTCAAGCCCTGGGCTTCAAGAGCTCGAATAATCTAGGTAAATACCTAGGAGTTCTTGTGATTCATGAGTGATCCACGCGGCACACTTACCAATATATCTTAGATAAGGCCCATCAGAAATTGACAGGATGGAGAGCCAGGCAATTGTCTCTAGCGGGAAGAGTTACATTAACCCAGTATGTGATATCGGCCCTTCCTATCTACACGATGCAAACTATACGATTGTCGAGGCAACTCTGTGATGATTTGGAGAAACTCATGTGCAATTTTATATGGGGCTCCATAGCAGAGCAGAGGAAAGTGCACCTAGTGAACTGGGAGGCCGTCTGTAAGCAAAAAAAGGCAGGAGGATAAGGAATTAAACATATCAGGTCCTCCATCGATGCTCTTCTGACAAAGTTGGGATGGGCTTTGATTAACCAACCATCAGCTTTATGGGTCAGGATTGTTAGGGTCAAGTACCGTATGGAGCCATACCATGTCCCTCATACGGTAGCTAGGAGTGGCGCGTCGAGCTTTTGGAAAGGAATTTCAGCGACTTGGCCCTTTGTACACCAAGGTTTGAAATGGAAGCTGGGTAATGGTAGGCACATTTCCTTTTGGCTGGATACTTAGGCAAAGGATTGGGGGCCTCTCTTCTTAGTGGCCACTGCTCCTATACCCAATAACGTGCTCTATGCTAAAGTAGAGGATTTGATTTCTAACGAGGGCCACTGGCGTTGGGATGAGTTCCAATAGTACCTTCCCGCCTCAGTTTGTATGGATATCGCCGAAATAACCCCTCTTGATGTGGCAGCCGAGGAGGAACTCTGAGGTGGGGTCAAACTGAGACCAGTAGATTTACCATGGTGTCAGCCTACGAACTTATCGAGGGGAGCCACATGGATGATCATGATAGACTTTGGGACCTAGTTTGAAAATGGGCGGGACCCCAACCCACCAGGGTTTTCCTCTAGTTAGTAAGTAAGGGAACGCTCCTGACAAACCAACGAAGAGTGGTCTGACACATTGCAACTAATAGTAGTTGTCATAAATGTGGACAGGAGGAGTCTACTTTTCATGTCATCCGTGATTGCCTATGAGTACAGGCTTTCTGGAGAAAATTCCCCCCCTGGTTGGTTGATACAACCTTCTTTCAACAAGAGGTAAAGAATGGGTGGGATCAAACCTTACGAAATACACTCGGGCAATGTAAGGGATATGGGCTACCACCTTTGGAGTCGCTTGCTGGATGCTTTGGTCTTGGCGTAATAAAAGTCTTTTTGAAGCTAAATTTGAGTGGCCAGAGGATGGTCCGAGAGTAGTTATGACATATGTAAAGGGGATTGTAAGTGCTAAGGTGAAGGAAAACTGCGTGTTTTCGATGCAGGGTCTATCAATGGAAAGTCTAGTTGGGTGAAACAAACCGCCAACAGGATGGGTCAAGCTTAACACGGATGGAGTGGGTAAGCACAGGTCATCCATTGCTATTGCAGGTGGAATAATTCGTGATAGGACTGGTCAGTAGTGCGGGAGCTTTATTCAGCACATTGGCCAAGGATTGTCGTTGACTGTAGAGCTCTAAGGAATCCACTCGGGCCTCACCTTGGCTTGGTCACTAGGGTACCACCGAGTCATTCTAGAAGTGGACTCCTTAGAAGTCATTAACATCCTTTCCTCTTCCAGTACAATGTTTTCTGACAATCCTTGTAACACTCCACTCCCGTATGACCCGAACCCGACATCGATAGTGATATCCGAGTCCGTGCCCCGCGAGGGTGGCGTACTACATCAGTCGATTAAAACTCAGTAACATTTTTTTCCTCTCCTTCTTTTTGAACCGTATATTAGCGCGGTAAGAACAGTAGACACGAGAAAACATTTGCA
>JANZLD010000006.1:47033413-47044717 GCA_026413575.1 Erythroxylum carthagenense
ATGAGTTGCGTACCTTTGTTACGGTAGAATTATACCTTATATATGGAGCAACAACTAGGTTTAGGTCTTTACGTGTGTATGGGAGTCTCTCACATGCGGACGGGCTAAGGAGAGCATGGATCGGGCCTGGGTTTGACATAACCATTGGGTATGAGACTGATCTTTGAAGGATGGACTGATCGGCCAATGAGACATTTTGACTGGGCTCGGGCCCTGCACGACCGACCCGACCAATTACTAATAAAAATATTTATTATTATTTTAAAACAAAATTTAAAAATTCACAATAATTTTAAAAGTTGAAATAAATAAAATAACTAATTAAAAAAAGTTTGAAAAAAGAGAGAATGATAAGTAGGAGGGAGATTTTCAAAATTTTTGAAAATTTTGCAAAAGAATTTACCTATTTTAAAATTTTCAATATCGGCCAATATTTAGCCAATATTTTGAATACCGACTAGTATCGATTGGTACAATCTGAAACAAATCAATGCTGATCGGTATTTAAATCCAATTTGATCACTTTTATTTCGTACTAGTTTTGATCCGGTAAGATATATACAGATCAATACCGACCAGTATAAATCAGTATTCATAATATTAAGTATGTGAGTCCTAACTCCTAAGGAATAAGATTGGGTAGTTGAAAAAGTAAATGGGATGATTGGAAAAAGTAAATGGAATTAATTTGTAAGAAGTGCAACCGTTGAAAGTGGGTTGAGCTGGTTGAAAAACAAAGAATATATTTTTTTTGAATATAAAAGATGAGAGAATATGATGTCACATAATTAATGTTAGGTCGTGTTTTCTAAGGTAATAAAGATTGTTAATGTCATAATGTTTAATAATTAATATTATTATAATTTTTAAATATGTTAAAATAAAGTTAAACATTATATTAAATATAACATATATTCAAAGATTAATTTCTATATTTTTTCGAACCATTACAAAGCATATTATAGGGCTCGTTTGTTAAACAGCTTATCAGCCGATTTTTAGAAGTTTCAAAACTTTTAGCTTTTATGAAGCAATCGATTTTGGTGGGTGCGGCCATTGATATTCCTGGGGAACAGCACGACTGGTCAGTGGAGGAAATCATCGAAATGGAGGAAGGTGACATAGTTCCAATCTCCAATGAGCTTGGGGGCGGACTTAAGCTCTCTCAATCCTTCAAGGTAAAACTGGACAATCAACAGACAACTGTAGTGGTAGTGAAGCTGCTGGGAAGAAGGATAGGTTTCCACACGCTCAGTACCCGCCTGAAGTCCCTCTAGAAACCAGCAAGCCCCATTAAAATCATTGATCTAGAACATGACTACTACCTCATCCGTTTCTTGGACAAGACCGACTTCCTCCATCCGTTAATGGATGTCCCCTAGATCATCTACGGGCAAGTGTTGTCGATGCAATGGTGGGAGCCCTCTTTCCGACCGTCACGGGGCCAAGTCCGATGTCGCAGACTGCCCCTAATGTCGACGTACAGATTCTGAGAGTCATAACACCGGAGACGACAGGATGGGGATGGTGTAGGAGGGTGAGACACCAACCGGGGAAGCAACGACCAACACACAGCACAGGCGCAACCCACAAAATGCTCCTCCAACAGCTACGGGCCTTAGGTTCAGGTACAGAGGAGACAACGCCAGCCATTACAACGGTCACAGATGCAGAAGCAGGCTCCCATGCAGCGCACGTGTAACATCCCGTTACCCTAGTAAAGGCAAAACTAATAGATGAGAGAAAGTGCTGAGGAAGTAGGAAACATGTTCCATGCTCATGCATAATATGACATACACATACATATTGAATAGTAAATGTTCCTGCACATAAAATTAATTATACATGCATTCATTGACAACTTCCGGGTATGATTGTTTTTTAATATGATTTTATTGAAAATGAGACGTAGAGGGAGTTGTAAGAGTGATATGAAAATGTTCACTGAGTGTACTTCGGTTTGTTAGCCATAACTTGTTCTCTAGTTATCCAAACGTGATGATTCTAGATTGGGATTAAACTAGGAACCTATAGCTACATTTCTTATGAAGACATCGAATTTAAATTCAGTCTTTAAGAATCTCAAAGTTGTTATAAAGTTGAGAATTGGGTGTAGTACATTGAATGAATGTAGAAAATTCATGTTCTGTATTCGAGAGAAAATCTGGATTAATCTAGGCTTGATTAGAGAAATTTGTCTTCTCAGAAGTTGTAGGAATTTCTTTTATCCTTCCAACAACATATAGTGTAGAAATTTTGGACGTCTAAGTTGAAAGTCAAGGTCCTTGTAAACGAAGATGTTTCTTATGTATTTTGCTTCTTCTGTGATGACGTCATCTTCTTATGTGTTTTGCATCGTCTAAGTTTTGCTATCTTCTGCCTTTTCACTTCTTTTGTATTTTACTTCTTCTGTGATGACATCATTGATGACGTCATCTTCTTCTGTGTTTTGAATCGTCTGAGTTTTGTTATCTTCTGTCTTTTCGCTTCTTCTGTATTTTGCTTCTTCTATGATAACGTCATTGATGACGTCATCTTCTTTTGTGTTTTGTATCGTCTGAGTTTTACTATCTTCTATCTTTTCGCTTCTTATGTATTTTGCTTTTTCTGTGATGACATCATTGATGACGTTATCTTCTTCTGTGTTTTGCATCTTCTATGTTCATGAACTCCTTCTGTGTTACTGTTCATGAACTGCTTTTGTGTTACTGTTTATGAATTCCTTCTGTGTTACTGTTCATGAAATTCTTTTGTGTTTCTATTCATGAACTTCTTCTGTGTTATTGTTCATGAACTTCTTCTGTGTCACTATTCATGAACTCCTTCTGTGTTTTGTTCGTATCTTTTGTGTTTTGTATCGTCTGCCTTTTGTATCTTCTGTGTTTTGTATCGTCTGCCTTTTTATTTTCTATGTTTTGCTCCTTCTGGGTTTTGATTCTTCTGTGTTTTACTGATGAGTCTTCTTTTGTGTTTTGTTGACGCGTCTTCTTTTGGGTTTTGTTCCTTCTGGGTTTTACTTTTATATGTTTTGCTGACGCGTCTTCTTCTGTGTTTTGCTGACATGTCTTCTTCTGGGTTTTGTTCCTTCTGAATTTTACTTCTTCTGTGTTTTGCTGACGCGTCTTCTTTTGTGTTTTGCTAACATGTCTTCTTCTGGGTTTTGTTCCTTCTGGGTTTTACTTCTTCTGTGTTTTATTTCTTCTGTGTTTTGCTTCTTCTCAGTTTCGCTTCTTCTGTCTTTATTCGTCTGGCCATAACTTCTTCTCTAGTAGTCCAAATGAATTGATTCTTGAACCATTGGACTCGTAAGACATTACCCTACATCTGCACCTAAAAATCTTAGCCATCTGAAATGAATTGAGAAAGATTGAGTGAGAAATGTGGATTGGGTACAGTGAGTGTGCTTTTGAATTTTATGAACTGGGGTTATCCCACTGAGCAACACTTCAGTATTTTGAGTATATCTAGACTTGTAGGATTCCAAATGAGATGATTGATGTTTTGGAGTGAACTAGAGATATAGGCCTACAAATTGTCTCAGAAGTATAATTGTGATTCAGTTTGTAAGATATTTAAGTTCTAAACGGAAGTTAGGCATAGTACACTGTTTTGGAATATGACAATTCGAAAATATTTGAGGCACATTTTCCGAAGTACTGAACCAAATTAAGTTATTTTGGTGTCAATGGAAAGATCTAAAAATGGATAAGTGGCTAAGAATTGGATAGGTGTTCTAGTTAAAGTGGAGTTTTAAATAACCTTGAAGGAGAAGTCACGGTACTTGCCTTCATTTCTTTCTTTCAAAGCTTCTTTCTCTAGAGCTCCTCTAGCCTAGAGCTTTTCATCAAATATTTCCCGAAGTTAAACCTTGTTTTTCTCTGTTGTCTTCACTTCCACTATGATATTTCTTCCTTTTATTCCAAGAAAAGACCGCACCCCCTGTCAACCTTCAAGGTGAGGTACGTAGGTTGTATGAGGAACTAAGGTTCACGTGATTTGAAAATTTAGGGCTTTGTGATGGTTGTAGGTTTTGGAGCTTCTAACAAGTAAGCTTATTATGATTACGTAGTTTTACATGAAATGAAGCATGCATCGTTAGTTCACTGCTAAATGGTTAAGAACAGTGATGTTCATAATTGCTAGAAAATGAGTGAGGAAATTTTGAGTAGCCATATATATGATTTTCTTTGGATTTAATGATCAAATGTTATAAGAAATTGTAGAAATGATTTTGGAGTCGGAAGATCAACGAAAAAGTGTATGATGATGTTTAGAGCTGAGAAAGAAAGATTTAAGTGATAGCTAAAAAAAAGTGAAGTGAATGAGTAATGCAGAAAATGAGATGAATGTACGTAATGAATGTTCTGCTTTTGATGATTATGAAAAATGATAGATTTTGATTAAGTTGGGAAGTTGGTAAGGTACCCGGGATTGTCACCGAGCATGCATTTTACATACTCTATATAGCTATTTGTGCATAAATGAGTTTTGTAACGTATGTGAATTGTGTATTGCATAAATGGGTTGTGCAGATCAAGTGTCCGCATTCAAACGTTCCCAGAATTTGAAAGCAAATGCTAATCTGGAGCGCACTGTGAGTAGACCTAGATTGGTCTCACTTCATTTTTGTTAATTGAATTCTTGTATTATTTGAGTATTGAATGATTTTGTAAATGTGATTGATTATGTTAGTTTCTGGACAGGAGGTCCGATGAATATGATGAATGAATGAAATATTGAAGTGTTCCTTGTATGTGAATTAGATGAAATATGTGATACATGAATTGGTTGTTAAATGTCGGGCTTAGTTTCGAAGGAAAGTGGGATCATGCATATAAGTGAAAGTGTTTTCTCAACTCAATGTTGAATGCTGGACTATGGTCTGATGATAAATGAATGTGAGTGACTGCAAACATGCAAATGTAAATGTTGCATTTCATATAACGAATGCATGAAACATAATGGATGTTGTGACCAGAGTAGTCATCGATCAGAGCTTAAAGCTCAACGTGAAAAAAGAGCCTCGAGCTCAAAAGTGAAGCCTCAGGCTTAACGTTTAATGAGCCCTATATGGGACAGTTATTAATGAGCCCTATAGGGGATAGTTATCAATGAGCCCTATATGGGACAGTTAGGTATTCGATCACAACAAAGTAACAAATAGAAAGTGGGTCTCATGTGCACTGCATATGCATAATATGAATGATTTAATTGTATTGGATATGAAATATTGTAGCCATCGATGATGGTTACTCATTGAGTTCGCAAAACTTACTCAAAATTTGTAAATATTTTTTAAGATTAAAATAATACCCCGTTAGGCCAACGGGAGTATACCTACAACATTCAAGTGAAGAATAGAGGTCGAGATCAGTTCGCGTCTACATTCTTATTTCTTGTATTTATATCAGATTGTGTTCTCTGTAACGATTGTATCAACTTTCCAAATTGGGAATGTTAGCAAATGATTTTGAAATGTAATGAAATTATGATTTCAAGTCTTCTATTTTTGTAATGGGCCCAAATGGCATTGAAATTTTATTGACTTTATTGTGTGGATTAAAAATGTTTATGAGTGAAATGGACCCAATTTGAGTATCGATTTCTGCATAAAATGTTTGCGGTTCAAAAAAAATTTTATACCGATTTATGAATGTGTTAAATGTTTTAACACGCCACCCTCGCGGGGCACGAACTCAAATATCACCATTGATATCGGATTCAGATTATATGAGAGTGGGGTGCTACAACACGCCTCCCCTAGGACGTAACGTCGAGTCCTCTAACAAGTCAAGGTCCATATTTGCAGTCCTGACTGGAAAGGAACTGATGGAAACGAATACATCAATAATAGAGCCATTAATTTTTAATAGTACAGGGCTGGGCCACTGAGTCCAATTAGGGGACTTTATCTGATCTGGGAAGCCCACCCAGACAAGACTTAATTTTCCCAACATCTGGGCCCAAACAAAAGCACAAAAAGGGCCAAAGGGTAGACGGAAATTCATACCTAGGGAAACCAATATAAGTCCGGGCAGTGATGTGGATAAAGCCCTTTGTTTACAAGTCCAGCCCACTAACAAGCCCAGCAACATAGCGATAGAAATCTCCTCGTACACCGAAATGGTTTGCGATAACCAGGTCCTGGAGGATCGTGATTTGGAGGTTAAGGAACGGCTCCAAATTATGGAAGGAGTAGAGGACCAAGCGGGGCCCAGTAACAATATGGAGCTTCCTGTTTTTCAGCATAAAGAACCTCCTGACATCGACGGATGTATTGACATACCATAAGCAACCCCTCAGATGGAGTACATAGAGCAGTAGACACCACCATCCGTGGGAGAGTCGTCCAGTGATGCTCCCCTACGAGGTAATGGTTCTAACTAATTAGACATTTTAATTATGTCGATTCTGATTTGGAACTGTCAAGGGGATGCGGGGAATAGTTTCCATGTCATCCTTCGTAATTACCTTCGACTCTACCAGCCAAGTATCCTCGAGCTCTTAGAAACTCGAATTAGCAGAAATAGGGCCCACACAGTAATTCACTCCTTGGGGTTCAACTACTCTTTCAAAGTAGAAGTCGAAGGTTTCTCTGGAGGGATTTGGATTTTATGGAAAGTCCCTTTTGACATTGGTATTGTCTTAGCTCACCGGCAATTTATTCATACCACCATTCGGTATGACTCGCATTCGTTCGACTTTACCGCCGTGTATGCTAGCCCTCAAGTATCATCGCAAAACTATCTCTGGCAAACGTTAGATTGGGTTAGTCGATCCACCCATAGACCCTGGCTCGTAGGAGGAGATTTTAATGCTAAGCTAGAGCTGGCCAATAAGAGAGGAGGGGCCCGAGCCACCCGCATTGTGAACAAACAGTTTCAGGACTGGGTGCATAGGAGTAGCCTCCATGACCTCGGCTACATGGGATCCAAATTTAGGTGGTGTTAAGGGGACGTCAAGGCTAGGCTGGATCGCATTTTCGTTTGACAGAGTGGCTTTACACTTTCCCGCTAACAATTAATTACCACTTACCTTTCCTAGGGTCTGACCATGGACCCTTGAGAATCATCTTCCAGCCTCCGCCTCCCAGACTTACAACCACTCCGACATTTAGACTCCAGAATGCTTGGCTCACTCATCTTGGGTTTGAAGAGATTGTAGTGGAGCACTGGAATCCCGATGAGAGCAATTTGAGCCATTCGATCATCCACCTTTCCAAGAACCTCATGAGCTGGAATCGTAATACATTTGGGAATATTTTCTATCGCAAAAAAAGACTGTTAGCTAGACTATAGGGCATCCAACAAGCCACGATAGAGGACAATTTGGAGGACCTGTTAGCCCTGGAGGAACATTTGAGTAGGGAGTTGATGAACGTCCTTAGCGAGGAAGAAATTTATTAGCACCAGAAAGCAAGATGTGATTGGATTTCGAAGGGTGATAGGAATACTCGGTACTACCACACGCTCACCCTTTCCAAGCAAAAGAAAATGAAGATAGCAAGGCTCTTTAAATCTCAAGGGGAACCAGTCACTGACCACGGCCAACTCAACCACTTAGCCAGAGAGTTCTTTGTCCAACTGTACACTCAAGAGGAGGGCCCGTGTCCCCGATTTCAGCACTCAGGAGCATTCCCTTCTTTTTCAGAGGACTGTCTTCGAGATTTAGCCTTGCCCATACAACCCTTGGAAATTAAAAATGCAGTTTATTGGCATAAATCCAAACAAGGCTCCGGGGGTTGATGGGTTCAATGCCCTTTTCTTTCAGAAACAATGGGCGCAGGTCGACCCCAAGATCGTAGAGTTCATAAGGAAGTCTTCAGGATGGAACGCTGGGAAATGAAGTTAAATCACAGCATCCTAGTCTTAATTCCCAAAAACCCCTCCCTGACTAGTATCACCCAATTTTGTTCGATTAGTCTTTGTAACGTGACCTACAAGATTATCTCCAAGATCGTTGTCAATAGGTTGAAATCTCATCTTGATTTTCTTATGTAGGAGAATCAATGCAGTATTATCCCGGGCCGCCACATAACCGACAATATCATCATTGCCTAGGAAGCCATTCACTTGATGAGGAAACAGCAAGGGAAGAAGGGTTACCTTAGAGGCCCTACGATTGACTTAGGTGGGACTTCATTCAAGACACCTTAGAGGCTATAGGGTTACCGGAGCACTTTCTATGGGTCATTATTAAATGTGTCATGATCGTGTCTATGCAGGTAGCCTAGCAGGGTACAGTTTTAGAACCTTTCAGACCTTCTCGGGGTGTTAGACAGGGCTTTTCAATATCACCCTATCTTTTTGTCTTATGTATGGAATGATTAGGCCAGCTTATTTCGAGACAAGTGGACCAAGGTCATTGGAGGTCGCTCAAACTGAGTCCTACAGGGCCTCCTATCTCCCACCTCTTTTTTACTGATGACCTGGTTCTGTTCGTTGAAGCTTCGGAGTCTCAGACCCAAGCAATAGCAGCGACTCTAGGGGAGTTTTGTCAGGCTTCTGGTCAAAAAATTAACATGGCAAAAACTCGAATTTTCTTTTCCAAAAATATATCTCAAGCGAATATAACTCGCCTCAGTCAAGCCCTGGGCTTCAAGAGCACGATAATCTGGGTAAATACCTAGGAGTTCCTGTGATTCTTGAGTGATCCAAGCGGCACACTTACTAATATATCTTAGATAAGGCCCATCAGAAATTGACAGGATGGAGAGCCAGGCAATTGTCTCTAGCGGGACGAGTCACATTAAGCCAGTCTATGATATCAACCCTTCTTATCTACACGATTCAAACTGTGTGATTGTCGAGGCAACTCTGTGATGATTTGGAGAAACTCATGCGCAATTTTATATGGGGCTCCACGGCAGAACAGAGGAAAGTGCACCTAGTGAACTGGGAGGCCGTCTATAAGCCCAAAAAGATAGGAGGACTAGGAATTAAACATATCAAGTCCTCCAACGATGCTCTTCTAACAAAGTTAGGATGGGCTTTGATTAACCATCAGTCAGCTTTATGGGTCAGGATTGTTAGGGCTAAGTACCATATGGAGCCGTACCATGCCCCTTATACGGTAGAGAGGAGTGGCGCGTCGAGCTTTTGGAAAGGAATTTCGGTGACTTAGCCTTTTGTACGCCAAGGCTTGAAATGGAAGCTGGGTAATGACAGGCACATTTCCTTTTGGCTAGATAATTGGGAGAAGGATTAGGGGCCCCTCTTCTTAGTGGCGACTGCTCCTATACCCAACAAGGTGCTCTATGCTAAAGTAGCGGATTTGATTTTTGACGAGGGCCACTAGCGTTGGGATGTGTTTCAGTTGTACCTCTTTGCCTCAGTTTGTTTGGATATCGCCAAAATAACCCGTCCTGATGTGGCAGCCAAGGAGGATACTCTTAGGTGGGGTCAAATTGAGATTGGTAGATTCACCGTGACATCAGCCTACGAACTCATCGAGGGGAGCCACACGGACGATCATGATAGACTCTGGAACCTAGTTTGGAAATAGGCGGGACCCCAACGCATCAGGGCTTTCCTCTGGTTAGTAAGTAAGGAAAAGCTCATGACAAACCAAAAAAGAGTAGTCTGACCCAATGCAAATAATAGCAGTTTTCATAAATGTGAATAGAAGGAGTCTACTCTTCATCTCATTCGTGACTGCCTGCGAGTACATACTTTCTAGAGAAAATTCCCCTCCGGGGTGGTTGATACAGCCTTCTTTCAACAAGAAGTGAAAGAATGGGTGGGATCAAACCTTACAAAACACAAACACACTCGGGCGATGCAAAGAAATTGGGCTACCACCTTTGGAATCGCCTGTTGGATGCTTTAGTCTTGGCGTAACAAAAGTCTTTTTGAAGCCGATTTTGAGTAGCCGGAGGATGGTCCGAGAGCAGTTATGGAATATGTGGAGGGGATTGTGAGTGCTAGGGCATTGGAAAACTACGTGTTGATGTAGGGTCTATCAATGGGAAGTCTAGTTGGGTGGAACAAATCGCCAGCATGATGGGTCAAGATTAACATGGATGGAGCGTTTAAGCACAAGTCGTCCATTGGTACCGCAGGTGGATTAATTCGTAATAGGAATGGTTAGTGATGCGGGGGCTTTATTTAGCACATTGGCCGAGGTTCGCTGCTAACTGCAGAGCTCTAGGGAATCTACTCGGGTCTCACCTTGACTTGGTCGCTAGGGTACCGCCAAGTCATTAAAGAAGTGGACTCCCTAGAAGTCATTAACATCCTTTCCTCTTTCAGTACAGTGTTTTCTGACAATCCTAGTTTACTGACAGGTACCAGTGGACTCATCCAACGAGATTGGGAGGTGAAAGTGCAACATGTACTTCGAGAAGGGAATCAGTACGCAGACCATTTAACTGCTCTCGCAGACCGGGCCAGACTAGGAATTCACTACCTCCAGGAGCAATCGCTTTCTGTAATGGAGCTCATCCATTGGGACAAGATAGGCATTTTATATTGTAGAGCAGTGCGATAGTTAGTCTGCTCGAGTGTTTTCTTCCTTTGTATATATATATATAAGAAAGAACGGGAGATTGTTGAATGGGCCTAAAATTAGAAGTTCAATATCTTATTCTTAATCTATTTTTTTTTATGAAGCCATTCATTTATCATGTTTCATCAAATTCTATTCATTATGAATCTCATTTAATGAATAAATAAATATTTATAAAATAGGTAAAAACAGGTGCCGTGTTTCCTTACAATTATTAAAGACGAACGCATCCAACATAGCAATACCATCAATTTAAGATTTGATTGCCATGAAGTTTTGTAGTTTCCCTAAGGCTGTCAATTATATAAAAATAAATCCCTCTTATCGATGCTAATGTCCCCTTACACTATTCCTTTGATTTAATATTGTCCCTAAACATCAGCACGTGAGCAATATAGGCATAAATTAATAACTCGGAAATTTCTAACTTTCAAAAAATCAGAGGGAATCCAGACAATGCATAAGAACTTTTTATCAAATGATGAGCTCCCTTATCCTTTTGCATAACAACATTATGTTCATCACTCTAATTAATTTAAAGCCTGATCCTCTTTCGTTTTTTGTTGTATACCTTACTTTGATACAACTTGGTTCTGCCAGGTTTTGGCTGAACGGTGCGTTTCCATTGAAGTCCATCATCTTCTACCTTCTGTGATGAATACCGCACGATGATACCTGCAAAACAGTGAAGGCACGTCGGGGGTTATGTCCCGATTAGCCACTCCGACGCTCAAGTGAGTTTTCTGGTGAGGGAAAGACTGCGGAATGCAGAGAGAAAGGCTAGGTTATGATCTCGTA
>JANZLD010000006.1:47060501-47071419 GCA_026413575.1 Erythroxylum carthagenense
ACATACATACATAATAATTCATTTTAAAATTTTAAAAATATATCCAAACATTAATATAGTTAAAATTAATAAAAGTGCTTTTTATTTTTATGTTACCAAACAGTCTACTGTATGAAGCTCTTTTAAAAAAGTCATTTTTTTAATTGACAGCCAAATAGTCAACTGGCTTTTTAAAAAAGCTCTTCTCATAAAAGCTCTACTGATAAAAGCTCTACTGATAAAAGCTCTATTGATAAAAGCTCAACTAAACTGACCCTAAATTACATATCAATAAATGGGAGTTACCTAATTAGATATACCCGTGTGCCTTAATGGACAAAATAGATACCTTAAACCCCACATCTTAGCGGGATCTCTAATAGGATGTTGTTGTTGTTGTTTAACCATGATTAATAAATATAGTTACACATTTCCTTACAGGCTTGATACATTAGATTACTCCAGATTTGTAAACCTGCTATAATTGGCTCTATGCACATATAGATTTACACGACAGTGTATCCAACTGTGTAAGTCCAAAAATATCTTCGAATGTGTACACTGCTGTATAAGAATAAACATAGTCGTGTATCTCCTAGGTCTTGCTGAATTGTTGTTCTTCTTATGATTTCTTAGCCAATCCTCAACCTAATCCATCCCCTTCTTGTTCCAGAAAGATAATTGAGTTTGAACATCAATAGGATGACTCAAGGAATATGCTTTTAACTCATTTTCGCTCTTATCCTTCAAAATTGTACCTAAAACTAAATATGAACTAAAATGAATGTCTTAAGTATTTCAAAGCATTAATCACTAAGTGTCATGGAGTAAATGTATAAACAATCAAGCACATATCAATATACATATTGGTGTTAGAGAAAGAATGGGAAATTATTTTCAATTATCAATCACATATAAGTGGCAGAATAATGGTTAGGTGTAATATGAAAAAGGTAAGGATCTTGAATCAAGTCTCCACAAATTAATGTATCCACCAAGACGTTTGTTTGAATAATGAATGTTTTACTTTGTCTTTCACTAACAATGCTAATTATAACTTTCAAAGAAAGATGCTTTGGGATTATTTAAACTCCTTAAGTAGGTCTACATTACTACCTTGACTAGTAATAGGGAACTTTAATTATACCTTATTCACCTTAGAGGTTGAAGGAGACAGGCTTAGCAATAAGCTATCAAATGAATACTTCTATGATTACATAAACTCATTGATCTCAAATATGAAGGGATCCTTTTCACATAGAGCAATAAACAAGATGGTTTTTGGCTGATATAGAAGAAGCTCAATCATGCTCTCATCAATCCTCTTTCGCTTTCCTCTTTTAACAATAATTTAGCCTATTTTTACATTCCACTATACTAGGATCATTCTTCTATAAAAGTAAAGATAAGGACTAGGATTCATAAACCTAAACTCCTATCAGGTTTAATAATTTTCGTATTAATGTTGAAGGATTTAAAGATATGGTAGAGATGGGGTTAAGAAAGGAAATGGATGGATATCACTCATACAAATATGTGAAGAAGCTATAAGTAGTCAATACTAAATTGAAGAAATTATTTTCAATAAAAATCAAGAACATTAATGAAATCATTTTTAAGATAGAAGAAAATAGCCATATCCAATCTTCGCTACATTGTTCCTTAAAGGATTTTATGCTTGGAGAAATAGAAAAAAGAGATTTTGATAATCACTCTTTGGCCCTTAAAAATCATTAATCATTGCTTAAAACAAGAGTAACTTAGTTAAAAGAAGATGATAAGAGTTCCAAATTCTTTCTAATGCCATTATGGTAAGGAAAGAAATTAAAAAGAATAACTTCCTTCTCAATGATGATGGGATATCTATAGCAAACCATAAAAAACAAAAAGAGATGATATACAATCATCACCAAGTCTAACTAGGTATATAAACCTTTTCTATTCTTGTCTACAGGAGTTATAGGAGTTTATCCCTAGTTGTCTCCCTTCCTCTCAGATAGAATCCCCAATTAAACCCTTTAATCCCTTAGATGTGAAGGTAGCACTTTTTAGTGTAAACCTTAACAAATCATCATGACTAGATTTGAATGCCAAATTTTTTCAAAGCACATAGCATATCATGTTAGATTTGATTATTAAGTCAACTATAGAGCTCTTCAGCAATAATAAAATTTTGAAAGAGATTAATAAAACTTTTGTAACACTTATCCCTAAAAGACCTAATCAAAGATCTTTAAATGAATACAAGTTAATTTTGTGTTGCAACATGCTTTAAAAAGTTATCTCCACAATGTAACCATTACAACTGAAAGAAATACATGTTATTTTCATTAATTCGAGTCAAAGCTCCTTTGTGCATAGGAGGAGTATATAATATAACTTGCTTCTTAACTTATGAGATCTTTAGAAAACATAAAAGCAAGAAAAAGTTTTAAAGCTGCTCTATGAAACTTAACCTCAATAACGCTTTCAACTTTTTAAGCTAGAAATTCATTATTGATGTTCAAAAAGCCTTTGTCTTTCTTAATGCCTTTATTTTGTGGATTGATGATTTATAAGTACACTATCATTCGTAGTACTTGCTGATAAGGAACTTATACCCTTATTTTTTAGAGTAAAAGGTTTAAGAAAAGGTGGTCCACTAACTCTTAACTCTTTACAATCAGTACATAGGTATTATCTAGGTTGCTCTCATCTAGAATTAAAGAAGAGAAATGCTCTAAATATCATTATAGATGCAAAAAGTTAAAGCTTTTAAAACTAGTTTTGGTAATGACCTCTTATTACTAAGTGGTATAAACCCCATTTCAATTTAAATTTCATAGATGCGATGTGCTACTTCAGTTCCATCTCTAATACCTTTATAATTAAAAGGGAAAGCTCTTTATATGTTTCATTAGATTCATGAACCAAGCCAACTTACTCTGAGAGATCTAAGGGATTCAACTAGGAAACATTCCCTTTAAATACCTTAATATTCCTATCTCAAATAAGATGAAAAGCTACCTTGATTGCTTACCTCTATTTAACCTTGTTAAAAGGAGAATTCATCATTAGAATAATAAATTACTATTTTATGCAAGAAGACTTCAGCTTATAGATTTTATCATTAACAATATTCATATCTTCTAGTTTTGCCATCATTATTTGCCCCAGTAGCTTATAAGGGGCAATGAGGGGATGTTGAAGAACTTTATCTAGTTAAGATCCTCAATAAAAACACTTTGGAGCTCTGGTATGATGGTCCACTACAACTAAGAAGGAAGGATTAGGTATCAATTCCCATTAAAATCACCAATAAAGTGCTTATGGAAAAATGATTATGGATGTTTAATGATTCTTAATCCATCTAGGTTAAGTGGATTCACTCATACATTATAAAGGATCAATAAATTTGAAAGATCAAAACCAAACAATCTAACTACTAGACATTATACCAATCCTTATATTTTATAATTTCTTAAGTAAGGAAATCATGAGCATAAATGGAAATGTATTAAAGACTTGGATTTACTACATTTTTTTGGAATGATTTAGGTCCACTCCATAAGGTTTCAGGTTTAGACAATCTAAAGTTACTAATACCTTTAAATGCTAAAGTGAATATAGTAATTATGAATGATAACTAGCATTGCAATATAAGGGGTACCTTAATTATCATGGATAATGATAGATCTTGTTTGAACAGAGAGGATTGAGTAATATAGGTCGGCCACAACTCTAATGTCTTCACAAATAAATTATGTGTAAGACTCTTTAAGCCTCTAAGACAACTCGTTACCTTGAGAAAGTTATGGGTGTTTCTAAATATGTCCCCTAAAGCCTCCAATTTGTGGATGGCTATCAGGAAAATCTTATTAACCAAAAATAATTGAAGGGGATCCAAGTAAGTCTAATATGTTGATTGTGTAGTAACGATCATTGGAATATCAAGCATCTACTACATTCATGCAGCTTCTTCAAAAACTTTTAAAGCAGTTGCTTCAAAATGTGTAAGCTATTCTTCATTGAAAGTAGTTAGGATCATTTTATCTCTTAGGCTAAACTTGCTCACTTTACACACAAGGGAGACAACATAATGTTCAAGTTTATCTTGAGTTTGTAGAGTTTACATGTTATGGAGAAAGAGGAATGCAATAATCTTTAAAGCTAAATTGCGTTTAGTCCAAGCAACCACACTAATTACTTTGAATTAGATTAGATAAATCATTTTATCCTAAAATATTCATAGAGTAGGGATTTAGCTTTGATTTAGTCAATAAGTTAGAAGTAATTCTTTTTAGAGAATCTACTAATCTTTAAACATTTAAGTTTTAGCCACTACCAATAGCTTATGCTCATAGCAGATAACTAGTTTTTGTTTGATTAGCTACTAATGTTAATCTTTTGCAATACTCGACTTCATGGTTTGGTTTTGCGATTCTAATTGTTTTGTAACTTAAATATATTTCTTCTAAAAAAATTAAGGTTATTTGGTTTCACTTCAAATTTTTATTTTCATTTTTAGTTTATTTTTTAAAGCAAAAATAACAACTTATTTGGCTGTTATTGTCAATTTATTTATGTTTTTTTTATTATTGATAATGATTAAATATTAGATAAAATTTAAATTTAAATTTATTTTATTAATTAAGCAAGTAAAAATTTCATTTTAATCTCTTGTATAATATTTATTAATAAATATGAGTAAAATTACTATATTTTATTGAAACAAATATTTCAATAATTAGAAATTATATATAAATTATTATTTATTTGTTAATATATACCTTAATTATCAAAACTAATCTTATTTAAAATTTATACATTTTATGAAATTCTAAAATTTAAAGTATATTTATTGTAAAATTAATAAATTTAAAATAATTATTAAAATTAATTAATGATTGATATTAAATAATATATATTTAGTTGATTATAAATCATAATACGACAAAAATATGAAAGTAAAAAACCAAAACTCAGTTGTATGATTTTTATAAGTAATGAAACTGGACAAAAATCAAAACAAAAATCTCAAACAAATATTTTTTATTAAATACAAAAATCAAAAAATAAAATGAAAATAAATAGACACTTAATAGTTCATCCCGTAAGATTGGTACTCCATGTTATACATGACATGCTTTTAATTGATAATTACAACCTTTCCATTTACAAAGATTACATGTTCTTGAGTATCCGCGCTTCCCAACATATGTTTCTCATAGTCCCTGTCTACGATTTAATTTTTGCCAACTCTATGTTTGGCGATATGACCGAATTATGAGAAATTTTCATGAACTGTTAGTAAAATTTAACTCTTGCCTTTAATTTTTTTTTTTTTACCAATTATCATTTAAGCATAAGTTCTATATTCATAAGGCAACATCTTCTCATTTATTAATATTTTTATATTTTGTCACTCATTTTATGCTTGACATATTGCAAAACCATAATGATAATCGCAATCATACTTTAAAATTATGATGCAAATATATGTGCAAACTAGAAAAGTAACAAATAAGACAAAAGATACTGTCGGGGACACGCAGTAACGTTTTCCTATTGGTTTTGTGGTCATCACATGTGTACACCTAGTAAATGACATTCCAGATGCTTGAACGAAGATCGTCGGAGAATTAGCGTTTTAGCTTGGAGAAAACTCCACTTTACAATCATTTCCTGGCAATAACAAGATTGTCAATATCCATGAAGCCAATGATTAGACATATCGACGAGGACAAAATCCACCAAATTAATTATAATGCCTATTTCCTCGGCCTTTCATTGTTCGTGAAGTTCTTGGTCTGATATTCTTATGATTTGAAAGACAAGGACAGAGAGGAGATGGACGGCCTATTCTTTCGTTCTCATTGGACTTTACGTCCTAGGCATTTGTCTGTGGTGTCTGTCATATACGTTCTGTAACTGTATATATTAACTCTGATGATGAGTATGCATATAGAGACTCATCCATACGAGACACAGTCTGAGACACGGAGGTCCACTGTGGCGCAAAAACTCCCAAAGTGCTGCAGGCCGCTATTACTTCTCTTTACTAGTGTAATCAAATATACTTAAATCGGTTGGCAGCTGTCTAGTTCGTCCTGAGACCATCGATTCTTGCCTAAATACAACATGCTAATTAACTAACTCCCCCAGGTCGTAGCCAACTACAACAGAGTAATTAACTAACTCTCCCATCATCGATCTCCTAGTTCCCTTGATAATTAATTTGTACATGGATAACGCGCAGGTGGATGATATGGAAGCCATCAACGTAGACGATGACACTTCCCCGAGCCTATCAGTTAAAAGGAAAGTAGGTGGATTTAGAGCTTGCACGTTTACCTTTGGTAAGAATTGAGTATTATGTTATGTAGTCACCATGAATACTTCTATGTTTTTAGAATTCTAATAGATGTCCGTTTTGACAGTATTGATGGCACTTGAAAACATGGGATTCATAGCGAACATGGTTAGCATGGTTCTTTACTTCTATAACGTGATGCACTTTGACATAGCAAGCTCTGCCAACACCCTTACAAACTTCATGGGTTCAACCTTCTTGCTTTCTATAGTCGGTGGCTTCATTTCTGACGCTTACTTGAACCGACTTCGCACCATTTTGATTTTCGGAGTACTAGAAATTCTGGTGAGTAATAATTTTTGTAATATATAATTGCGGTAGTATCAGTTGATGACGACGCCGTGAAGAATTAATGCACGTACAGGCATTGGTGATGGTGACAATTCAAGCATATTCAAAGGACCTTCACCCTAATAAATGTGGAAAGGAAAGCTGTGTGGAGGGTGGCATAGCGCTAATGCTATACTCGTCGCTGTGTTTGCTGGCATTGGGTTCGGGAGGAGTAAGAGGAGCTCTTGCCCCTTTTGGAGCTGACCAATTTGATTCTAAGGATCCAAAAGCAGCAAACCAAGTAGCCACCTACTTCAACTGGGCTATTCTTAGCAGCGTTCTTGGTGGAGCTATTGGAGTCACTTTCGTCGTTTGGGTTAGCATTTACAAAGGTTGGTACAAAGGTTTTCTGATTTCAACTGTTGCTACCTCTCTTGGTTTCATTGTTTTAGCTCTTGGGACCCCATTCTACCGACTCGCTAAACCTGGACAGGGCCCCTTGTCAAGGATCATTCAGGTAACTAGTTAATGTTCACGCCTATTCTAAATATTAGTTGCAAATTAGTTCACTCTATTCGTTTTAGCTGGCTACATGATTTACGTGTATTTATTAATTAATGCAGACGCAGGGAACAACTTAATTAATCAGTTTTATTTTTATTTAGGTGCTTGCTTTGGCAATGAAAAACCGACGACTCCCACTGCCAAAAAGTACTGATGAACTGTACGAGATCAGTAGTACTGCTACTACTGATAAAGGAACCATATCCACGAAGGACAAACTTGCACATACCAATCAATTCAGGTAGCTCACGCAAAGGACTTCATTACATTGTATATCATTTTGTCAAAAAAAAAAAAAAAAAGTTACATGGAAAGGTTTTTTTCTTTTGCCTCTGATGCTAGTTCATGTTGCGGCTTATTATATACTAAGCATTCAAATCTAGCAAAAGAAACCTGGATCAATTTTCCGACCTAGGTAACTCGAATCAGTGAAACACGGTTTTCTGTAATTAGATATTGATCTTTAGTCTTCTAATTACAGCCACTGCTTATCAACAATGAAATTGCAGCAGTGATTCATAATGACTTACTCCTCAAGATCAACAACTTATCATATCCAATTTTTATCGATTTGATGATCTGCTGAACCAGATTCTTAGATAAAGCTGCAATCGTTGTTGGTGAAGAGTTGAAGCATACAGAAGGAACAGTGTGCACAGTGACGCAGGTGGAAGAAGTGAAGATCCTGGCGAGAATGTTGCCCATACTGTTGAGCACGATCATTATGAACACATGTCTAGCACAACTCCAAACTTTCTCTGTACAACAAGGCAGTATAATGGACCTATATCTCGGTGGATTCTTAGTTCCAGCTCCTTCAGTTCCTGTAATTCCACTTATGTTTATGGTCATACTTATTCCTCTCTACGAGTACCTTTTCGTCCCATTTGCTCGAAAAATCACCGGCCACCCTTCAGGCATCACTCAACTTCAACGTGTTGGAATTGGTTTGGTTCTATCTGCCATTTCGATGGCTGTAGCTGGCTTTGTTGAAGTGAAAAGAAGGAACCAAGCAACGAGGCACCCTGATGAGCACCCCATAACTCTATTCTGGCTTTCCTTTCAATATGGGATCTTCGGTATAGCAGACATGTTCACACTTGTTGGACTCATGGAATTTTTCTACACGCAAGCACCCTCAGGCATGAAATCGCTCTCTACTTCATTCACCTGGCTGTCACTCTCATTCGGATACTTTTTGAGCACTGTGTTTGTAGATCTCATAAATGCCATCACAAAGAGAGTAACTCCGAGCAAAAAAGGATGGTTACATGGTACAGATTTGAACACCAACAATTTGAACCTGTTTTACTGGTTCTTGGCCATCCTCAGCTGTCTAAACTTCGCAAATTATGTGTACTGGGCTAAGTGGTACAAGTACAAAACAGACAATGATAAGCATAAGGATATTGATGAGCCAACTATAATAAGGTCTTTATTAGGTGATCCATCGGTTGTTGGTGTGAAAAAGGAGTGCAATAACAGGGGCACTACTAATACGGACATGATCAGTACGATAGAGACGACCAAGACAGCGGAAAGCACTGAGGAGGAGAAGGAGATGGTCCCTAAAGGCGTTAATTTTGCGACGATATCGTAAAACGTTGCAAAAACCCTTCAAATATCGTCGCTAAAAGCTCATAATTGCATTGAGGCGAACTCTCCATTAAATCATGATAAAGAACGCCATTTCCGAAACCTAGCCCTCTCTTCTGAGCCTACTAATGATAACGAAGGGGCTAGCTAGCTTAGCAGTTCATTATCTTTTCATAAATCTGATTGCACTTGCACATTGGATTGGACTATATTATATATATATATATATATATAGTACAGTAATATTACCACGGACGCTTCGATGTATGCGTCAGGCTCTATACTTGTAGAGATGATAGTTTTGTTTGACAATATAAATTTTGCTGATGAAAGCAAAAATTCTTTTCAAGGATCCATTCGAATTGTACGATAATTGTGGTCTGTCTACTGATATTTTCTGAATCAAGTAACTTTACTTAATCTTTTAATTGAATTCTCTAATATTACTAATTTTCTTAATTAAGTCTTTCCGTTAACTGTCTTAACGAAAAGGTTTATATGATGGGTCAAATTAATATAAAGATGATACGAAGGTTACGTTGATATTTAATATGATAAAAAATAAATGAAAAATAAAATAATTAATATTATAAATAATTATTTAAGATAAATGCACATATCATTTTCTATAATATATGGTAGTGAGTTGAGTATTGATGATACGAAGATTATAACTAAATAAGTGATATTTTAAAGAAAATAAACAAAACTAAAAGAAAATAATAATAATTAATCAATTAGGACAACGTACCTCACTTACCGATGTGGGGGTTGGGCAATCCCTGATAGCTTTAATCCGATCTTCTCCTATCGATACCCCTTCCTTGCTAACTATAAAACCCAAAAATAATACTTTTTTGACACAAAAGAGCATTTCTTCACAATAGCAAACAATTTTTTTTCCCGCAAAACATCAAAAACAGCACGCAAATGCATCAAATGATCATCCATGCCACAACTATAAATAAGTATATCATCAAAATAGACGACTACAAATTTACCTATGAAATTTTGCAATACATGATTCATTAAGAGCATAAGATTACTCGTCGCATTAGTTAAACCAAACGACATCACTAACCACTTATATAAACCATGTTTCATTTTAAATGTAGTTTTTAATTCATCTCCTAATTGCACACGTATTTGATGATAGCCACTTTTTAAATCAAAATTTGAAAATATAACAGAACCATTCAACTCATCAAGCATATCATTCAACCTAGGAATAAAATGATGATATTTTATCGTGATTCGATTTATGGCTCTACAGTCAACACATATTCTCTATGAATCATCCTTCTTTGGTACCAACAATTTTGGTACGACACAAGGACTCATACTCTCTCGAATGAGACCCTTAGCTAACAACTCATCTACTTGTCGTTGCATCTCGTTCGTTTCCTTGGGATTACTTCGATAAACGGGTCTATTCAGCGTCATCGCTCTAGGCACAAAGTCGATTTTGTGCTCAATTCCCCGAATTGGCTGTAATCCTTCTGGCATCTCTTCCGGAAACAAATCTTCAAACTCCTAAAAAAGATTAACAAACACACTAGGCATCTCGTTAGCATTAGAAATTGAAATATAGGTCTCTCTGGAAACCACCAATATCATCTACCTGTTAGCATAGTAGTTATGTCTCACATCTCTCTCTTGCTAATAATCTCTTTTTCCCTTAAGTGTTTGAAGTGTTTAATTCACTCTTATCCGTACGTGTATCTCTGACCATTCCCAAACTCTCACTGGTGTTTCCCTTTGAAGTATCCCCAGGTGACTGAAAAATCTACAATTGATCTTCATAGATTTGTTTCGGTTCTATAGGAGACAAAGTATGCTTCTTACCCTCCTTCTCGAAGCTATACCGATTCCGATAACTGTCGTGAAGAACTCTCCTATCAAATTGCCATGGTCTCCTTAACAATATGTGGCACGCTTGCATCGACACTACATCATATTTCACTTCATCCTGGTATTTCCTAATCGAGAATTTCAACAACACTTGTTTTGAAACTTAAACTTTTCCACTATCGTTCAACCAATGTAACTTATATGGCTTCAGATATTGGATCCCGTTTCCGGAACCCAACTGCATAAACTTAAGATCATCATACATCTAAAGCGTGGTTCCTGGAAATCCTTTGTTGCTTTGATACC
>JANZLD010000006.1:47141655-47157215 GCA_026413575.1 Erythroxylum carthagenense
CTCACACTTTTTCTCTTTATTTCTTGATTTTTAACTTCCAACAATGTATTCACTATCAATTTCATTTAAACTCAAAATCATACTTTAGACCACAATTAATCATAGACATCGGTAACAAAAGCATATACACGCTTATACTCTCTCATCATCAATTTGCTAAATTTACCTATCTTAATCTCGACAATTCACATTCTTGAGTTGTCTTTTTTCTTTGCACACAAATAATTCACCACAAATTTCTCATCTAATGACAAATTTATACCTAAAAATTTTCAAGAAAAGTTCGGGGTCCAACATCAGATGTGGCAAAGTTTTTAACCCAAGCTTCTCCACCAACAAAGTACTTGTCACGTTGGCACAACTACCACCGTCAATGATCATATTAAACTTTTTTCTTCCACTCAACATCTCATATGGAAGATGTTCTCTCGTTGAACAACTTCTTTATCATCCTAAACTTGCATATTAAGGGCTCTTCTAAGGACCATCAATGGACCTTGCTCCAGATATTCAACATCACTAGAATCCTCCAAATGTGCTTCTTCTTCCACCTTTATTTTTTTCTCATAACCATCGTCTTGCAAAACCATGTTAGCTTTTTTCAGACATTGATTTGCATAGTGCCTAGCGCCTAAACATTTATGACATGTAATGTCGCAATTACGTTTAGGCGGTACATTAGCAATTCCTCTAGTTCTCGAGTTGGCTACCCTTTGTTGGTCATTTTCTCTTGGTCGCATTGGTGCCTTGTCTTCCCTTCCAGAAGAGCTAGACCTCCATGTGTTACTCGAATTCGAACCTCTACCATAAGAATTCCTCGTAACACCTTTTCGTTTTTATTGCTTATCAATCTGAGTGGCGTTATGATACAAGTCTTCTACGTCTATGTAAGGATACATTTCCACCGCATCGCAAATACTCGTATTAAGTCCCGTAGGAACTGGGCCATGGTGACTTCCCGACTTTCTTCGATTCCAGTATGCGTCAAAGCAACCTCCATTTCTTGGTAATATTCCTCAACACTTCCAGAACCCTAATTTAATCCCTGCAACCTATTAAACAAGTCATGGAAATAATGATTAGGCACAAATCATTGCCACATTAAGGTCTTCAACTCTTCCCATGTTTCAATAGGCCTATCATGACTCTGTTGTCATCTAAGCTTCTCTTAGTCCCACCATGGTATGACATAATCCTTAAATGACATTATAGCAAGCTTGTACTTCTTCCTTTGGGAATAACTATTACAATCAAAAACAAATTCAACTCGATGCTCCCATTCAAAACATACTTCAAGATCAGCTTTTCCTTGGAATGTTGGAATCTTCATCTGAATATTACGAGCATCATCGTCACATCCTCTTCTATCTTCCACTCTTCGTTCGGGTTCACTATCAGAATTTATTAGACTAAACAGTACATGTCTTTTAAACTCTGGAGTTGACTTTAAGGAATGATCACGATGTGGATGTACTACTCATACTGGCTCTCTTCCTTGACGTGGCCTTTGCTGCCAAGTTCTGTGTGTTGTCTCCAAAGCGAACATTTTTTCATTTTGCTCATTCATTGGTTCCTGCAAAAACCGTAACTCTCCCATAACTTCCACTATTATTGGTTCATTATTTTGCTCTCCCTGATTACACACGTTTCTTACTTTTCTCTGTTCCCCATTATTAACCATCTTTTTAACCTACAAGAAAATGGTTAGTAATAAACAAGGCCTTATCAATATCTAATTCCTAAAGTTTTTACTCTCAATCGATTTTATTCTTTCAATTTTCTTGCCTTTTCCTCTCAATATCCCACCAAATTCTTCAAAGAGCTAAAACACGACTGAATCAGAATTTAATGAACCTAAATCCAATAAATCCAAATTTTTTCAAACCAAAATAGGAACAAGATAATAATTCCCAACAATCGCAAACAAATAGAACCAATTCCAAACTTGCAACAAAAAATAAGCTACTAAGATTAATTCCAAGCTCGATGTTTAATAATTTTTTTTTCATTTTTTTCATTTTTTGAAATTGTAGAACCTGCTAAAACAAAAAACCAAATAATAATAATAGTTTTTTAAATAATAATAATTGGCAATCACAAATCACAGGACAAAACAAAATTTCAATTGGCACATGGAAATGGATACATATTCAATCTCACTCGTTACCAGTTCTCTGATACCAACTGATGCATGCTCATGGATGATCACTCCAAGGCCCGGAACAAAGAGATAGAATCATCACATGATGAAGAGTTTGAATGAATGGATTTTCATTCGAAGAACCAGAATCACCTAATCTTTTCCAATCACTGGATAGCTCGGTGAATCGTTAGTCTGAGATACACTCACCAGAACAATTAAACTACCTTAGTTTAATCGAAGAAAATAAGAATAGACTTGTTTGGATGTCTGTATTTCTTTCTGATGCCCAAAAATAGACTACAATCGTTCTTTAAATAGAAAAACAAATAAAATGTTGATCGTGTGCTTAAGCTTGTAAACGTTCAGACTTTAGTAAATAAAATTTAATTGTTTTGCGTAACTGACTTCATTTAATTCCACCTCCAGCAATAGACATGGTTTGTAGCTCAAAAGGTGCTGTTTGTGTCATCCACGCTAGCCATCTTGGCTCGTGCATCATCAACCTTAATCCTAATGACGTGAGACGACTCCGCAAGTGTCTCCAAGATGATTCCTTGCTCGAGAACCTTTTTAATAAGTCCTTGAAGTCTCTTAGCTCTTGCCCTAGTGATAGGACCCCTCAGAATGTCCATTGCTTGAACTTCTTCCGTAGTTCTAGACTGGTTCACATCAATCCCTCCTTCTAAAAAATGAATCGACCTCGAATCGCCATCTTCATCATCATCTACATCAAATAGAGTTAAGTCAACACCATTGAATTTAGCATTAACATTATACTTACCTTGCAAATCAAGCTTGTAGGCATTGTCGTGGATCTTTTCAATGAATTGAAAAGGACCATCTCCCTATGGTTGCAATTTTGATTTCCTAGACTCAGGAATCCTCTCTTTCCGTAAGTGCACCCATACCCAATCCCCAGGTTTAAAAATCACTTCTATTCTTCACTTGTTAGCAGCTCCTGTATACTGTTCATTCTTTTTCTCAATCTGAAGCCTCGTTTTCTCATGAACTTTTCTTACCAACTCAACTTTGCGTTTCCCATCTAAGCTATCAATGTCACTCGCAGGTAAAGGAATCAAATCTAAAGGCATTAACGGGTTAAAGCCATACACAATTTCAAATGGAGAATAGCCAGTAGATGAATGAACACTACAGTTATAAGCAAACTCGACAAAAGGAAAATGTTTTTCCCAAGATTTTAAGTTGCTTTTAACAAAAGTACATAACAGTTGTCCTAGCGTTCTATTTACTACTTCAGTCTAACCATCATTTTGGGGATGACCGATAGTAGAAAACAACATTTTAGTCCCTAACTTATTCCATAAGACCTTCCAAAAATGACTAAGGAATTTAACATCCCTATCACTAACTATGCTCTATGGAATGCCATGTAAACAAACTACACCCTTAAAAAAATATTAAATGTTGAGCTAGGAATTAGTCTTAGTAGCTTATTTTTTGTTGTAAGTTCAAAATCGGTTCTGATTGTTTGCGATTACTGGAAATTATTATCTTGTTCCTATTTTGGTTAGATGGATTTTGGATCAATTGGATTTGGGTTCATTAAATTCTTATTCAGTCATGTTTTAGCTCTCTAAAGAGTTTAGTGGGATATTGAGAGGAAAAAGGCAAGAGAGTTAAAAGAGTAAAGCTGATTGAGAGTAAACAGTTTAGGAATTAGATATTGGTAAGGTTTTTTTTAATACTAACCGTTTTCTTGTAGGTTAAAAAGATGGTTAATACTGGGGAACAGAGAAATGTTGGGAACATACGTAATCAGGGAGAGCAAAATAATGAACCAACAATATTGGAAGTTATGGGAGAGTTACAATTTTTGTGGGAATCAATGAATGAGCAAAATGCAAGAATGACCACTTTGGAGACAGCATACAGAACTCAACAGCAAAGACCATGTTGAGGAAGAGAGCCAGTATAAGCAGTACATCCACATCATGGTCATTCATTAGAGTCAACTCCAGAGTTTAAAAGACGTGTAGTGTTTGGTCTAATAAATTCTGATAGTGAACCTGAACCAAGAGTGGAAGATAGAAGAGGCCGTGATGATGATGCTAGTAATATTTAGATGAAGATTCCAAAATTTTTGGGAAAAGCTAATCCTGAAGCATATTTTGAATGGGAGCATCAGGTTGAATTTGTTTTTTATTGTAATAATTATTCCGAAAGGAAGAAGTATAAGCTTGCTATAATTTCATTTAGGGATTATGCCATATCATGGTGGGACCAAGAGAAGCTTAGATGTCGACGGAGTCATAATAGGCCTGTTGAAACATGGGAAGAGTTGAAGACCGTGAAGTGGTGACGATTTGAACCTAATCATTATTTCCGTGACTTGTTTAATAGGTTACAGGGATTAAATCAGGGTTCTCAAAGAGTTGAGGAATATTACCAAGAAATGGAGGTTGCTTTGACATGTACTAGAATTGAAGAAAGTCGGGAAGTCACCTTGGCCTAGTTCCTACATGGACCTAATACAAATATTTGCGATGCGGTGGAATTGTATCTTTATATAGACTTAGAAGACTTGTATCATAACGCTATTAAGATTGAGAAGCAACAAAAATGAAAATGTGTTACAAGGAGTTCTTATGGTGGTGGTTCGAATTCGAGTAACATATGGAAGTCTAGCTCTTCTGGAAAGGAAGACACGGCACCATTGCGACCAAGAGAAAATGACCAACGAAGGGTAGCCGACTCGAGAGCGAGAGGAAATGCTACTCTACCACCTAAACATAGTCGTGATATTACATGTCTTAAATGTTTAGGCGTTGGCCATTATGTGAATCGATGTCCGAATAGAGCTAACATGGTTTTGCAAGATGGTGGTTATAATGTAGAAATAAAGATGGAAGAAGAAGCACATTTGGAGGATTCTAGTGATGTTGAATATCTGAACCAAAATCCGTTGATGGTCCTTGGAAAAGCCCTTAACATGCAGGTTCAAGATGATAAAGAAGTTGTCCAACGAGAGAACATCTTCCATACTAGATGTAGAGTGAAAGGAAAAAAGTTTAATCTGATCATTGGCGGTGGTAGTTGTGCCAATGTCTTAAGTATTTGTTGGTGGAGAAGTATGGGTTGACAACTTTGCCACATCCGAAGCCATACAAGTTACATTTGTTGAACGATAGTGGAGAAGTCTGAGTTTCGAAACAAGTGTTGTTAAAATTCTCGATTGGGAAATACCAGGATGAAGTAAAATGTGATGTAGTGTTGATGCAGGCGTGCCATATATTGATAGGGAGACCATGGCAATTTGATAGGAGAGTTTTTCATGATGATTATCAAAATTGGTATAGTTTCAAAAAGGAGGGTAAGAAGCATACTTTGGCTCCTATAGAACAAAAACAAATCTATGACAATCAATTACAGATTTTTCAGTCACTTGGGCATACTTCAAAGGGAAATACCAGTGAGAGCTTGGGAATGGTGAGAGATACATGTAAGGATAAGAGTGAATTAAACACTTCAAACACTCGAGGGAAAAAGAGCTTGTTACCAAAAGAGAGAGATGTGAGACTTAGCTACTATACTAATAGGCAGATGATATTGGTGGTTTTCAAATAGACCTATATTTCAATTTCTAATGCTAATGAGTTGCCTAGTGTGTTTGTTAATCTTTTTTAGGAGTTTTAAGATCTGTTTATAGAAGAGATGTCAGAAGGATTACCACTAATTCGGGGAATTGAGCACAAAATCGACTTTGTGCCTGGAGCGATGATACTGAATAAACCTACTTATCAAAGCAATCCCGAGGAAACGAACGAGATGCAACGACGAGTAGATGAGCTGTTGGTTAAGGGTCTCATTCGATAGAGTATGAGTCCTTGTGTCGTACTAATGCTGTTGGTACCAAAGAAGGATGGTTCGTGGAGAATGTGTGCTGATGAGCATGCATAAGAAAGATGCTAAAACTTTTAAATATTTTCATACCCCTTATTTAAAGAAAACAAAACACAACTTTAAATAACTCAAGCACATTTAGAAGTTTGTTTGAAAAGTCACCTAATCTTTTAAAACGAGAGTAAACACTTTATCAAGAATACTCTGAATTACTCAATTAGGACATCGTTTCAAGTAGCTACTAGCACCATTTTTTAACTTTAACCTTTTTATTTAGTTTGAAACTAGTAGAGTGAATTTATTCAATGCTCACCTATTCACTTTTTATATATTTTTATGATTCCATTTTTCATGTGGGATAATGAAATTTTAAATTTTACATTTAACTTAATTGTATATACAAATTATATAAGAAGTATCATAATGCAAATTAAGTATCTATTCTCAAAATTAATGAAGCAAATTAAATTAAATTTAAAGATCGAAGTTCGTAATTATTTACCTAAATAAATCTAATCACAACATCAATGTTATGATGATTCATCTTGATCAAAATTAATCCTTTGAAAGTTAAAATTTTTTTTGAGTTGTTCTTAATAAGTAAAATACAACAAAGTTGATAAGCATAATCATTAAGTCTCACCTTGACACTTAGGTTGTACATTGTTCTCAATATGTACAAAATAGAAGAATAGTGAAAACAAGGGAAATAATAGAAAGGAGGTAAGGATAATTGATACTTCACTAAAAATAAAAATCATTACCCTTATCCAATGCCATCGATATCCATCTTGAGCTGATAAAAATTTGATCTCTATTTAGCATGCAGGAGTAATGTTGCCTTAATAACCTTCAAAACTCCATCAAGTCTTAGCATAATTATGATAATCATGCACTAATGTTAAAAGAATGTGAAAACAAACTTAAAATCATGAGTTTAAAACTAAATACCAAAATAAACTATTTTTAATGATCCTAAAAGCTATCAAATTAAAACAAAAGGTCCTAAAGAATAGGTTACCTGCAATTAGTGCTTCTTTATGAGTCTTTTAAATGGGCTTCTCTTTAAACCCTTCATCATCTTATTTCTAAAATGAATGACATACATCCATTTATCTTTCTAAACAAAGGTTTCTTAGCTTTTAGATATGTCATATGTTGTAGTATAATATGATCATATTGTATTAAAGTAATAATATCATATGAATTAGTTAATGCCCTTAAAAGGTTAGTGAATAAATTACATTCTTTCAAGAATTAGGATTAAGAGGATGCCTTAATATTATCTGAAATTCTAAACAAGTGAAGTGTGGAGACATATCTTATACTTTATATTTGTAAAACCTTTACGTTTGCAAGTAAAATTTTTACAGTTGAACTATAAAATAGTTGGTTTAATTGTTTAATCTTTACAATAAAAAAAGTAATGTTTTGCATTCATTTCTTTTTTTTTTTTACTTTCTTCATTTCTTATTTTGATGTATTATCAAACTCTTTAACTCACTGATACTTTTGAATAGTTGATAATGCATTTTCTCCAAAATTAAATTTAACTTTGTTCCTTTAAATTTGTATATAAGTTTCATATACTATAATCAAGTTTCAATTAACTTTAAAGGCCTGATATGATTTTGCATTACTATAATTTGATCAAAGAATTTTCTTCTTTTCATATTTTTAATAGTTGAAAATTCCTTTTTACATCAATTACATTTGACTTGCTTCATCTAGATTTGTAAATAATTGTTACAAAGTAACATCAATTTTTCACTATAGTGTTAGTTTCTTTTTTTTCCGCTAGGTTTCTTATAGTGGTTTTAAAAAAGGAACAACTAATAAAAACATGTTTTCCTTACCATTGCTATCATTTCCTGTTTCTAAAAAAATAATAAATCATAGAAATTTCAATAAAACACAAATTTTGTACTTTTTTCAATTGAGACAATTGATTTTCAAAGCCAATAACAACATTCTAATGATCTTTCTTTTTTCTTTCTTCTTTTTATTAGTTCCTTCTAGGTTCTTCATTTGTTTTTTATTTGTTTTTATCCTCCATCATCTTGTCCACTATTTAAAAATCAACAAACACTTCAGTATCTATTAGAACTTTTTTTGGAATGTAAGTAAAATTTCATTTCAAAAGGTGAAAATTACTTAATGCATGAGATTACATGTCCAAAGAATGAAGCTCATACTAATAAAGAAAGTGCAAATTAGATATCCAAGAGCATGGTATTCTAAATGTTCAATTGAAATCTAATAGCATTAGATAAGAGTAGATAATTAGTATTGATCATGTTCGTCATCCTTAGCTTGAGCAACAAATGGTTCCATCCATATTCTTTGAACTCCTTAGTCTTAACAAAGATTTTAGTATTTCTCATCCTCCAGATGTAGTGTACTAACATAGAAAAATCAAATTTGAATAACCTTTGATCTTCTCTATTAGTACATCTCAGTTTGCCAGCCTAAGTCAAAGTATTCATTCAACTAAGATGATCTTCTTGTAAGCCAAAGATATTGAGAAAAGCACTCCATAGTAGTTTGGTTTGAGAACATTTAAAGAAAATATAGCCTAAGGTTTCGATTTGTCCAAAGCATAGAGGGTAATTAGTGTCCAAAATTTAGAACTCAATTCTATCTTTGGTTCCTATTTTTCATAAAACAGCTAATCATAAGATGAAAGAGTGAGCTGGAGCAATATTTGATCTGCATATCAATATGTAAAGTGGAAACCTCACCATAGGTCATAGCAACAAATCTTTGCATGATTGAGGTGTAAAGTTTTTAGAGTTTTTTAGTTCCCATGTGATATGTTTAACTTAGAATGTAAGAAGGCCATTTCTTAACAATAGGACTGATTCCTCTACACATATGGAATGACCAGTGCCACCTGTTATTTCAAATCAGAGTTTGGACTTTAGTATCTTTGGAGATCGATCCTCTTAAGGCTGTAAAAAGGTTAATGTTACATAAAGGCCCTAAGGCATACCAATTATCAATCCAAAAGGAAGTGTTCTTCCCATTGCCAATGTGATGCTTGATATGAGGATGTATAAAGGATCTCATTTGTAAAATCTGTTGAAAAGTGTAAGATTGCAAAGCAGTTTGAAAAATAAACCAAATGTTTTTTTTGTTTATTGTGAAATATGTGAACCCAACTTACCTAAAGGCTTTATTTTTCCTAAAATAACCTCCATAATCTTTTTACCAATTTTTTTTCTTATTTTACTAGCTAAGTTGATTCCCAAACCTCTATATTGCTTAAGAAGACATAAGACACTCCGTTTAACTTTGGATAAGTTTCCCCCTCTTGAATTCTGTCCATTCCATATGAGGTCTCTAACACTTCTGTTAATTTTATTTAGAACTCCTTTTGGAATAACTAGATGCGATAACTAGTAGATATAAGCAAATTATTAAGAATGGTGATGGCCAACTATACTCTACCTCCATATGATAAGAATATGTTATTCCATTGAGAAAGTCTTCTGCTAACTTTTTCAGTAAGAGTTTTACATTAAGCTTCCTTAAGCTTCTTTGTAGAAATGGCGAAATCCAAATAAGTGAGAGGTAGTTGGTGTGAACTGAGTCCAACATCTACTATCATAGTCATCAGATGCTAGTGTACACTGAGTCTAGCATTTGTTAGATTTTTACTTAGGTCATATAAATCTGTTAACTCAAATATCTAGTTTTAATGAGTTAGTGTAGATCATATTTGCAACTTTAAGTTACATCTCCTTTATTTTTTCTATCTAGTATATTGAAAAGGCATTATACTTATGATTGATGTGTGGTATGCTTATGTAGTTTTTAGGTTATTTCTAAGTTTATATGTCATTAAGAAGGGTTTGTTTATTTGATTATCCTTGCTTACGTAGTGATAATACTAATGGTAATAGTAGATGTTTACTATTTCCTTAGAAGGGTTTTATATTGTGATCACTTTGGAATTTCTTGGTCACCTTTTAGCTGTGAAGCTTGTCAATAATAAGAATTTATTATAAAAAGTACAGGAATAAAGCGAATCTTATATGCTGAATATTACTAATTTAGGCTCTCAAATGGGTTGTGAAGTAAAAAATAACACTATGTCTTATGAACTTCTAAATTTAAGGGCAATAACTTTGACATTTTTAATGCAAAAAATGTGGTTGTTTGTTTGGTACTACCGTTGAGCTATCGTATAGGCTTAACTTTATCCTTTTCTCGAAATCCAATTAATAAAGAAAGTTCTTAATTTTGGCACTACAAATAATATAAGAAGATAAGAAAACATCCTTTTCTCTGGTCCACAAGATGGATGTTTCAATCTTCTTCAATAATTTGTTGTCATTGTTTAAGTTGCTTTCATTACTTCAATCCTAGCTTTCACATTCCTTCTTCATCTATTACTCCACTTCTATTCTGCCACCTAACTCCTTTTCACTTTTAGTAATATGGCAGGTAGCCATGACAGTTTCTTGAATCTCATTTCCTCTTCATTTTACCCCCTGTAAACTATAGTTCTTCACCTAGTTTTCCACTAACCCTCAACCTCCTTATTTAAACCTTCCTCAAACATCTCAAGTAGTTTCTTTGGATATCCCTAAATGCATATGGACATAGGTTGTAAGTGATTCAAACACTGGTTCTTAGCTACGTTACTTTCCACTTAGCAGATTAGATGAGTGCCGCATTGAAAGTAGGAGAAAACATCACTTTTTTACTTTAATCAAATACACCCAAGTTATTCTAGTGCAACAATCAATGAAAGTAACAACCATCGATTTCTAGATAAAGAAGCAATCTATATAAACCCATAAAAATTAGAATGAATAAGTATAAAAGGAACAATGGCTTTATTATCACTTGAATGGTCAGTTTTTTAAACATGCTTAGCATACTCACAAGCATCACAATATAAAGAATAAAACTGAGTTCTAGAACATAAATTGGGATATAGGTTTTTTTTAAAACAAAAAATGATGGATGCCCTAACTGCTTATGCCACTGTATTATTTCTTGGTTAACATCCTGATATTCCCCAAAAACGACCAAGCTTAGATTGTCTTCCATCATGTATAAGCCATCATGCTCTTTACCATAACCAATCCTCTTCCCTGTTTGAAAATCCAGAAAGATACAATAATTAGGAAAAAATCATCCTTATAGTTTAGAGCTTTAGATATAAGCCACCCTGACACTATCCCCTTTTAGACAAGGAGACTAGTTAAGAAAGCCTTTAGAAATGCCTATCATATGTCTATTTGAACTAGAATCAATAATCCATAAGTTAAGTTGACCAAAAGTGTTATCTGACTTGACAAAATTAAAGGTAGCACTAGAAGAAGAGTTTAGTTATGACAGGAGACATTTGAAATGCTAAATTTCATCAGAAGAGAGACTATTAATTGAAGTGGACTCTTTGGATGTTTCTACAGTTTCTAGCAAATTTTCTTGAGCCTTTGTGGAGTTAGCTTGTTTTCTCCCTTGGCCCTTAATAGATCTCCCATGCAACTTCTAACAAGTCTCTTTTGTATGCCTTACCTTCCCACAATAATCACAGTGCAAAGGATCTTTATTAGAAGTAACATCCTTTGGCTACTCGTGAGTAATATGGGCTATTAAGCCTGAGTTCTCAATTAGTGCAGTATAAAGCGTGACATTTCTTCTGGTCTCCTCCTGCTGGATTAAAAAGTGGGCCTCCTCAAGAGAGGGAAGAGGAGATCTGTCAATAACTTAAACTCTGAACTGATCAAATTCTGGATTCAAACTAGCTAAAAGGTCATAGACTCGCTCCTTTTCAAGCATGTTTTAAATCAATATCGCATCATCAACACACTTGGCTTAAAAATCTTAATAATAATCCAATTCCTATCATAAATTACCCATCTTAAATGGTAATCTGAAATGGTAAGCTCACATTGTTTTGTGCCATGAATTTTGTTACAGAGTTCAAAGATCCGAGTATCGTTTCCCATGCGAGATTAAGTGGTTTTGCAGCTTTCTATATCTTCTCAGCAGTGTCAAGTAGTAAATATTGGTGGGAGATCTTAGGGTGCATGGAACTAAGAAGAAAAGTCATAACCAATGAATTATCATACTCCCATTGACTAATGGTAGGATTAACGACATGCAGTGTTTCTTATTCCCATCAATATAACCTTGTAGCCTTCTAGCCTTAATAAACAACAAACATGATCTAGACTAGGCTAAATAAGTGCTACTACCATCTAATTTAATCAGACTAATCAATGAATAAGGACTATCATTAATTGGATAGTGTTTCTCTACCTCCTTAGAAGCTTCCTTAGTATTTGACGTAATGGCACGACCAAAGTGAAGAAGGAACTATAGAAAAATGACAACAAAATCTATTCACGAGACGTACAAAAAAATCAACAATATCCGAAGCGACCAGATCATAACTGGTCGAAATTAGAGAGGCCTGACAAATAGAACTGTAAAAAAACAAAGACAGACGATGGTCGGAGGTGGCGTCATGCGTTACACACGTCGGCAAGTGGAGGAAGCTGCCGAAATGAAATAGCAACGTGTATGCTCACGCGAGAGGTTAGATGGTGCCGAAAACTTAGGTACCTACTGAACTTCCCCTAGGCTATGCTCCAGTGACGATTGTGTTTAAAGGAGAGGAGCGAAATGCGACATCTTCACATTTGCCACAAAAAGCAGTATACCGGAACCATTCTTCCGAACTAACCTACTGCAAAAAGGCGTAAACTCAATTTTCAATTGGCAGTGACTCTGATACCATGAAGATTTTTGAGCAATCGATGAATTTCTTATTACTCACTTTAAACGTAAGATTATAAAGGATTATATATAGATAACCTATACACTTAACCTAATATAGGAAAATACAATATTATCCTTAATTACTAATTATCAAGGACGAAGTCATCCACTTGCCCCCACTGCATTTAAAAATTTTAATTTAAAATTTCAATTTTATAAAAAAAATTAAAATTTTGCCCTCATTAATTTAATTGGTGACAAAAAATAATAATTATTATTATAGATATATTAAGATGTCAAATAAAAAATAAAATATGAGCCCATCTATTTTTATTAAGATTACTATTATTTGAGCCCTTGACTTTTTTAAATGAAGTCTACAAATAAAGAGATAAAAATTACATGCTTAATTGACTTTTTTAATTAAGATTTTCTACCCTTTTGACTTCATCACACTACTTTTTGTCTTTTTGGCTTCTTCTTCCCCTAACTTCACAATAACTACTACACCTAAAGTGAAAATAGAAGTGCTAAAGAATGATTACAACCCCGTATGGAAACCAATTTTTTTGAACATGCAACAAGTAGGAAGCAAGGTAAGGTTTGTCTTCATCTGGGCTCAGGCGACATTGACAACTATTATGAATCTTACATCCAGATATGAGATATGGATTTAATCTTTGCTTCTTAAATCCAATTTTTAATATGTTGTCCTATTCGTTGTTGGTTCGAGCTAGTTTCCTAATGTGTGACTTTCTTTCTCATTTAAGAAGCATACTATCTATAAAGGGATTTGCCGTAGTTGGAGCGCTTTTTATTTTGATGTTTCTAATAATAGGCAACTGTCAATAGAGTTCAGTAATTTCAATTATGTGGGAATTGTAAAGTTAACACATAGCTACTAGCCTACCGAGATAAATAACGCTCAGTTGTAGACTTCTTTACCAGATTATTGAATCTAAAGTATAATTAAGTTACCAAAAGAGATGACGTGATCTTAGTGTTGTGAAAGAGTGGAAGAGAAGCAAATTTACTCTTAGGTTGCTTCATTGAGATATTTATCTTTATTCTTCACATACTCTGAGATGCAAATCATTGAATCTTAGGATTTCAAGCAAATATACACACGTCAACAAGAAGTGATCAAAAGATAGAAAGTGTTAGAATATTCCGTATTGACTAAATATAAAAATGTTAAAGGGTATATAAGTGGTAAGGACCAACTATCCAACAACTAGTTCTAGTTATTTGGATAATAGTTGACCCAAGCCCAATTCTTGTAAGTGGACTCTACACTCTGCCCATATTAAAAATCTAACATGGTATCAGAGCAGGTTGTTCTTATGTTAGTCGTTAACCCCTCGAATTGATAGATTATGTCACGTGTTAGACCCACACGTGAGGGGGGTGTGTTGAAATATAAAGTAGGAGTTTGTCCCACATTGGAGAAAGAGAGGAAAGAAAACTAATATATAAGTCTAGTGGGCTACTCCACCAATCACCAATTAGTTTTAGGATGGAACCTCACTTAGACTTGTATGTGGTCTAACTTTTCTTCTCGTGTGGGCCTGTAGGTCCATTATAAATTCTAATAGAAAGGAAAAGCAGATACCATCATACCAAGAAGGGCTGAAGTAAAAGGGAATGGAAAATGACATAATTGGGAAGAAAGAAAGCAAATAAAAATAATTGGATTGTTTTTTGGCAGGACTGCTAGCCCAGTAGAAATGATGAACCAAAATGACATCCCTTTTTAATGAAGATAAAATTTACAAAGATAGAAGGGAATGGGAAATGACATAATTGGGAAGAAAGAAAGAAAATAAAAAAAATTGGATTGTTTTTTGGCAGGACTGCCAGTCCAATGGAAATGACGAAACAAAATGACATCCCTTTTTAATGAAGATAAAATTTACAAAGATAGATTATTATTGCTAATAGATGATTGGTTTAAAGTTTCCAAGTAGTATAGTACATCATTTTCTCTATCAAGTCCAATCGTAGTATATATGAAAATTTTACTTTTTGTTTGTATATTTCATAAATTTACATATGTGTAAAGTGTTTTTAAATAGTTTTAATTAGTTAATTTTTTGTGAATAGATAATTTTTATTTATTTTGTATTCAATTTGTCCCTAGTTACTTAACTTTGATTTCGATTATGGACAAATTTCTCAAAAGGCCTCTTACAAATAAAGATTCTAGCCCCAACCCTTTAAAGCATCGTTATTTAAAAGTCAATTTAGATGATCTTCAGCCTGATCCGGGATTGTGGAAAACATTTTAGATTATCATCCTAATGACCTTGATAGAATACGAAGAGCTTATTTACAAAATGGTCCATGTCAACCTTTTAAGCGTGATTTTCTACAAAGAAAACTTGGAAATATTTATCGTAGATTTGTTCCATCTTGGTTTAAAGAATACCCTAATTGGTTGGAGTATAGTGTTACAAAAGATTCAACCTTTTGCTTATGTTGCTATCTTTTTAGGCCGGATATTAGAAGTCAAGCAAGTGGTGATACTTTTGTTACTGATGGATTTAACAATTGGAAGAAAAAAGACAGATTTAATATTCATGTAGGAGATCCTAATAGCTCTCACAATATAGCTTAGAAGAAATGTCAAGATTTGATGAATCAAAAACTATATATTCAAGTTGCTTATGCTAATCAATCCAACCATGCTCAAAAGGACTATCGTACCTAACTTGTAATATCCCATCCCTGATGGGAAAGGTAAATTGGTCAATTGGGACAGGCTAGTAGTTTGCATTGCATATTTTGATATGAGCATTTATTTGGCCTCTAATTT
>JANZLD010000006.1:47202792-47219270 GCA_026413575.1 Erythroxylum carthagenense
AAGTGGTCAATATTGTCGCGGACCTTTTTATGATTGGAATTGTGATATGATTGAAAATGATTTCGAACTATAGTGGAGCCAATTGTTATTGAATTTCGCGCATGTGATAAATTAAAAAAATGTTTTAAAAATATCATACTGAGTTTTGGACTGAAATCGAGTGCTGTAGCATACCATTCTCGTGTGGCGCGGACTCGGATATCACCCACGATATCGGGTTTGAATCCTGCGGGAGCGGGATGCTACACAACTCACTGCATCAGTAGATTGTGTTCGATTCCTTTTATGTCAAGGATTGACTTTTCGTAGTCGTGATGAATCAAAGACTTCTAGTAATGATGGTAATTTTCTTCAACTTTTACAATTCTTGGCTAACCATAATGAAGCTATCAATAATGTTATTTTAAACAATGCCTGCGGAAATCTCAAAGTCATTGCTCCTGTCATACAAAAGAATATTGTCAAAGCCGCAGCAATTGAAACCTCCAATGCCATTATTAATGATCTTCAAGTTGGGTTATTTTCTATCCTTATTGATGAGTCTTGTGATATCTCAATCAAAGAACAATTGGATATTGTTTTACGTTATGTGAATGTAAAAGGATGTGTGCTTGAGCGATTTATTGGTATTATTCATGTTAGTGACGTCACCTCTTTATCACTAAAGTTTGCAATAGATGAATTATTTTCAAAGCATAGATTGAGTATATCATTTTTACGTGAGCAAGGCTACGATGGAGCTAGCAATATGCAAGAAGTAATTAATGGTTTGAAGACTTTGATTTTAAAAGAAAATAATTCAGCTCACTATGTTCATGATTTCTCTCACTAATTGTAATTAGCACTTGTAACAGTGGCCAAGAATTATGTACATGCTGCTTTGTTGCTTAACACAGTCTCAATCTTATCAAATGTAGTTGGAGTTTCTTGTAAAAGAAAAGATTTTCTTCGTGAGAAGCAATTTAGTAAGATTGTTGAAGGGCTAAAAAATGGTGAACTTTCAAGTGATAAAGGATTATATCAAGAAACTTCTCTTTAAAGACCAGGCGACACACGTTGGGGCACACATTATAGGTCATTATCAACCGTAATCGTGATGTTTATCTCCATAGTTGATGTTCTTGAGATCATTATGGAAGAAGGCACAACTTCAGAGCAAAAAGGTGAAGCATATGCTTTGCTTGATTCTTTCTAATCTTATGAATTTGTGTTTAGCTTGCATTTGATGCAAAAATTCTTGGGCATCACAAATGAATTATCTCAAGCGTTGCAAAGGAAGGATCAAGACATTATCAATACAATTTCTTTGATTAAGGTTTCCAAACAACGACTACAAATGATGAGGGATGATGGGTGACAGTCCTTATTTGATGAAACATCTTCATTTTGTGAGAACCATGATATTACCATTCCAAATATGGATGAAAATTTTGTACATCGGAAAAGGTCAAGGCGAAATGTATCAAGTGGAATTGTTTTACAATATGATTGATATGCAACTTCAAGAGCTCAATAATCGCTTCAATGAGGTAAATACCAAGTTGCTTATTTGTGTGGCATGCTTGAATCCAAGTGACTCTTTTTATGCTTTTGATAAGGAAAAATTGATTCAACTTGCAGAATTATATCCTTTTGATTTCTTTAAAGTAGAGCCTATTACTTTTGGTGATCAACTTGATAATTATATTGTTGATATACAATCTGATGATCAATTGTCAATATTAAATAGGATTAGTGATCTTGCCAAGAAGCTCGTTGAAACAAAAAAAGATGTTGTGACAAAAAGGATATTGTATACCCTTTGGTGTTTTTGCTTGTGAGATTAGCTTTGATTTTTCCTATTGCTACTGCATCGATAGAAAGAGCATTTTCTACAATAAAAATAGTAAAAAATTGCTTACGCAATCGAATGGAATATTCTTGGATGAATGACTGTTTGATCACATATATTGAGAAAGATATCTTCAATAGTATTGACAATGAGAAAATTCTATAACGATATCAACATATGAGGACTCGTAGGGAACGATTGTAATAGGTTATATGTAAGAAGTTCAAGATAATGAAGTAGTTTTTTGTTTATCAAATAGACAAATATTTGTATATTTTTTTTCAGTAATATAAGAGTACTTTAAATATTTTGCCCTTACTCAAAATAATTTCTGTATCCATCCCTGCTGATTATACGTAATAACCAACAGTTAAAGGCACCATGTTTTGGGATATCCAACTCTCATCGTCCTCTTCTTTAGAGCTCCACACATACTTTGATAATGGGAGATCCTATTGATTGCATTCTACAGTTAGATTTTTTTTTTTTTTCTGTTTTAGTAATTCTCTTATCTCACGAAGGAGCAAGAAACAAATAATTGTAGCATATACTACCAAAGAAGCAGAATATCAAGCCTTTGCTAATACTACTTTTGAACTCATGTGGTTATTTAGCTATTACAAAATATGAGAGTTGAAAATTCATCACATTGTGACAACCGTAGTGTTATTTCATAATGATGTACTTCATAAGCACGCAAATTATACAGAGGCTAGTTATCACTTTACTCATCATCTTGTCCTGCAAGGAACTATTTCTCGTCTTTGTATCATCTTATGACTAGACAACTGAAGTCTCTAAAACTCAACTATTAACTGGATTCAATGAAATAATTAACAAATTCAAATTTGCATGATACCATCTTGGATTTGAGAGAGGACTGTTAGTCAACTCTAATATTCTGCATAATATTTGTATACGATCATATCAAGATCAAATAGTATAACAATATCATCTGTAGCTTATGCAGAATATATTTATTCCTTTAAATATTGTCGCTAACGGCGTGGTGGTTATTGTCATTGTCTTTGGCACACCGAACTAGAGAGGGTGAATTATAAAAAAGATGAAGAAAAGAGAAGACATAAAAAAAAGGTATCTATCTATCTTGAAAGTTGTGTTGTCGAATGATGAAAACTAAAAACCTGTATTTCTTTTTTAAAATTTTGATGTGGTGTCATTAGCAAACAAACGTGTTTTGGGGTTTCGTTTAATTTATGTTAAAAAGAGCAACAAGAAAAGAGCATCACTTTAGAACAGCTAGCAGCGCGCATGACTGGCAAATGGCAACACTCAGCACAGAATTGATCTTACCTTCCCTGTACAAGTTCTACAACGACAGTTTTTCAAAATATATTATCAGGCATGTCCCTTGCTATGCGCAGCAGCTAGTTCAACAGAGATGATGAAAGTAGCCTTTCCTGCTTCCCTTAGATACTGCACATCTCCATTCATAAGCCTCACCAGTTTTCTGCTGATAAGCAGGCTGGTGCCCTCCTCTGAAGCATCTTCACCACTTCCATACATTTCATTCAGTAATGCTTCAGGTACCCCACTACCTGCATGTGTTATGCTGACCACAAATGAATGCAACCGTGTTACTAGTTATAGAAGACCTGAATATATATCAAACGTGGATATGTTTTACAGATTCACTATCTCCTGTATCAAACAAAACACGCTCTCCACGTTATGCGTCATGATTTTTCATAAATGTGACTTGGTTTACAAACTGTGAATTCTTAGATTATTTGAAATTGTCTTCTTTCAACATTGATGGGAAAAGATGCGAGGTAATTGTTCTCAGTTCCCTATTTAGAGTGCAAGATTCCGACATTCAAATAATCCTAGAAGAGAAGTTCCTTAAAAGAGTAATTTCATGACTATCAGCATGCTAATTTCAGTGGATGTTTTCATTGAACATAAAACAAATTTATAGAGTGAAGAAGGTACTTTGCATCTTGTTACTGTTCCTACTCTATCTCTACTTACACAGGAAAATGACTGATTCACACTGTGTCTAAGGTAGTACCTGACCTCCAGATGCACAAGATGTACTGAATGTCCTAATTGATCCTTGGTCAACCTAGCGGTAATAGTAACCAGGCTTGCATTTGGTGTATAATTTACAGACACCGACAGGAAGTCTGCTATTATCTGTTGAAATCTAATGTTATCACCAAACAATGTTTCATTCATCATCTCCTCTGCTCCATTATTGATTATCTGAACACCCTTGGCCTTGCTCTTCATCATCACTTGACTAATGGAGGCAACTAGGATTTCGTCTAGTGTAAAGTCCACCATCTCCAAATCCAAATAGCTGTTAATCAAAAAGAGATGCAAAAGTTAAAAGAAGATGGAAAATATATTATATCCAAGATAGAAACATCATGTGTGAATAAGCGCCAACCAAATCAGAGACAGAACCTCAATTTCTTCTATTCAATCACCCTAATGCTCAGGTTGCTGTATCTAAACCATATTTATCTTGTCCAAGTTATATGCTGAATTTCATGGAAACACTTCTACCAGAATTTAAACCATATCTATCTTGTTCAAGTTCTATCATTAAAAGCTCAAGGATTTTCGTATTTTATTCGTACCAGAATTTGAAAGATTTCAAAAACATTCCACGTGAAGCTGCAGAAACAATCAGGAATAGGGAGGATGGATAAGACACAAGTTCTCAACTTCAATAGCATAGCATAGTCAACATCAACAAGAAGGAGCTTAATGCTACATATGCAGGATGGAAAGGCAACTCAATCTCAATTAGGTAACTATGTCAACATTAATGCAGTTTGCTAAGGGAAAAATTCAAATGGATAAGGCCAAAACTTACAGGAAGTAAGCACAAATATAAGGCAAATGCAATCCAAAGTTTACAATAGGGGATGCAAAATACGTATCTGTTTGTGCAATGCACTTCCAATTCCAAAACCAGTCTATTTCAGTGGAAAAAGTTTTGGAGTTGGCATATATTTTGCATGCAATTAATCCTCAGAAAGATTTCAATCATAATCCTAAAACACATGGCTATAAAAGATTTCAAATGCCATCATCATCATAATAGCAATCTTAAATATCAAGATAAAACAAAAGGGGAAAATGTATATTCTATGAGAAGGAAAATGCCCATTGAACCTTCAGAGGATTTCTCTCATTTATAACCAGGAAATAAAATGCATCATAACAGAATTTAAGTTGAACCAATGAGAATTGAACAATTTGGAAGAAAAGAAAGATAACTCTCAATGAATTTAGGTTTATCATACCCTTCAACGATACTGTCAAGGTTGGAATCATCAAGAATCTTACTAAGTTGTTGCTGGCATTGGGCACTAGTATGCAAAAGCTGTTTTTGTTCTTCTCCCAATTCCATACTTTCCATCATTTTTCTAGAAAATATAATCCCAGCAAGAGGATTTCGGACCTGCCTTTTTATATAAGCTAATGCTCTTAATCTTTTTGCAGCTGTTTGCTCTGATAATCGCTGGACATGAAGAGCTTGTTGCAGTTCTTGGCTTGCTAGTTGTAGAAAGCAGAAAACCCCAGTGACTGATCCCTCTCTGTCCAATTTCTTACTAGCACATAAGAGGCATTCTACATATTTGCTGTTCCTAGCAAAGAATCCAAAAGAGATTTTTTCAGGTTCGTGGCTAGTCATGGCATTATTAAGCATAATCCCAACATTTATAAATGCATCTTGATTCTTAAGGCGACAACATGCCTTATTAGTTCCAAAAACCTCTCCCAAGAGCATTTTATTTATTACTTCTTCTCTTCTCCAACCAGTCAACTTTGTCATGGCTGGATTCCACTCCGAGCACCAACCAAATTCATCAGTCCCAAATATTGGGGGAATCAAGGGGTTTGGGTTTTGTACAATTGCTTTGTAATCACCTTCTATACGGGTGAACTTGTCCATCACTGTCTTCTGGCCAGTGATATCTTGACCAACAAAACACACACCCACCACATTTTCCTGAAGGTCCCTGCTTGCACATGCATTAACAACTAAACTGATGGGGCCACTGTCAATCCTGTAACCGTGTGTTTTAATCTCAAATTCAATATTCTGTTCCTCATTACCTGATTAGAAAGAAAACTAATTGATATTAGAATATCACTGGAATGTTTGGAGGTACATGCACGTATAGATAGCAGCAATGTGAACTAGATATTGTTCCTTATTTCAGGCAATGAAAACGAAACACAAACATATCTTACCGATAATCATGCAAATAATAGAGAGATATAATGCAATTATGTCTCCTACCCTTGCCAGGGAAGTTTTTTTGGAAAAAATCACTGTTAGATAATCCTCTCTTTTTCATTTTTGGTAATGATGGTCACAGATGATGAGTAAGAATCAAAGAACTACTGACACACAACTTACGTTTTATTAGAGCAATACAACACACCTACAGTTTTCTTAGGGGTGAATACAAACCTGGACAACCTGCAGAAACAGTTCAAATATACACATAATCTGCCCAACAGTGGTCATGAAACTATCAAGTTGGTTCTAGATATTATTTTGAAAGAAGTGAATAGATGAATTTATTATAGGTTAGTGGAAAATTGAAGCGCCAACCTATTCTCGACCTACTTTGTCAAGACCTTAATTGTCAAACTAAAAAGTTTACTTCCCATTTGATCTGTAAAACCATACTCAAGAAATGGTAAATCTAAATTTTACTGTTCCAGGATTCTATCTTTCAAAGCTTCAAATAGTTAAATTTTGAAAAATAGAAGAACATGCAATTTCTCATCTGACATAACTAAAGGGTATTGTTGGTTTTCAAATTCCCCAACCTGGAATTGTGGGGTTGGTTAGGCTAGGGAACCAAAATTGCTCTAGTTTTCCTATGAATAATTCCTAGTTCTATCAATGTACATATTATTGTTTGAATTTTTGATGCATCTGAGGGCATCGGCTTTTAAGAGGAGAGATGGTGACTTGAATCTAACCTCTCATGGTTGATTAGAGAATTTACTGTCAGATCACTCTCCTCTCATCCTATAAAAATGTTCCTTACCCATTAGATTTCATAGCACAAGGAAATTTGAGGACATACCCTGCAATGCCAAGAGTAACATTTTTTTAACTCTGTCAACAGAAGAATCTTCAACAAGTGTTAGCAAATGCTTCCCAATAGCTTTCTCAACAGCTAGCCCTGTCAACTCAGCAACTTTTGTATTCCACCCATTCACAAGGCCATCAACATCAACTGCCAATATTGGTACTGTAGCTGTTTCAATTAATCGGACTATCTCGCTTGTCACTGCTTCAAGTTCCTGCATTCCTTTAATCTTTAAGTCACTGAGCTGGGAATGAATTCTTTTGGTATCTGAATCCAAAGTTTCCACGTCTTTAAATGCATTTCTCAATATTAATTGCAGAGAGTGAATTGCATCCATTTCATAGTCCTTCCAAGGCAGACTTCTTGTTTTGACAACATCAAGAAAGGCCTTGAAGGACGACCTTGGATGCATTTTCCTACCATCGTCCTTCTCACCTGGTTCATGTTTTGCACCACCCCATCGAATTTTTGCTGCAGTTTGAGATCGAAACCAAAACAGTGCATCCTTGGAACTTATTCTTACAACTGCCATGCCACAGACCACATCACCAAGAGCCAGTGCACCTGGGTACCCTGCATCATACAGGCTATCCGTACTCAACCCTGTAGAATCCATATGGCATTCAGAGAGCCATGCAACTATGTGGTGAATCTGGAGATCACTTGGAGTTACTCCCAACCTCCATATCTTGTTATTGTATAATAGTGCAGCACCATCACATTTCACGAGATTCATTATGTTTGGGCTCTGAGTCACAATACCCAATGGTGCATCACGCATTAGCATATCACACAATAGTGTCTGGGTGCGCAAGATGTTCTTCTCAACAATCTGATTTTCTAATTCCAATTCCTTGTTCACATGAATAGCAAATACTTGAGCAAGAAATTCACAAGCATACCTTAAAGGGAAAGGAACAAACCTTGGACTAGTGTTATGGCATACAATTAAACCCCAGAGTCTCTTTCTTTTATGTGGATGTGTCGAATCAAGGCCATCAAGATCTTCATTCCCCTCATTAATTACAACCGCCATAACCAGTGAAGCAATTGAATTCATGTTCTCCATGTACTGTAAGTGGCAATTATGCGGAGCTCTTAGGGTTGAACCACATAAAGTCAGATCAAACTGAAGTTTCTCATCTTGAAGCACCTTGACATGCTTTGCACAACAATCAACAATCATCCGGACCTTATTCTTCATAAATAAAAAGCGTGCAGCCTGAGGAATATCAGTAGCTGGATAATGCAGACCCAGATACGGCTCCACCTCCAGTCCAGGCTTAGTTATTTCGGAAACAACTTCCCCATGGTCATCATCATGAAACTTATAAGCCATCACCCTGTCATAGCCGGTCAATTCAAAAACCTCCTGGACCATAGTGTCACAAAGCCTTTTCATGCTTCCACTAGGTGAGGACTGCAACCTGGTAATTGCTTTGGAAGCAAGCTTGTAGGACTGGAGTGCCCCAGCTGCTGTCATGGGGACCTCATAAGGCTTCACAGGTTCAAAGTCAACAATCAAGCTACCAGTTACGCGATGAATGATTGCATAAAAAGGCTTCCCAGATGTCTTGCAATGAACTAAGATGGGATTCAAAAGTGCAATGTCCCCAAAACCCAAGGCTTTTTGCAAGGCAGAAGCAGTGGGCCCAGTGAAGATAGTTCTGATGTCAGTTCCAATGCCAAGAACAGGGTAATCTCCAACACTTGGGACTGCATGACTAACCATGGTTAACATTTCAGGGGCATTTTCACTGTAAGCAATGACCTTGAAAGTTTTCTCATCCAAGGCCAGCAAGCATCCAAAAGGCTGGATCAACTTGCCTTTCTGGATGTGATGAAGATAAGCTGTGGTGACTTTGTCAGACTTAGGTTGCTGATCACCTCCTGCAAGGGAACCATCGAAGTGTAGTGAGCTTGAGTAATCAAACGAACTGCCTGACTCTTCAAAATCTGCATGAAGCTTTGCATCCACGGTGGTCTGAGCAATAATTCTAGTACTGTGTCTTGATCTCCCAGAGTTGCTAGACGAATGGTTAGGCCTTGAAGAAGACATTTCCCTGCAGACTGGGGAAATTAAAACAAGGAATTGTCAGAAATTACTTAATCAACAACAATCCCTTTGCTTTTGCTCTTCCTTTTTCTTTTCTGTTGATGTTCTTTCGGGGCTACGAATTAAACATTACTTAACCTCTTTTCAAGTTAGAAGTTTCTGTCATCGCCATAAAAAACATACTAGGTTGTTGGCTGTGGAGGTAATAACTATAGCATGACTATTATCCAAAAAATGGCAAAGGTTGATCCAAGTACACAAGACAAGTGTGAACAATTTTTTGGTTGGAAAAAAATAGAATCAAGAAAAGAAATAATTAGTGAAGTTCCACGAATTATTCTGTCTTTAATTTGCTTGATTCAACAAGCTCAGCTCAGCTGTGGAATAAATAGAAGTGAAATCATTAATTGAATAATTAAGGATAATAACCGAAGAGAGTATTAAACAAAAAAGAGCATTTTGAGAAGGATGAAAGATAAGGAACAGGCGTCCAACCTCGTGGAGTTGAAGAAGAAGAAGAAGAAGAAGACGAAAGCCAAATCACTGCTTCAAATCCAGTCCTTTTGAATTGGGAAGGCTACTCATCGACAAGAAGAAGTGGAGGAAGAAGAAGAAAAGCTTGGAAATGAGAATCCCAAGTGAGTGTGTTCTGGCCCTATTTCGGTCCCGAGACAGAGCAGGGACCACCATATTATTATTCCAATTCATTATATCCTATATATACATTATGTATAAATCATAGTTAAACAGAGTCGTACTCGTAGCTCCAGCAGAGATTACATTGTGAATTGTGAATACTATCTTATTCTTCACTCACTCTCGTGCCTAATAAATTAATTAAGCACGCTGTCTGCTGTTTAAGTGTTCAACCCAAGGTTCTAATTTTAGCAGATAAGAGTCAGTTGCCAACGAAAAGGTGAAAAGTGGAATCTAAGGATGTCGTGTAGGGAAGGGATTCAATAAAGGGGGAAAAAAAAGTTGGTAACAAATAATTGTATAAGTAACCAACCAAAAGAGTGGGTCAAAGACAGAGCACCGGAAGGTCCGATACGATACGATACGATACGATATCCTCCCTCCGTCTTCTTCTTAAGAACATGATGATGATATGGCGACCCATCAAGCAACAGCAAAACCCATGGATGGAGCTCAATACAGAAAGAGCTAAGTACACACATAGATTTACTCAGTATGGGTCCCATTCCCATACTCCCTGTCTGCCTGACTCCCTGCCGTTATCTTTTCGTCCCATCGCAGGAAGCTGTCATTTGTTATGTTTTATTTTAATCGTATTTAGTATAAGCACTTTCTGAAGGCACATCACATCCAATTTGTCAATCCTAGTTACTATTTTAAGTAATATTTAAATTTACAAAATAGTCTTTAATTTACATCAATTATGTCTTCCAAAAATTATAATAATTTAAGTAATTTTTAAATTTATAAAATAGTTTTTAATTTACATCAATCATGTCTTCAAAAATTATAATAATAATAATCTATTAATCTATATTAATGTTATTTTTCACATATTTGACATATAAATAATATTCACAATTAATGTGAAAAAAATTATACAAATATAAAATTAAGGACAATATAAAGTATTTAAAATATTACAATGTCATCATCTAATAAATATTATTACATTAAAATATCAAATAAAAAGTAATAAATATCTATAACTCTCTATGTATTACAATTTACAACGAGAGTTCGTATCGAGAAAACTACCAACTAAAAGTAAAGCCTTAAATAAAAACGTTTAAAGTTATAATTATATTGCACGTATAGAATTTAACATATACATTAAATATAAGTAAAATTAAAAGAATGAAATAAATAAAAACCTAGAACTTTCTTTAATCGAATATTTGCTCAAATCGCATTGACCATAATTCTTGTTTGGAACAAAAATTTTTATCATTAGGAAGAGTCTCATCATCACTATCATTCAAATTCATTATACCAAATGATATGTTAATATTTTCTCATCCAAGATTATCTTTCAAGTTATTCTCATTTATCAAATTTGATTCCTCGTAAACTAAATTTACCAAAAGATCAATATGGTTAAGATAAATTGGATGTACAAGACTACTTGTTCTATTAAAGGTCCTAGTAAATAAATAAAAAAATTATTAAGAAATTATATTCAACTTAACAATGATAACAACATACCTTTCTCGAAGCTTTAAGTTATAACAAACAAAGATCAAGTCATTTAATCTTTTGTGTTCCAATATATTTCTTTTCTTGGAATGGATGAATTTAAATATGCTCAAATTCTTTTCACATCTTGTTACAGTCACATATTGACTCAAAATTTGATTTACACACTAGTCCTTATTGGTCTCATCAAGCAACTATAAGACAACAAAAGTAATATTATAGACAAAATAAAATAATGATTAATTTCAAGTACAAAAGGTGAAAAAATATATCTAGATTAAAAATTTCTCTTTGACAAATAGCAATGAGCATCCCAAAAATATTAGAAGCATCCTTATAAACCTCCATTTGTGAGCTTAGAAGAGCTTACAATATCTCATGGGCAACAATTGTTGTAACTTGTAATAGTTAATAGCATCAACCTATGAAATGCAACTTTTTTTTGTAAAATTTGATCTAAAATAAACACTAGGATTAAAAAAATGCCCCAGCTATAATGGAGAGTAAAGTTATCTTTCCCATTACTCATTACTGACTGCAAGATAAGGTGTGTACAAAGAAGGTATATTTGTCAAATTAGCCTTGGTTGCTTCCTTGCCCTCTCTATGACATCATAAAAATAATTCACAATTGTCTTCCCATCACTATCAGCTAGACGAGGTACTCTCACTAAAGACTTATAAAATTGGATTACAAATTGACGCTAGGACCAAAATTCATGACTTCAAGTATAATTATAGAAACCTTAACTCTAGCATTAGACTTGGCATACTATGATGTAACTCACTTATCACTGATAAATATTTGCCTCAACTCCTCCTTCATTATATCAAAACGACAAAAATTTCTACCATTGGTGAAAACCTTCCCCATCAAATTTATAGCCCCATGCACGATTATAAATAAACTTGTTTGCTTTCTTTGCTTTCTACATAGTCTCATCAATGATAAGAAAATATCTAACATCTCCTATATTTTCGAACATTAGGTCAAATCAATGTGTTGCATAAGGAGTCCAATAAAAATAATTATATCTGTTTTGCAATATTTTCTTAGTTGCTTTATATGTAGAATCATTGCCAGTAATTGATTGAATAATTTTTTTGGCCCAACTTCATCAATTATCTAAAATAGATTATCAGAAGTTATAGCAAGGCTAGATGCACCAATAGACTTCAAAAACATTATCCCTTTAGCATAATAAAATCAAAAATTGATAATGGGTTAATGTCTTCTATTTGTCCAACCATTACTCGTGAGTGAAAATCCATAAATTACCTATCTCATTTTTCTTTCATCCAAATAACTCTTTAGTTCATAAATAGAGTTGCTCAAAAATTTGCCTCTATAGTCATCAATTAAAGGAGCCTTATATCTTGCACCATAAAAGGCAATAACATCCACTATAGGTTAGAAATAATAATACTAGGCATTATTGAATGATACACATGAATCAAAATACTATCTAGCTATTGCCATGTAACATTCCCTTCTTATTGGATAGGAATACCACCAACTTCAACATCCCTAATATTATCCTAACCATAGGAAGAAAAAAAACTTCTACTACCAATCTCATAGTTTAGCCTTTATCTTTTATCTTTTTCATGTTGGTAATCTTCAAGTAAAGACTTTATTTGTCATTTCATGTCATGAATTACTTTTTTACAAGGTTCTAGTTCGCCTTTGATCCCAACTAAATGCTTCTTTAATTTATTGATTGTCCTATATTTTAAATGCTTATTACAATACACACAAACTGCATAGTTCTTCATTCTAAGAACCAATCTAGCATGTGCCTAAGTTGGATCATCAAATCTTTCTAAAATAGTTGAATTATCAGGAGTACTTGAACTCCCCTCCATTTATCTTAAAAAATAAATGAAGACACGTGTCAAAATTAAAATAATAAATTTACATTCAAAAATGCAATTTTTGTATATAATATCGTTATATAACTATAAAAATTCAATATTCAATTATAAGCATATCTATATTCTAGATTGACTCTATCTTACATCTTTCTTTATGATAACAAACATTGCAAAAATGAATTTTCTTTATGATTATACACATCGTAAAAATAATTTAAATACTTACAATTTTACATTATGTAAAGTAATGAGTATTCTCTTATAAATTTACATCCTAGCTACCCATAAGATAAGATGATGAATGTGTATTTACTATTATAAGATAGGATTAATATTTGTAATATTATTTTCTAATGACAACAATGAGCAATATAAAAATAAGTGTGTAACAACAAAGATAGAGAGATTGGCAAGTGTCTCAGTTGAAAAAAATAGTGTAAGTTTCTCTATCTAGGCACTTTAATACACTCACGAGCTAGTCCTAATGATCATCCAAAGATCGTGTTTTCGAGTTTTATACCTTACGTGTTGTAGAAGTCAACGTTCAGAGCTACAAAGGTATTATCAGTTTATCTGTTCAGTGCTCTTCTGTCTGAACTAGCTTTTGTTTGCTTGTTTAACGTCATTTGTGAGGGCTTGTTCTTGCAACTTTCCTTTTTTTGGTGCGTGGGTTGGCTTTGGTTTTGGTTGTGTTATATGGATTTCTCTCTCTCTCTCTCTCTCTCTCGTTGTGAGATAAATCCCATAGCTGTCGGTGGCGACGGAGCATAAGGTGCCACTTTGGGTTGTTGGGACCTTTAAACTGACTCCAACCCTGATTTATACATTTTAGTTTTTCTGTTATTTCACTAAATTATCTCCGTTAATAGTTTTCTGTAGCGACAGAGGGGTCCAGGTGAACTTTGATTAAATGCTTTATATTTTGCTTAAGAAAAAAGGTTTGAATGGGTTTGCATGAAATGTGTGCGTAAAGAGATGTTTTTTGTTGTCGCTTAAGAGCTCATTTTAGCGTTTTAAGAATCAAGTTTGTAAAAAAATGGTGCAAGTCCTTCCATTATGTGTTGTTGGAGATGATGATGCGTGGTTACTTATAATGCAACCGATAAACGTAAACTCTCTGGCACATCACACACGTCTGCTAACAACTCTGTCTCGAGCATCCTGACATGTTTGCTAAGAAGTTTGTTGTGAGACCCATGACTAACCTGACTTTTTTTTCTTGATTCTACAATCTTTAAATAACCTTTTACTGTATTATCACACCTTGTTTTTATTTATTTATTTATTAATAATTATAATAATTATTATTATTTATCATCATCATTCTTATTATTATTAGTATTTTCTTTATTAATTATTATAATTATTATATATCATTCTTACTATATTAATTCTATGGTGAGGTCTATTAGTTTCAATTTTTAAGGATTTCTTAAGACAGTACTTGCGAGAAACGTAAGAGGCATGGGTTAGGAGGGATGCCTTCAGATCGAGCGAATGGATTCAATGTAAGCGGGTCAGTACGTGCAAATTGTAGGAATAAAGACGGAGATGATTTAATAAGCATAGGCACTTGGAAAGTGGGGGCCCTCACGAGAAAGTCCTTGGAATTGGTAGAGATTTTAGACAAGTATAGGAAACAAATAGCATGCATTCAGGAGACTAAGTGGGCAGAAGCTAAAGCAAAGGAGGTAGGGGGTTCAAATTATAGTACTCAGGTAGTACACACAAGTAGAATAGGATAGGTATATTAGTGGACAAGGGACTAATGAATAGATTAGTGGGGATCACAAGGGTCAATAACAGGATAATGGTGGCAAAAATTATCTTAAGTAGTATGGTTCTCAATGTAGTATGTGCGTATGCACCTCAAGTTGGCACAAACGGACAACAAAAACGTATGTTCTGGGAGGTGCTGGATGGGGTGCTTCAACAAATCTCTTATACTGATCAGATCATCCTATGAGGGGATTTTAATGGGCATATAGGGGCGGATTCATACTGATATATAGGAACTCATAGGGGCTTCGGATATGGCACTAAAAATGATAGTGGGGTTAATTTATTGGACATGGACATAGCATATGAGTTAGTAACAGTAAATTCCTTTTTTAAGAAACAAGAAGTGCACTTGGTGACATTTCAGAGTAGCACAACCAAGACGCAAATTGATTATCTCCTTTTTAGGACAAGAGTCATATTATGATGCAAGGATTGCAAAGTACTTTCGATTGCATGCCTATCAACCCAACATAAATTATTAGTTTTAGATCTAATAATTAAGGGATGGAGGGCACAACGATTTACCGAACGATTTCGCAAAATCAGATGGGGGAGACTAAAAGGGGACATGGTGGAACATTTTGGGACTTAGGTTAGGTATAATGTAATATGGGCTGTGAGTGGGAATGCGAACCAGATGTGGCAAGTAGTAGCCCCCATAGTGAGAGAGACCACCACAAAACTCCTAGGGGTATCTAACAGACATGGGGCGAATGGAATCCTGGTGGTGGTCAGACGAGGTCCAAAGGAAGGTAAAGGCGAAAAAGAGAGCTTTTAAAGATCTGTTGGCAAGTGTAATAGAGGTGGAGCGGGTAAGTAATAGAGTGAGGTATAAACTAACAAAATAGAAGGCAAAAAAGACTATCTTAGTGGCTAAAGGAGTAGCTTATGAGAATATGTACAGGGATTGGATACGATCAAAGGAGTACAAAGAATTTTCAAGTTAGCACGAGATAGAGCACGCGAGACGGAGGATTTCAACTTAGTCTGATATATCCGGGACGAAGCAGGATAGGTACTCACAAAGGCCCAAGCCATCAAACAGAGGTGGCAGAGATACTTTTATGGCCTTTATAATGAAGACATATTGGTCAACATAGAGTTAAGGGAACCCCCGGTATCGGGATAATTTCTAAACAGGTACTCATAGGGGAGGATCATAAGGGGAGAAATTACAAAGATTTTAAGGGGGATAGGGAGCAGATGGGTCGTAGGCCCGGATGAGATCCCTATAGAGGTATGGAAGTGACTAGAAGTTGTAGGTATTGAATAGTTAGTTTAGCTCTTTAATGTGATCCTCGAGTCAGCCAAGATGCTAGATGAATGGAGATTGAGTAGGTTAATCTCCTTATACAAGGCCAAAGGAGACATCCAATGTTGGGCCCGGGCCCCAGATCCTTATTCCCGAGGTGGCCCCTCAGGCTGCGCCCGCGACAGGTGACCCGAAACGTCGAACCCGATCCCAACATCCATACATAACTTCGATTCATACACGCAATTTAACACACAATATAACATACACACAATCATTAGATCTATGAATCAAATACCCCATAATCCAGGGGCTTCATGCCATTACAACTCCAAAAGAAATTCAACAAGTGTTATCAACCATACATAATACAAAATAAAGTCTAAATCCAAAATACATGAAAATGCTCCATGATGATATG
>JANZLD010000006.1:47232146-47269816 GCA_026413575.1 Erythroxylum carthagenense
AAATATTCAATCAGCTACGCAAAACAAAAACGCTAACACTAACAATCTATACTCGACTTCCATCTAATTTCCTGAATCCTAAGAGGCAAATTCTGAACTTCCCTTCTTCATAAAACTTGTAGTCCTTTATCTCTAGTTCACAAAGAATCCAAAATCACCTCATTTGGACATCCACAGCAAAAGATACGCCCAAAATACCAAAATTCATCACTGCTGGAAACGGGGGGGGGGCTCGCCGCGGCGAAGGCACGTTTGCCGCGGCGAACGAGCTGTGCTCGCCACGACGAAAGCCACGCTCGTCACGGCGAACAGCCCGCGCTCGTCGCGGCGAACACCGACCTCCTCGCACGTCGCAGCGTGCTCCTCTATGCACATCGCGACGTGATCCCCCTCACACGTCGCGACGAACAATAATTCGCACGCTGTGACGACCGCGCACGTCGCGGTGACTGCAATTCGCACGTCGCAACGTGCGGGTCTGGAGAACAACTCCGAACTCGATTTTCCAGCATTTTTCCAACCTCAATTCTTCCCTTAACTACATACAACACATCTAAACCTTACATCAAGTCCAATACTACATTTCTAACTCATTCAAACCTTAAAATCAGCCACAAATCTAACAAGCCAAGGTATCTATCCATTTATCCCTTAAACCCTAAACCACCGATTCTAACATATGCAAAACAATTCTAGAGTTTAATCTAACCACAACGAAATGGAATGAAGCTAAACTTACCAAGAAACGTCTCAAATCTATCGAAAATCTCAAGGAATCAAAAACCCTTAAACTCTTCTTCCTCTTCTCCTCCTACGGCAACTTCCTCTTCTTCTTTCCTCTTTTTTTTTTCTAATTCTTTCTTTTAACCCTAAGGACATATGCAAGGACCCAAAATACCCTCCTAGCAAAGCCTTAACCCATTCAAACTTAAGTAAACTTTCCAAAATGCCCTTACACATTTTACCCTATAATTCCTTATTTAAACCACATTTAATCTCAACTTAATCTCAATTATCCAATACTATGCCTTAAACACATAATTAACACAATCATGCTTAATAACATCAATTAGAAAAATTTTGGAGTCCAACATCCAACAATGTCACAACTATCGAGGCATCAAATTATTAAATCATACCATGAAGCTGTGGGAGAAGGTAATTGAGAAGAGAATCTGGAGAGTTATTTCGATATCGGAAAACCAATTCAGAATTATACCTGGCAGGTCTACAATAGAGGCAATACATCTACTTCAAAAACTAATAGAATGCTACAGGGAATGAAAACATGATTTGTATATAGTTTTCGTAGATGTGGAGAAGGCGTATGACAGGTTTCCTAGAGAATTCATATGGAGGTGTTTAGAGGCAAAGGACATTCCTAGGAATTATATCAGAGTGATTAGGGATGTGTATGAAGGAGCATTGACTAGCGTAAGAACGATAGGAGGCGACATGGAAGCATTCTCTATTGATGTTAGACTACACCAAGGCTCGACTTTAAGCCCTTTTTTGTTCACATTAGTGTTAGATGAACTTACCAAACATATTCAAGGAGAGGTAACTTAGTGTATGTTATTTGCAGACAATATTGTCCTGGTAAATGAGACCAAGGAAGGGGTCAATGCTAAATTAGAATGTTGGAGAGAAGTGTTAGAATTGAAAGGTTTTAGAATGAGCAGGTCCAAGATGGAGTATTTAGAATGCAACTTTTCGGGTAGCTAGATGGTAAAAGAGGTAGTGATAGAAATTGGTACTGACATCATACCACAAAAATCGAGTTTTAAATACCTCAGATCCATCATTCAGAGAGATGGTAGTATCAATAACGATATAATACATCGTATTAGATTTGGGTGGGTCAATTGGAGGAGTGCATCAAGTTTTTTATGTGATAAAAAGGTCCCTTTAAAACTCAAAGGGAAATTCTATAGAATGGTGATTCGGCCAACTATGTTATGTAGTGTAGAGTGTTAGCCTACTAAATGTAGATATACATGACAGTTATTGGTAGCAAAAATGCATATGCTTAGGTGGATGTGTGACATTACCAAAAGAGATAGGGTACGGAATAGGGTAGTGAGAGACAGGCTACAGGTGGCTAGTATTGCTGACAAGTTGAGAGAGAAAAGGCTTAGGTGGTTTGGGCATATGAGCCGGATGCCCTCTGATGCTCCGGTACAACGTTGTGAGAAAATAAGCCTTACGGGCTACAAAAGAAGAAAATGGAGGCCTTATAAGAACTGAAGGGAGGTGATCAAGAAAGATATGTCAGAGTTAGCCCTCACTGAGGTAGTGGCTAGAATTAAGAAAGTCTGTCGTGATAGGATAAGGGTAACCGACACACCTTAAAGCCCTCGCACCTTATCCTTATTGCATAGGAAGTCTAACCCAATTTCCTTTATGCCTTTATGGGTTTTTTTTTATTTGTAAGGGGAAAGATTCCTGGACATATAAAACCGTAAGATTGTCGTATTCTCAGGGCCGCTCAATGAAGACTCATAGCACAACTAGCAATGAGAAAAACTGGTCTTTGCAGGGGTGTAAGGTAATAGCAGATTATGGTCACAATCAGTTATATATATATATATATACTGCCAGTTTTTACTTATTTTACTCTTTTAACCTACATCAATATTATCCTGGCAAATCTGCATGTGGATCTACTGGAAACAACCTCTTTACTATGTAGAGGTAAGGCTGCGTATTATCAAACCCTCATACCCCGCTTCACTGTGGGATTTTAGGGTATGATGATGATGATGATGATGATGATGATGATGATAATTTAATGATTTAATTATATATTAAATCTTATATTTAATACCTTTTATATACAAACAATAATTAGTAAATTGTAAGTTTAATATACATTAATTAACAATTTAATGAATTTAATCATACACAAGCGTATACTTCTTCATATAGGTATGTGGCCCCAAAATGACTTCTTCCATTATTTGTCCTCATTTCACCCTAATTCATCCCCTTTTGATCTACGAAGATAAATAAGACCAAACATTAGTAAAATCGTACAAAGATGCAAATCTAGCTTATTTTGGTTATTTTTCTTCCAACTTGTACCTAAACCAAAATATGAACCAAAATACTTATCTTAGACACTCAATAAACATTAATCACTAAGCATTAGAGAATAAATAAATGATCAATTAATCACTTATCATGAAATTTCTTTTAAAGTCAATTTTTTGGAGATAATGTTGTTGGTCCTAATTTGATATTAATGGAGGTTGTACCAATTGTTTGTATTCATTTGATGTTATTTAATATTGTGCTATAAGGAAAAAAATTAATATATTATAGGTACCGACTCAAACTTAGGTCCTTAGGGGTTAATTATTAAATCTTTAACCTATATATTTTTTGGTTTAATTTATAAGTATTATTTCAAATACTTTCATGACCTATATAACGAAGACATTTTGGTCAACATAGCATTAAGGGAAATCTCCAAGTTGGGACTATGTCTCAATGGGTACTCATGGGGAAAAATCACAAGGGGAGAAATTACAAGAGTTTTGATGGGGATGGGGAGCGGAAGGGTAGTAGGACTGGATGACATTCCTATAGAGGTATGGAAGCAAGTAGGTGTTGTAGGTATTGAGTGGTTAGCTTAGCTTTTTAATGTGATCCTCGAGTCAGCCAAAATGTCAGATGAATAGAGATTGAGTTGGTTAATCCCCTTGTACAAGGCCAAAGGAGGCATACAACAATGCCAAAACTATCGAGGCATCAAACTACTGAGTCATACCATGAAACTATGAGAGAAGGTAATTGAAAAGAGAATCCGAAGAGTAGCTTCAATATCGGAAAACCAATTCAGGTTTATGCCTGGTAGGTCTACGACAGAGGCAATTCATCTGTTTCAGTGACTAATGGAACCTACAGGGAACGACAACGGGATTTGCATATAGTTTTTATAGATTTGGAGAAGGCGTATGATAGGGTTCTTAGAGAACTCATATGGTGGTGTTTGGAGGCAAAGGGCATTCCCACGATGTATATTAGAGTGAATAGGGATATGTATGAAGGAGCACTGACTAGCGCCAAAACGGTAACAGGAGATACGGAAGCGTTCTCTATTAGTGTTGGCCTACACCAAGGCTCGGCTCTAAGTCTTTTTTTGTTCACTTTAGTGTTAGATGAACTTACCAAACATATTCAAGGGGAAGTGCCTTAGTGTATGTTATTTGTTGACGATATTGTTCTAGTGGATGAGACCAAAGAAGGGGTGAATGCCAAGTTATAACGTTGGAGAGAAGCATTAGAGTCGAAAGGTTTTTAAATAAGCAGGTCCAAGAAGGAGTATTTAGAATGCAATTTTTCAAGTAGACAAATGACACAACAGGCGGAGGTAGCAATTGGCACTGACGTTATACCGCAGAAATCAGATTTCAAATACATCGGATCCATCATTCAGAGAGATGGAAATATCAATAACGATATATTACATCGTATTAGATCTGGGTGGATCAAATGGCGGAGTGCATCAGGTATTTTATGTAATAAAAAGGTCCCTGTAAGACTCAAAGAGATGTTCTATATAATGGCAATTCGGCCCACCTTGCTATATGGGGCCGAATGTTGGCCGACTAAACGTAGACACACGAGATAGTTGGTGATAGTAGAAATACATATGCTTAGGTGGATGTGTGGCATTACCATAAGAGATAGGGTACGGAATCGGGTAGTGAGAAAGAGACTACAGGTAGTAAGTATTGTAGACAAGTTGAAAAAGACAAGGCTTAGGTATTTTGGACATGTGCGCAAGATGCCCTCTGACGCTTCAGTACGGCGCGGTGAGATAATAGACTTAAGTGGCTACAGGTGAAAAAGGGGAAGGCCTTACAAGACCTGGAGGGAAGTGATCAAGAAAGATATGTAAGAGTTGGCCCTCATTAAAATCTCAAAAGTTAGGGTTCAGAGCTCGTCTTGCATCACTCATCGCTTTTTTCAGTGTCTGAGAAGTTCATGTCACTAGTTGCTTTTGTCATCCTCCTAGTTCGAATAATTTTGGACGAAAACGTTTCATCAAAAGAAATGAATATTACAAAACCATGAAATTATGCACATTAATCTTCCCGCATCAACTTTGGTCCTGTCTCTTTAGGAAAAAAAAAAGGCTTCGTTCCTGCATATATAAACGGTCTTCAAACATCAAGAATTAGCAGTATATACTCTAAGCTGTCTACAACTATGACAAACAACGAGTATAATAATGTAAATCTCATTAACATGATTTTGGGCTGTAGAACCGTACGGTTGAGTATTGAGTTGATAAACAGAAAACCGATGTTATTTGAATTGTTAACTCATCAAGCCCTAATAGTTGATTAGATGGAAACAAAAACAAGAATCAATCTTATATATCTCATGTGTAGTGTTTCGAAATGTTAAATTTGTAATCTTCTTGAAGGACACTAATCACGGAATTAGCTCTTCGATAATTATCGAAGCTACAAACTTGTAGCTGGTGCAATTTTTTGGTATCCCTGTCTATAAATAGCTAGGACCAAATCATGAATCTTCAAGTTAAAGTTCATATAATTAACCACTTAATCCACAAAATGGAAAAGGCTTCCAGGTTCATTGTCTCAACCTTGATTGTAGCAGCCATTGTCCATGCAGTTCTCGTTCGTGCAGGAGATCCAGATATTCTTAAGGATATCTTGGTTCCTCCGAGTATTGACCCGAACAACATAACAAGGCAATACTTAACGTACACAGGCTTCAGGCTGCTCCGAAAAGCTAATGTAACTGGGAAAACAACAGCTTTAATAGCTAAAGCGTCAGTCAAGGAATTCCCAGCCTTGGAAGGACAAGGAATATCGGCTTCTATGATCATATATCCTCCTTCAGGAATCAATCCTCCTCATATTCATCAAAGAGCATCTGAACTGCTAATGGTGTTACATGGAGAATTGGAAGTAGGGCTTATTAACTCAGCTAATAAGCTCTATAAGCAAACTCTTCAGAGTTCTGACTTGTTCATCTTCCCTAAAGGGCTTGTTCATTACCAGATAAATACCAAAAGTGATTATCCTTCTTATGCTGTTGCAATGTTTGGAAGCGCAAGTGCTGGAACAATTTCTCTTCCTAAAACCCTCTTCGGAACAGGGATCAGTCCGGACATACTCTCAAAGGCCTTCAAAGTTGATGGGGACACGATATCAAAGCTAATACGAGGCACTCAGTAGCCTACTTATCTCTTATCATTGTCATTTTCCTTTTATGTCTACTAATTTTGATTAGTTTGAATAAAGAAACACAATTAAGTCTCTATGATGACTTGAAATCGTGCTCATCGTACACACTAAACTTTCACACTAAAACACTTTTGTTACTTTCGCAAAAGCGAAAGATCCAAGTTTCACTCTTCGCATGCGGACTATTTTGATTGAGAATGATTATTTCTATTCCAAAAGATTGCAACCCTGACTTGGTTGGTACCGGTGACAAAATTAATTAGATTAAATCAACTTGGTTGCCAATTGTCCAAATTTGCTTCTACACGGATTCTTTGTTCTTCCACAATTTACTATCATATCGCCCTAAATTTTTCTGTAATGTCCGTCCACAAACGCCTTTAAACATTCCTTTACGATGAATACACGCCCCAACTTTGAAGCAGTATCTTTAAAAATAAAAATTTTGCGATATTTTAACTATTAGCTACGATCAGAATATGCTACTTTTGATATTTGTAGCTAATAATTTTTTACAACATTTTTTAGCAAAAAGCTTTAAGATATGAAATGTTTTTAATAGCTAAAGCTCGAATTTGATCCAAATCTCATAGTTATTAACTATGTTTTGAGACGGCGGAATAAATTTCATAGGCAAAAATTTTTAGCTACGAAAATGTTTTTGTAGGGAAAAAGAAGAATCCAAAAACAATAAAAATGACTTCGTTTCCCCCTTAAACAATGTCATTTGTTTTAGACTGATAACCTGAAAGCACTATTTCAGCTGCCCTAATGACATCTTTATCTTCACACTTCATAGTTTTCGATCATCTATGTTCATTTTTTGGCTACTTACTTTTGTGTTGGTGTTCCTCCTCTTATATCTTTGTGATTTCCATATAAACGATATTTGTTCTACGTATTCATAAGTGTTCCTCTTATTGCATCAAAATCTAATCCTCAAGCAATTGTCTCATCTATAACTACTTTCCTATAGCACTAATCAAGAATGTATAAACAACCTCCTCTTCTTTTTTGGGTTACATATTGCTATGGTACATAACCTAATCTTGTTTCTTGTTGTTATTAATTATCCTTAGGGGAATGGTAAAGGAAATGTAAGTATTTAGAATACCTACAAGACTTTATACCATTGACCTATACAACTATAAAGCAATGAGAAAATATATAAAGAGGAGTAACCTTTTGAATGCTTAGTTAAATTCATAAAGATGATTTTTGAATGTTTAATTAACTTCTCTCATCCTAAAAATGACCCAGCAAATAGGGATGTCAATTATCCCTAGTTAAAATTATGGATTATAATTCCTTTACCTGATATCTAGTATGATGGTGTCATAAAATATGACATAATTTGGAGCTACAATGCATGATATCTAGTATGATGGTGTCATAAAATATGACATAATTTGGAGCTACAATGCATGGTCAGAGTTCTAAAGTTAAAGGTTTTAAGAAGCTCAACAGTGTCCAATTTTGAAAATATGGCTATTAACTACTTGAAACTTTTTAGTGCTATCGTAGAATAAATAAGAGCGGCATTATCTAAACACAAGTTCAATATCTCCACCATTCCAACATCAAGTCTATTCCTCTCTTTCATCCCATAAAATGGCAAGCAGTTGATGAGTAAAGATTTCTTTGTATTGGATATTTCATATTGTAAATTCATCTCTTTTGTACTTTTATTTACATGTATTGGGATGCTTTAATTGAAAATTAATTATTCAAATGTATTTTTTGTTGCATATTATCTAATCATTGAACCGTTGAGACTTTTTAACTTTAAACATAGGATATGGAATATATATATTTTGCATGAACAATATAGGTTTTATCCATTATATAGCTAACCTTTCGTTTCAAAGATGATAATTACTCTATCTAGTCCCTCTATATATGCCAATTTCGATGACTAAGATCTTCCTTATATGTTAATGAAATGGTGGTTTCCATTAGTAGTATAAGCTACTTTCTTTTTCTTTTGATACGAATGTTAGGACATAAAAAGGTGCCAAATATGTAAGGAAATAGTAACAAATATGATATAGATTTATATATATGGTAGGACATGCGTGTTATCGATTCAAATGCTTGGCTGATACGGTTGACAAACACTTTTAAGTCTACTTAAAGACTTAAGTCTTCTAAACTCTTTGAGCTTGTATGTTGAGCTTTACATTTTCTAGGTTATTTTTTATTTTTTCTTTTATTCTTGGCTCATCCTGTTAACTTCTTGTTCATGTTTATTTGAAAATGTTGCTTTTACTTTTCTTAGCTTATTGTTTTATATGCAGCCTTATTCTGGGAAGATTGATTGTTCTTGGAAGATTGCTTCAAGCTTAATTGTTATTCAAGTGCACACGCTACTATTTCAGCTTTTTCTACTTATTGCCAAGATTTGCATTTATGTAGTTTATTGTCTCTCCCTCTTTGCCTTTTTGTTTTCCATGTGTGAAAGTATAAAAGGAAGATTTTCATGTTGCAAATTCTAGGAATCTGTGTTTGTTGAAAGTTATTATATCAATTATAGTTACAATTTGGTTATTTGCTTGTTGGTCCTAACATAAGTTTGATTACTATTAATAGATATTCCAAGTTTTAGCAACCTTTGCTTCTAATCTCACCCAGATAACCCAAGTTCATGCATATTGAAAATAATAATTGAGTTATATTACATTAAGGATAAAAAGTTTGTTCTGTTTAACTGCAAATGTTTTAATGATAGTGACAAAGGGATTAACATAAAAGTGAATGTCAATATTACTAGCATCAATGTTAACATATGGTATGAAAATGAACTACTTATGCTTGTAAGTTAAGTAAAACAAGTATTCTCTTTTAATGACATTGTATTGGGAAATAATTGGAAAGTTGTATAGAAGTTTCAACAATAAAATCTTTTCAATTTCTATGAAAAGAAATTTTATCCAATGGGTGAAGATGGTGATGAAGTATATCAAGAGATTAAATTGTAGCTAAATAATGTAGCATTTGAAATTGAAGATGAAGATATATCATCATTCTATGAGAGATGTTGATCCTAATATATTATAAGCAACCAAAGTACAAGGCAATCTTGTCATAAAAAGGGATGAAGACTATGTTCAAGATGAATTATATGACAATTGGCCAAATATAATAATGATGAAGAGTCGAATCATAAGACAATTAATGTTGATGATTTTGAAGATCTTGATTTTGATGATTAAATGTATCATAAAAGTGCTCTTTCTATTATCTTATTGTAATGTTAGTAATACTTATCTTAATAATGCAATAAATGTTAATGATTGAATGTATGTTAATTGTGACGATTGAATGTATTGTGAAAGTGTTCATTCTATTACCTTATTGTAACATTGGTAACATTTATCATACTAATGCAAATAATGTTCATGATTTAGGCTCTCTTGATTATGATGAGTGAATGTATCATAAAAGAAATTTGTGAGACAATACTTAGTGCTTGTTCTGGCTAAGTGAAAGGCCTTAGCTATGATTATAGCCAAAAGTTTCATCCTTAACATATAAAACGGTAATTGAACACCTTCAAGAGGAAAACAATAAGCTTAAGGCTGCATTATAAGTAGAAGTAATCAGAGGAAAAGAAACTCAAGCTAAATAACCAATCATGATATTTAAAAGATTACTTAGCCCAAATTGTGATGGAAATGAAGAGAAAAGTGAAGAATATTAATTTTAACTCATAATTTTTTAAGAAAATTAAAGAAATGATATTATAGAACAATAATAAGAATTACAAATAGTCTAGTGAGAAGATCCCTAACATTAGTAAGAAGATTGGATATCTTCCTACTAGAATAATAAAAAATAAAAGTGATAATTGGCTAGCAACTAAAATTCCTTAAAATTGATTAACTCATATCTAATATAAAGAGTCTTTTTGATACTTTGTAGGATCAAAGCTATAGTATCCTTCTCTATTGTAAACTTATTTTGTCTTATTCCTTTTCTTCTATATCCCTTGTATAGGGGACCCCAAAGCAATGAAGAAAATCTCTAAGGAATCGTAATTTTTCTTTATCTTAAGATTGTGTCTACTATAATTAAATTTTAATACTTTTTGTGGAATTAATTACATCTCTTATACTTTTTTCTTTTAACTCTTGTTTTTGTTATTGTAATATCCTATCTCTTGAATTGTTAAGCGATTAAAGTGTTAGATTATTGAGTCTCATGAGTTGCATCATATAGAATAAATTTGGTACATTTACGACATGATTTGAGGATTTCAGTCATATGCATGATAATAGCATACATACATGAATTGTGATTTAGACAAATTTCACTCAATTGACACATTTAGTCTAGGAAAAACGTGAAGTGGCAAGACAAGTTGCTACATGTAAAACTAAGATGACCAAGCCTATAAAATGAATGACATTTGGGATGAAAAATTAAGTGACAAATGGCTTAGAGGTTGAGTGACAAATGGCAATACATTTAAGTGACAATTGGTAACCAAACAGAAGGACTTGTGTACCATTTAAGGAGAAGACATATAGCCTGCTTCCTTATAAAACAAGTGTCTTTAAAGAAGGAGACACTTATCTTAACTCATCCAATGACACACATATACGGCAGATTCTTTCCTTAGATTTTTCTGTTCTAATTCATTCTTCTTCCTCCCTCACATTACCAAAATACACACATAACCCTCACAGCTTTGAAATTCTGCTTTACTTCGTTTTATAGTAGCTTCAAGATCTATATAAGATTCTGCTAAAAGATAACTATAATCTACTATCATCTCTTTGCCTTTGCTGAAATCATTATACTCCCATCTTGTACTTGGATGATCTTGCATGTATGGAGGGTTAGGTCAGCTTGATCATTGAGGTGGAATTTGAGCTAAAAAAGTAAGTAAAGTATTATTATTTGTGGCATGTTGTGATAGAACTTGATGATGACTGAATTAGAGATGGATTGATGGTGATATTGGAGTGAAATAAGTCTTGGAAAATGAGGAATAAATGATAGTTTCTATTTTGTTTTTGCATACATGAAAGAAAATAGTTTATAAGTTGCCAAATGAATGATTTTGAGTTAGAATTGGAGCTAAAATTGATGAGGAATTGGCATATAATTAAGGTATAATTGAGGTATAATTAATGGACTATTATAAAGGTATTAGAATCTGGGAAATTTAAAGGAAAATGGATAGTGCACATTTGGTTCACTCATCCCACAATCATGGACAGTTGCATTAGCTCCTTCCTATGATCATAGGCAATGCTTTGAAATGAAAAACTTCTGTTTTGTGTAATTGTTGAACCATATAAGGATAAGTCACTTTACATTGGTGTATTTGGACTTGATTGCGGCTTGAAATAAACCTAAATTGTTGCTTGATTCATTGGTTAAGGGTTTGATAAGTTTAGGTTGTTAATTGATGTCATAACTTAAGGAATGGATTGTCTTGATATCAATGTATTGAAATCTAGAAATTATAAGTTATTAAAGGAATTAAAATGTTCTTATGAATGCAAATATGATTTAAATGATATGAGTAATGTGTATTAGATATAAATGAATGAACATTAGAGAACATATAGTAATTATGAGTGAAAATTGGATAATTATATGAACATATATGATTGATGAATAATCAAGCTTACGTAAGGTATAAACCTAATTACAAAATGGTAGTTTACAAGCTATAAAGTTTGAATGATCTGAAGTGTATAAGTACAATCAATAACTTTGTATATTAATACATACTTGGAAGGTAAATTATTAATTGACCTATTTACACATGTGAATGATTGAATAATCATATAATTGACAACTTGATGTGTAAAATATGTGTGTGTTGCATAAAGATAGAAACACAAGTTTATCGTTAACATCCAGACATTGTCAAATCATCAAGGTAATAGCTTATCTGGAGTGAACTGTGAGTCAACCTAGATATTTCTTACTATGATTGAATTGTTTTTGGTTAACTTTCAGTTATTGAACTATTACTTATATGATTGCTATGATTCCAGACATTGTTGGCCTGAGGTGTTTGATACTTGGGACTGTATATGGAAGTATTTTCAAATTGTATGTGTAATATGAAATGTGTAATTAACTGAATGTTGAATGCCATACTGAGGTCCGAATAATGTGATAAATGATGTGAGAACATTGAATGAAAAGTATTGATAGCATAACATTGAATGAAAAGTATTGATAGCATATTCTATGAATTGAAGCATTCTATAACATTGATATGCATGATCAGATAAAGGAGTTGTGACCGGAGTGACCAACATGAAAAAGAGCTTTAAGCTGAGGATTATACACAAAGAGACACAAGTTCAGTTAATAATGAGCTAGTATCTAAAACAGATATAGGACAGTAAATAAAATGGCTCGATATCCACAACAGATATCAGATAGTAAATAGGCGTTCGATCACAACAAAGCAAAAATAAAATGGAGTCACATGTGCATTTGCATATACATCCTTATATGTATCATATGAATGAATTGAAATGAATTATTGAATTGTTTGAAATACAAGTAAATGAGGATGTGTTGTGATATAAAATATTAGCTTACCTGATATACTTATGAGAGTATGATAATCTTGATGTACTTGATAAGGTATGATGAAATGTGATGTGATATTCAACACTAGATGATATGTAATACTTGTTGAATTAGGGTATGACTTGTCTCTGTGTATTTGACTTAAGTGAATATATTGATGATAGTTCACTCATTGAGTTCACAAACTCATTAAAATTGCAATGTTGATTTTCAAGTTCAGAGGAGATCTAATTAAACTAATTGGAGAATAGCTACTAAAATTGGACAAGAGTTAGTGGTTGGGATCATTTGTACCTACAGATGTCTCTATTAATTATGCATCAAGAATAGCATTTCACACCTATTGTCAAATGTATATGCGAACTCTAAAGTGTAAATGACATTTGCCATTTAATATGATTGTGAATTAAATTATTCAAAATGAATGTTTGAAATGTTTTTTATATGTGATGCCTTAAAATGTGGTAATGTGGTCGTCTTAACGTGCCATCCTTGTAGAGTATGTTCTCAAATAATCGTCAATATGTTCGGGCATATGCCCTATATGAGTGGTGTATTACAGTTATAATTTAAATTTAATACTTTTTCTCATATTACAGATTTGAAGAAGATGCAATAGGCTGAACGATTTGTATTATATTTTGTAAACTAATCTTTGTATTTATTATTTTGTATATAACTATTGTTGAAGTTGTAATTAAAATCTTGAAGACAAAGAAGTTTAATGATATTTTATTTTTTATATACAACGCTTCAAATTATCAATTATTTTTTATAATAAATTGACAACAAAAAATATAAATATTATATATAATAATATGGATTAAAAATGTAACAAATAATTATACTTCAACATGGTCTAATATTTCATTAAAATCTAGATTAAAAATTTGACTACATTTTAGAAAACATAGCTAAAACAATTTGGCTACATTTCTGTAGCTAAAAATATTTAAAACGTAGTTGCAAACTTTTGATTACATTTTTGGAAACATATCTAGTAGTTTTTACCTATGAAAACTAAGCGTAGCTAAATTGTATTGGCGATGATTTATCAAAACATCGCTAATAGTTTTTTGCTACAAAAATAAAACATAGCGACGATCGGTGAAAATGACACCTATAGTTTTTAGCTACTGAGATTTAGTAGTGTTTTTTTTAGACTAATAAATTATCACTAATGACTATTAACGACAATTTTGGGACCTTTAGCTATGATTTTCTTTATAGCCAAAGGTTCTTTTTATTGTAGTGTACCAGCAAAATGAAAAAGAATTCGATCATTTTCTTAATGTTTATAAATATAAGTATGTCAACAAATTAGTTACGGATGGATTAGAAAAAGGTTTTTAGGTAACAAAATAAGGTTAGGAAATAGATGTAAATACACTAATTTTCTTATTGCTACATGTGCCTTTCTCTCAATTGGGATTCATTTCTTACCCATTTTGATACCTTCAGAAGTGAGTGTTTTGCTAAATTCTCCAAACATACAGGAGACTTTGGCTACAGCCATTAATATCTTTATGGCAAGTAGCTGTTCTCTGTTCAACATTATTATTCCTTTTTATTTATGTCAAGCTTCTTTCACATCCCTAATAACATATGTTTTTGCGTAATGAGATGAATATGATTTCAGCTACCACACAATCACCCATAGTCAGTTTTATATGAGTTTTTTGATTGAACATAGATGTCTTAATGAATTAAGTTTTATATGATTTTTTTTCAAAAAGAGAGTATTATAAAGTTAGGGGCCTTGACATAAGTTATTAGAAAACAATGAAATAATTAATATCTCTCTGTTTTTTCTTTCTTCAGATCCAATTTTACTGCATTACAAAATTCCTTACTCTTCGTTGTAATTTTAAAGATAAAATGAGATAGTCTTATCAAATTATTTATTTTTTTCTTGGAGTACCAAAAAGGTTTTTATTATCTTGAAACATATGAAGTTATGTAATCAAGCACGAGGACCTCTGTAATCCTAGATTCAAACACCACACAAAAATTTTAAAAATTGACCTAACTAACCTCTACTTTGCAGATGATCTTCTTCTCTTTTACGAGGGTAACTTGGATTCAATCCACTCTTACATGCAAGCTTTTGAAACTTTTAGGCAATTCTCGAGTCTACAATTCAACCTACACAAGAGACACTTTCTCCTATCCAAAAGTGCTTACTCCTTGGAACCTCTTATAACTGAAGCTACGAGCATGCAACTTAAGTCTCCCCCACTACTTTATCTTGGTCTCCCAATGATGACAAAGAGGCTCAATAATTTTAAATGCAGTCTTCTCTTAAAAAAAGATTCAGAAGTGAGTTAAATCTTGGGTGAATAAATCCATCTCTTATGTAGGTAAGTTGTAACTTATAAAATCAGTCGTCAACTCTTTGTATGTTTATTAGAGTTCCCATATTTTCTTATCTCAAAGCATCATCAAATTAATTGAAAGGATTCTAAGATCCTTTTTAGAAGCCACTGGAATGTTCACTCTGGAGTAGCTAAGGTCAGTTGGTCTGACCTTTGTTATATGAAAGAAGAAGGTGGTCTCAACATTTTGTCCATCAAAACCACAAATTAGGCTTTGATTCTCAAGAGGTTCTAGTGGATTTTGGAGGACAAAAACACTCTTTGGATTAAATAGTTACATTCTTACATCCTCAAGGGCAATTGCATATGGGATATCAAGCCAAAGGCCTCACACTCCCACTTCCTCACTCAGCTTCTGAAACTAAGATATACAATCCAACAGAAGGTCTCTTGTAAGATAGACAATAATAGATTGGTTTCACTATGGTATGGTAATTAGTTAGGCCTTGGTCCACTGATTCACTCTCCTCAACATTTGCATATTTCTTCATTATACTTTCGGCACACTAAGCTTTGTTTATTCATTAATGGTAATTTCTGGAACTTTCCACGTTGTCTGTAGCATCTCCAGCCTGGATATCCCCCTGATATACACTCGTCTGACATCTTTTTTATGGAAGGATATACCACTCAGTAACCTTACCAACAAAACTATGGTTAATTTGTTATATAGACGAGGTGACAAAGTATCATAGTTCAAGACAATATGGAGTAAGGTTTTAACTCCAATAATTTCTTTTATTTTCTGGTTGGCAATATATAACAAGCTAACCACCACTGATAGAATGTCTTACTTGCAAGTTGATAAATCATGCCCGATGTGCTCATTGCATGATGAATCACAGAACCATCTTCCATTCGAATGTCCCTTTAATATCTCCATTTTGCTGCTAAATATTCACGATCTGATACGGGGGACTCTCTCATAGATATTACACATAGAATCTGAACTCAAACCGCCTACTCAAAATTAGATCTCATATTCATATTCTTGCACTCGACAATTGTATCTACATGCTTTGGAGAGAATGCATTCTGAGACGTGTTACCAGTAAATCTTCTTCAAATGAAGCTTTGATATTAATGATCATCGTTGAAGTTTGGGAGCTTATTTTGATGAAGAACCTCCACTTGACTTCTAGTTCAAATGTACGTTTTTCACTTAATCTTTAGTGTAAACTTTTATTTTTACCGTGTGTTTCTTGTTCTTAAAGCTTTGCCTTCAAAGGCAAGGTAGATAGGGGTAACCCCTCTTGTTTTTAAGCTTGTATGGCTCTTTTTTCTTTATTAATTAATTCTATTTTTCTAAAAAAAACACTTGAAATTGGTAGCGTCGCTTGTGATTTATTAATATTATCACATAAAATATGAAAGTCAATTTTGTAATTGCCAGCTATGTCCCGATAAACCTAGGAAGGTTTATTTTTCAAAAAGAAAAAACTTTAGAAGGTCAAAAGCACAACCTGTCGAAGATATTAGTATATGGTGCGATCACCAATGCTGATTTAATGAGTTTTTTTTTTTTTTTTTTTGCAAGGAATGAATGCTTGCATTAGGCAATCGAGTGTTTAGCTTCTCCGGTGAGGGTGGAATGTTAATTAATTCTGTTATCTATAACAGATTCCATCGACTAAATCTTTCTAAATACGACAATAGTGGTTAAGATATTAATGCAAAAAAAAAAAGGAGGCGTATGTTGAGTACTGAATAATGAAATGCAATCCTTGGCGTTGACAATGAACAATGGTTTGAGTAGATAGAAACATTTCAAAGTGGTAGCGTAAACGAATTTGTCGGAAGTCTGAATTCTTGCAATTTACTCCCTAACTTAACCAGTAATGTACGACTACTCTATATATTTGGCAAAAAACAATAATGAATAGTTGTTCTTTGCTTCCTTTAAATGTTGAACTGGACCGTTTTCAATGGCGCCATCCGACCTTCGTTGCCTGTCTTTCTTCTAAACATTTTCTCCACTCTCTCTCTTGAAAATGCTGCCATATCATAGCATACAACAGGCAGAGACAGCTCTGGGAAGAGAGCTTTCTGTTGCTGAGAGATTGTGGTTCTCTTACTCCGCGAATAAATCTGATTTTATTCTTGATTTTCACAACTTCCTGTTCTTTTTCTTCTTCTACTCTCTCTTTTCTCTACCATACATTCTGATTGACCTGATCAAGTGGAAGAAATTGACCAAGTACAAAATTCAACCCAGAATCAAGATATCGTTCTCAGGCATGCTAAAATGCTACAAAGACGTCGTTGTCAGTTCTTTTCTTGTTTTTGGACCCCTGCAACTGTTTTCTTACGATACTATAAAGGTATGTTGTATATATATATATACAATTTTGTTTCCCTGGATGTGTGCTTGATGACTGTTTCATTATTTGTCCTCCAATTTTTGCTTTGGTCTGCCTCAGGTCCCCTATTCCTGATTGTAATTTCATGGTTAACCCTTTCTTAGATACATTACAGATATTTACAATCTTTGTGCTATATTGCTTGCAATTAATTTTCTAACATGCACACCATTTACATTATAGCCACCACGAAATATAATTCAACAACTGTATCGTAGTTTCTTTTGATAACCATAACATTTAGCATCTATTTACGGTTTCTTTCAATAATTTGTTTTCATTTGACTGATGCGAAAGAGAAGGGAGAAAATATATAATAAAAGAACGCTTTAACACGAAACGGATACCGATTTTTGTGTCGGATGAAGGCAAGATATATATATATCAACAATGCATTTGGTTTACAATATTCATATGATGAAAGTTTAATTTCTGGACGTCAGTATGTAAACATGATGATAGTAGACATGAATAATTAAAATGTTATTGAAACCTGATGACAAAACTTTGCCTGGAAACATAAGAAACGACTAAATCTAGCGATAACACATAATGATTTTCTCAAAATCATATCAACATGAAACTTATCCATTGAATTTATTTACAAAATTATATATTATGTACATAACATTAAATGAATATCACTCTAATTATTCTACTCACACCCTTCTTTTTAGCTTACACTATTAAAATATTACAAACATTTCAGCTACTAACATAATAAACTACACGGTCAAAACATCACAAAGTACTCTAGTGAATAATAAAATCAATAACAACAGCAACAAAATTATTATTCAATCAACACGAAACTATGAAATAGAGCAATATTCTTCTATGTTGGGATTCAATTAAATTGTCGATTTTTAACAATGCTTTTGGATTCTACGAATTACCTTGTTTTAGAAAATAGTTTGAAGCAATCTTAATCACTCCTAATCTCTTTGACTACATTTACAACACTCTCGCATCACTGCTAAGGGTCTTTGACACTAATCTTCCTTTTTCTGATGAAATATTTATACGTTGAAAAATGATCTACACCTATCACTAACTTCCTCTCCTCCGTCCCTAACACTGTGGATAAACTTGCAGCCATCAATGACAATATCTCACAGGAGGATCTTATCCTCTTCATATTAAATGACTTACATGTAGAATACAAATCTTTCATCACCATCATCGAACATCAAGACTTCACTATTCTGTAAACTACGATCCTTATCTGCGAGTAGCATCTCCTCTCCTACCATGTGCTACTTTTTCCCTCTTCTGAAACTATGTTCGTCATCTCCTATGGTGGAAATCCCTTAACTGGCAATAGTGGCAAATGCGACTCTCGCAGGTTGTATAGAGACATACAAAGCGTGAATGATTTTGTACCTTATACAAACTCTTGGTAGGTTGGGTCTCAACATGGTTCTACATTTAATTTTCCTCACTAGTACCCTTATTTAGCCCAGCCTAATCAGGCCCCTTCTCTAGCCAGCTCCATCCTAGTCCCTTATCCAACATAAACTCCTAACCAAGCCTCTAATTCAAGCTGATTCAAATTTTGACAAATCCAATAAACATCCATCCCAATGTCAAATTAATTAAAAATGGCCCCCGTCATGATCCTAATACTAATACTCTCACCATAGTATTTTCTTCCATGAATATCAAGGCTAATCCTAATAGTTTGTAACTTGCTTAAAGTAATGCTATTAATTGGTTACCTTATATTAGTGCAATTGCTCATATGATACTTGATCTCCAACTTATGGATTTTGTAACCTCTTATGATAATCCAAAGTGATTATCAATAATAGACATACTTATCCACTTCACCTTACTAATATTTTGATTATTCACCAATTTAGTGAACTTTTCTACTAAGACTATCTTAGTGAAGATATCTGTTAATTAGTTATTGGTCTTGCGAAATTCCATCCTGATCTCTCTTTGTCTATGAGCTCTCTGATGAAGTTGTGCCTTATCTCGATATTCTTTGTTTGCCCATGAAATACTAAATTCTTTGTCATTGTAATGGTTAACATATTATAACAATGAATTATTATTAGATCCTCCATTTCTTATTGTAGATCTTCTAAAACTCTTCTAAACCATATAGCTTGATATGTAGCATTTGTTGCAACTACGTATTCTTCTTCATTAGAAGATAGTGCAATAGTCTTGGTGCTAACGGTAAGGTTACTCTTTTGTAACCAAAAAGTTATGGGTTCAAGTCATAGCAATGGCCTCTTTGTAAAAAGCAAAGGGAAGGTTGAGTATAATTGATGACTCTCACAAAGAAAGGAGCTTTGTGCACTGTCTCTTTGCCCGATAGTGCCTTACTGCCAAGAAAAAATAGGATTTTGTATATTGTTGCATCAACTTTCACTTGTTTATCATTCTTGTACAACTTTTCATTCAATGTAATATGTGTGCAAGTGATTTACATTCTTTCATGTCAAACTTCTTTAATAGGTCATCCGTGTACTTTTCTTGTGATATAAAGATTCATCTAAGCTCCTCTTTGACTTGCATCCTAAGATAGTATAGTGATGGCTCATTTGGAATTTTAGTAGACCCATACTCTATAAGATATTTGTCAACCTTACTATTCCATGCTCAGAGAGCTTGTCTAACTCCATATAATTTCTTTTCAACTAATACATTTTATCATTTTTTCCTTGAATGTTGTACCCTTCTGATTGCTCTACATAGACTTCATCTTTAATTTCTCCATTTAGGAAAGATTATTTCACATCTAATTGATATACTTGAAGATTTAGCTGCATAACTAAGACTAACACTACTTTTATTGTTTCTATGTAAACAACTGGAGAGAAAGTCTTACTGAAGTTAATAACTAGCTGTTTTGAGTGGCCATCAAAAATAAATTGAGCTTTGTGTTTCTGAATGGCTCTATCCCTATTGTATTTGATTTTGTAAACCCATTTACTTCTTTTTATTTTTTCTTTTATGTGATTTCCCACATGCCATTTTTCTCAATCATTTTATTTTCCTCATTTATGGCTTTTCTCCAAATTTCTTCTTTAGTAGTTTTTCATATTCTTATATTTTTTTTCATTACCCTATTGATTGTGAGAGTTAAGGTACTTCTTCCTTGACTTGATTTTCTTCTTTTTGATGTTGTTGATCATATTGTGCTAATGATGGTAACGGTGTGCTCAGGCTTAGATCACTTGCTTTCTGCAACTCATTGAATTTTTTATAAAGCTTGACTCCTTCTATGACTTCAACATTCCATTGTCAGCTTACTCTTTAGTTGAATATGATGTCTTTTAAAATTATTAGTTATTTTTTTAACTTGCATAATCGATCGGCTTTTGATTGCTCACTGTAGCCAATAAAAATGCACTTTTCTCTTTTTTCATCTAACTTCTCTCTATTCCCTTTTGGAATATAGTACACATCAAAAAACTTTAAAATGGTCAACTACTGGATTTCTTTTCAACCATGCTTTATAAGGAGTCATACTTAAAACTACCTTACTAGGAGAACGATTTAAAATGTATATTATAGCTTTAACTACTTCTGCCCATAGATTTTTTTGGTAGATTCTTACCTTATAGCATTGATTAAGCCATCTCGACAATGGTTCTATTCTTCCTTTTGGCAACATTATTTTGTTGTGGAGTATATGAAACAATTAGCTCATTTTTTATACCTTGTTCCTTATAAAAAATGATGAACCTAGGGCTACTAAATACTCCACCATGATCAATTCTCAAGATTTTAAGAGAACGCCTATATTGTTTTTAGCTAAGGCCTTCTACCTCTTTAAGTAAGCGAGTGGATCAAAACATTTTTGGATGAATACATCAATATCATTGGCATCCAATCATTGACAAAGAGAAGAAAATATCTTTTTCCTCTAACACTAGTAGTTTTTGATGGATGTCAATATGCACCAACTAAAAAGGAGTCTTAGCTCTTAAAGATGTTTTTGAAAATGGAATCCTATGCATTTTCCATAAATGAAACCTTCACAAAGTTTTTTTAGAAGAAATAGAAGGAAGCACAAGCATCATGTTCTTTTTCTTTAAAATTTTAAGGCCATTGAATCCAGATGACCATATCTCAAGTGCCAAAATAGGGATTCATCCATTTTCTTGCATCTCAATGCATTTTTTTCCTAAATGGCATCTCCACAAAAAAGGCCTTATTAGGGACCATTTTGATAGAAGACATGACTTGGCCTTTCTTCTTGTCAATAATGATGCTTATATTATCATCAATGATGACTTTATAATTTTTGTAAATCAATTGGCCTACACTTAATAAATTTTGAGCAAGGCCTAACATATAGAGAATATTAGGATTTACTTTTTGTTATTGTCTTGGGATCTAACAGTAGTAGTGTCTTTTCCTTCAATAGTGAGTATATTTCCATCACTAAGTGTAACTAAGGATTTAACAATTTCATATGGCAGCACAAAGCAAATTTTATTATTGTCATATGGTTTAAACAACCACTATCAATGTATCAAACATCCATTTATTCTTATGAAGATCAAAAGATTCATTATGTTTTGAGATATTTGATTCTTCCTTTTATTGGTACCAATAATCTTTCTCATAATGAAGGTGCCTTTTGCATCTTTTACATTTATTCCGACAATCTTTTGTTTCATAATCATTTTTATTGCATAATTTGCAATAGGAGCTTGATGTATCAATGCTCTTTTACATTCCTCTTCCCATATCACAGTTAGTAAGTGGTTTTCTTCTTTGAGAATTTTTATCGTGGCTATTTTTCTTATGTCCATCATTTTGGAGATATTTATGTGTGTTTAGAATGCTTGCTCTAATGGCATCTCGAATCTTTATAGTCTAGCTTTATGAGCTTCTAGAGAGACCATTAATTCCACTAGAGGCAGTTTTGATAAATCTTTTTATTCTTCTAAAGCAGCCATAATATGATCATATTTTGCAAGAAAAAATCGTAATATTTTGTATTTTCTTATCTTATATTGTGTCCCCATATAATTTGAATGAAGATATTATAAATACAAGAGAAGAAAGATTATAATGATTTGTCTTCCCACATTAGTAGTATGTTAAAATCTTTATGTGAGGATTAGAGTTTGATGGATATTACCTTCTCTATGCATTTGAATTCATTTTTTAGTGTCTTTCATACCCTTTTTGCACTGCCTACTTCATAATTCTTCAAAAATCCTCTTGTTTGATGATAAAAAGGCCTTCTCATCATGTTACTTATTTTTCCCATACTCCTTTTATAATATATATGTCTATATAGCCAATCCTTCTTAGCTTGTCAGGACTTCATATCCATTCTTTATAACATCCCATAACTCTTGTAAGATGTCTTCATTTGGATACTCCAATAATTATGCAATTCCCTATTAAAAATGGGAATTAAGGTTTAGGAACATTTAAAGGTTGGTAAATTAGGTGAACCAAGGAAAGCCATTAAGAAGGACCACCATTACTCTGATAACATTGTTAGACTTTGAGGATGTGAGAGGGGAAATGAAGGATTTGTACAAAAAAATTTTCATTGGTTTAGCTTACAATATGTTTATAATGCTTTTCTTCTTACTCCGGTGGCTTACATTTCAGGCTTATCGTAAGAAGTGAGTGGTGACTTCCAAAATATTCTAGATATTTTTACAAGTATTTATTTGACTTCCTAGTTTCTATCATTTGGAATTAGAATGCATATAAGATATTTTTCTAAATTAATTGCATTTTCCTAGGCTTTCTAAATTAATTTTTACACACTTTCCTAGACTTCCTAAATTAATTTTCTTTATAACTTCCTATAATTTTTAGATTAATTTTTAACAAAAAATTCCTATGAGTTTCATTAATCTTATTGTGTCACAATCACTCCTACTTTACTCAATCTCTAAAATCAACATCTTAATCATCCTTTTGGTCTACATTTTCTCATTTATCTCAATTTTTTGTTAAGTTAAATGTCCTTAATTCTTATATCTCATGTCTTCAAGGAAAAAGTACTAAGATTTTTTTTCATTATCTTTTTGTCGATATACAAACCTTTACAACTTATTCACTATGAAATTTAAGAGCCTTTCCTATTGCTTTCCATTTCTAAGTATTAATATTTTATCATTTAATTAATGATTTTAGTTACTATATATAGATATTTCTCATAGTAAAAAATCTCATACTCTTTCTTATTTTCAAATTTTAAAATTGATGTAGAAACTTTGATCTCCACCACTATTAATACTTTACAATGTGATAAAGCATATTAACTCATCAAAAGGGTGTTGACTCAATATAACATCGCCTATTATATGTCTTTTCCTCATACTCCATATCAAAAGAGCCTCGCTATATGCGAAATCCATCATATCCTAAAATTGACCTCATTCTTCTTCTCCAAGCCTCTCTTCCCAAATACTTCTAATTTCAAGCCTCCTCTAATTCTATATAATTTATTAATTTGTTTCACACTCTTGTTCTTCATTTAAAGTCCCTACATGGGATACTTCTTCTCACCAAACTAAACACTTCTCAACTTCATGCATTTGGACGTACTTATTTCTCTTTTCTAAATTCCAATTGGATAGATAAACTTATCCCAAAATTTATATCATATGTTTTCCTTAGTTATTCTTTTTAATATAAAGGACAATGATGTTTTGACCCTCACACGTCCAAGCTTTATAGCCCTTGTCATGTTCACTTTCTTTAAAATGACTTTCACTATGATAAATCACCTCTCTCACTCCCTCTCCCTCTTCATCTTCTACAATAACATTACCTTTTCCCTTGAATATAGATTCTCGCCTTACTTCTTCAACTTCTTGATCACATCATACTCTTACATCTTTGTTACCATGTCCTTATCCTATGATCATGGACACATCCCTCGAAAATTTTTCTAATTATATCACTTATTTTGTTAACAATCATAATCCTCATGATTTTAGCCTTAAGTTCTTTTCGTAAGCATAAAATTTTTTGCATTGGTTATAAGTTATACTTAATGAGTTCAATGATCCTCATTGTAATCAAATGAAGACTCTTATTTCTCTAATATCATATATTAACATTATCAATTATAAACGAGTCTTGCATATTAAATGGAATCTTGATAATCCCTAGTGTTTCTATATTAGGTTCCTAGCTTTATTGATCCCCTTCACCTTACTATATTTTCCACCTTCACTAATCCCTTTATTATCTTAAACAAGCCTCATGTTTGGTTTCATCATTTAATTCAAAAAGTTTATTATCTCAATTTTATTTTCTCATAATTTGACACATATCTTTTCCTTCACATTACTTTGTCTCACACATTCTTACTTTTAGTCTATATCAATTATATATTGGATACATTCACTTTATTCATTAACCCACTTATACATGACCTTAACACTACTTTCAACTTTACAAACTTAAGTCTTGCATATCACTTCCTTGGCATTATGGCCACAACCACAATCATTGGATTTCTTCTTAACCTAAATCCAATCCATTAGGAATTTCCTTCTTCATACATACTTTGACTACTCTAAACTTGTTAACACACCTATAGACCCTACCCTTCCTCTTTTTAAAATCATGGCCATCCTCTTCCTTATCCTACCTATATTCACTAGATTGTAACTAAACTGATTATATAGTATCTTAGTACCATTCCCTCATATGGCCCTCACGTAACTACAACTATAACACTAACCATATAGGAATCTTATGATGTTAATTGGGTTGGTTTTTCTAATGATCATCATTTAACCTCTAACTATTTTAGCTTCCTTGGTTATATTATGATTTCTTGAAGTACCAAGAATAACCTGTAGTTGTTAGGCCCAATACATAAGTTAAGTTTCAGAGTATTGCTCTTGTCATTACAAAATTATATTAAATCACCTCACAATTTAGTGACATAAGCATGTTCGACATCAAACATACTTTATAGTGTGACAATCTTAATGATAGATTTCTTAATGTAGATCTACTCTCTTATTCTTAAGTAAAGAATATCAAGATTGACTCCCTCTTTTATGATTTGGTAACTAAAAATGGTCTCTTCATCAAGCATTTTTCTTTATCTGATCAAATTGTTGATTTATAACTAAAGAGTTAGCTTCATGTTCCTTTCATTGGCTTTACGATAAGCTCATTCTTGGTAGCAATCATAACTATAAGGAGGACTAATAACATATAACGCACACATAATGATTTTCTCATAATCTTAACTATATGAAGCTTATCCATTATATAAATAGCATTTTTCTTATGAAGAATATCTATAATACACTGGATATGTAACATTTATCTTATACATCCTAATGAAATAACAACGTTATGTTTATAAAGGTTATATGCCTTTGATTTTTTAAACCCATTAAGAATAGCAATTTTATTCCTTAATAACTAATGATTACATCATAAACACTATTCTACACTATGAAAGTTTCATTATTCTAAACATAAAATGATATTTAACACAATATTTTAAAAAATAAACCACATTAACTATAATAATAGTAGGATAAAAATTTTGATCATATTATAAGGAAAAAATTTTATTTTAGAAGTTAAAATTAGATTAATAGAAAAAAAAAGAAGTAAAATAAGGTTATAGGTCTTAAATAAAAGCAACATTGTTTTTTACATGTATAAACCACGCTAAGCTAACTTACATCTACGAGAAAATTACCATTCTTTTAGCCAAATCTTATGCCACTAACAACTTTGACCAGAAAAGAGCAATGCAATAAGAGTAATCCTTGGGATTCGTTAAAGTATTATAATTTAGTTCATTCACATTCTAAACTAGAAATAAGATTAACTAACTTCCAATCTCCAAGCTAAAGATATAAAATCACTATACTCTCTCATATACTTATTAAGCAAGAGTTACTCCATTATTCAATGCATAAGTTCTATTGAAACTTGCCCTCCACTTCCAACTCCCTAAAAAATTGGTTGTTTTATAAACCCAGTGGCTATTAGATAAAATACTCTATTTCCCTTAAGAATGGTCCTATCTAAGCCTAGCAAATCTAAGAATTCATTATAATTAGCTATAGAATTTATAAGTTGCCATATAGCTAAAATGTTATCCCAAATATCACTAAAGTAGCTACAAAAAAATTATACTAACAATTTATAGTGAATTTTACATAAGCAATAGGTATTAGGCAACTTGAGGTAATTCAATCTATCAAGTGTGGCTAACGTACTTCTTTCTACTAGCCAAAAGAAAAAGAAAACTTTTGGTAATAGATTTTTACTCTAAACTGTATTGTTTTAGGCTTATTTTGTCCCTCTAGTTTTAAACAATTCTTTGCTAAATCAGTTACTGAAAAATCCAAAAGTGTGTCCAAGCCACTAGTAAGAGTCATTTTTATCAAGATCTAGATTATAATTAGGGAAGATGTGAGACATTTAAATAGGATAGTTGGACCATTTATTTGAATTAATCCACATATTCACCTTAGAATATCTTAGAAACCTATTTAGTATTATAAGACATATATTGAGATACTTATGCATCTTATCTTTATCCAATATGGAAGCATAAAGAAGATAATTCTCCATTTCCTACAATACATTTGTAATTCCCAATTAATAGACCTCTCAGTGTAAGAAGTTAGGAAAGGAACAAAAAATATAAGGGTCTATTACTAATTTTCTAAAAACTTTTTCACTTTAAGAAGTACGTGTGGATCCATCTAACTCATAAAACATCCTTATTTTTCTACAATCTCCAAATTCTTTTCCCTATGAATTCTTTGTTGCTTAAATTGATAGGAGTGATTCCTACATTCCTTCACCTAGTAGTTTATAAGCTTCAGCCAACTTACCTTTGCATTATATCTATTACAAGGTTTAAAAGTGTAAAGGAAGCATCTTATTATTTTTACTATTATTGTAGTTAGGCCACTACAGAGGAAACTATGGGAAGACTAAAATATATGAAGAAACTTAACTATAGATTTGATCAATTGCAATCTCCTTATAAAAGATAAAGCTTTATTACACTAAGTGTTGAGCCTTGTTTTGCTCCTTTTTAATTATAGGAAGGCATTCTTTGAATTGTGGTTTCCTTGTGGAGGTAGGTAGATGCAAGAGGGGTCCTTAATTTGGGGGCCTATAATAGACGAAAGCTAATCGATAAGTTAAAGAGCACTAACTAAAAAAATTAAATAGCTTTTAATTATATTAAAAGCCAAACCTTTTAATACAAGTAAAAGATAATTCCTTAAAGTGTAGATATAAGCCATTAATATACGCTCTAACTTAACATTTGCTCTTAAGAATAAAAGCAACTCATTTGTAAATGAATCCATAACTTCTTATATTCAAAATGATACTCAAAGTTGAAATAACGCATTATGTTATGCTTTATTGATCTTGTAAGAGCTTCCATAGACAAAATGAAAAATGTCAAGAGATATGGACACCTTCCTTGCTCATGTTTGTTAGTCCTCCATTGATCAAATCATAGAAGAAGGTGCCCATAACACATTTTATGATCCAATTAATGAAATTTATAATGAAACCAAACACTTCTAGAAGATGTAAAATGAATTCCTAAATAACAAAGTCAAAAGCTTAGTGAAAATCAACCTTAATAGCATAATTTTGGTAAGTACTTGCTATTATAACCCCTAAATAGCTCCTATGAAATGAAGATATTATCCCCAATCAATTTGTTTTATATAGAAGTACCTTGAGCATCATTGATCAGAGGCTTCATTGCTCTTTTCAATCTTGATGCTAGTAACTTGGACACAATTTCATATGAGATATTATAACATGATATGTGTCTGTATTTATTAAGAGAGCTAGGATTATAGATTTTGGTAATAAGGTAAAAGAAAGTTTTATTGATCTCTTTCAGCAACTTCTCTCTTTTTAAAAGTTTAATAATAACTTTCGTTACCATATCCTTCCTTGTAAAAAAAATAACTGTCTACAAGGACTTGAGGCCTTATTAGGGTTTAGTACAAGCACTGCTCTCTTAACATCTTTATCTTTAAAAGGCCTCACAGTATCTCTTTATCTTCATCTAAAATCTAATCATTAATAAAGGACCTGAGAATTTACATTGAGGAATAAGCTTAAACAAAATGAGTTTTTTGAGAAGGAAAATGCCTCTTTCTTAAGGTCATTTTAAGAAACAACAATCTTGTCACTGTGCTTTGTTAGGGAGATAATTTTGATAGTAGTCCTTCTTTCAAAATTGGCTTATAAAAAGAAAATAGTATTTTTGTCTCCATTGTTGAGCCACAAAACCCTACATCTTTACTTATGCAAATAATTATGGTTAGCAAGCACTAAAATAGAAGTAGAGAGTTAATTATTTATCATGGGTCTTATAAGAGTATCTAAGGGCTTTATATAACTCTTTTAGGCCCTTTACAAGCTTGAGCTTAGTTGAAGTTAATAACAAGTAAATATTGTTATTCTTTTTATAATTGAGTTATTGAAGCTCTTTTTTCATTAGACTTCTTTCCTGATATAAATAAAGGCTTTGTGACTAGGGAAAAAGCAAGACGTCCCTCTTAGAATAGCCTCATTATATCCCTCTTCCTTTATAAGAAAATTATTGGATCTAAAAGGGAACTTCTTTAAACATTTTGGGAAGATGCTTATGATGATTATTGGAGAGTGATTTTAAAATGATGGATTTATTAAAAAAAAGGGATATAGTTTCAAGGAGCATTGCCATCTAATCTCCATTAATAAGAGCCTAATCCAATTATTCCCTAATCTGCTAACTTGAAATTTATTTATTGCTCTTTGAAAAGAAATTCTTCTTTTGTTTCAAATTAGCGATATTTAGTTCCTCCACAAATTCCTTAAAACTCCTACTAAAATTTCTTAAACATACATTACCCTCAACTTTTAAATTATAAAGTTTAGTAATGAAGTCACATAAGAGAATCCAAGGAACTTAAATGGAAGAGTGAATGCATTCAAGCTTATCTAAGAAAGAATTTCTTTGAAATGAAAAGTTAGAATCATATATGAATTAGACATTAACATTGATGTTCTCTTGGGAAAAGAAGACTGATAGGTGTACAAGTTGGTCATTAGTATGGAGCAAATTGACATTTTTTACCCTAAAACCAAAATTAACCACTATATACATCCATAGTAGTAATATTGACAATTTATAAGTAATGAGCATTGATTACCTAAAATTTTCAACTTATTATAGTTATCCAAATTGAGCTTGGACTCCAAATTAATAACAAAATAGGTTTTGTTTCAAAAATAAATTCCTTTAGGGATTGTAATCTTTTAGGACAATTAATGTTTCTCACGTTACATGAAATTAAGGATATAAAGAAGGAGATACGTTTTTCAATTTCTTGGATCTACTTTTCCCAATAGATTTCCTACTATTATTAATCCAAAAATCTTTAATGATCATCTTCTTTATCTCCAAACTTGGAATGAGTATAAGTGAAGCTATTTGCGAGTGTAATGGAGGAACCACAAATATATGGTACGTATCTTGAGATAAGTTTATTATTTTATAGCTAGGTGCTTCAACATGCATATCACTGGACCCAAGGATACTTGGATTCCCCGTGGTAGTTATAGGCTATTCAAACATTACCTTATTACAGTTAATGGCACTTATTTCCTTAAGGACCTTATCATCAACATTATGAGCTAGCTTAAAGCTTAGAGAATTATTAGTTTTAGGAATAACATCTAGTTGAATTTCAAGGCCCATAAGTTCTGAGTAGTCTTCTTTTTGGAACCTCCTTCTCGTGGCTTTCCATTTCTTATCTTATTGCTTCAAGGTTGGCTACCATTGATAAGACACTATAATAGAATCTTTAACCAAAGATAATGTAAGGAAAAATACATCAATCCAATTCTTTTCCTTAAGGTAGTTATTTCACCTATGCATATAGGCTTACTCGTATAACTTGCCAATTAACTCAATCCACTTATTGATTAATACTCAAAAGGAAAATTATAAATGTTAATCCATACAGGTACAAGTTCATACTTAATGTTTTCCATGGTAATACCTAGTTTCCAAAGCTATAAAAAGATGGGGAAGCTATTAACATGCCAGAGCCTAGCTTTGATAATTTGTGGCCTAGCTATTGATTATACATAACGAAGGACACTTCCCTAAGAAGAAGACAACCAACACTTCCTTAAGAAGAAGACAACCAAGGTAGATGACCAACTTTTAGCTCCTTCTCTCGTGGTTTCTATATGAAGAGAAACAATATGATATCTTTCTAATTCAGTAGGAGGGAAATAATTGAGAGTTAACCTAGAGCTCTTGCTTAGTACCTTTTTCCAATTGAGATAAGGGTTAATAATAAAGGGAGGAAGAGGTACAGTAATCTAGAAAGGATCATTTTCATCGAAGCTTACCTAAAGAGGAGAAGTTAGATAGTAGGCAAGGCAAAACCAATAAGCAAAGAGTTGAAGCTTAGAGGAAGCAAAGGGTTAAGGGTAGGGCGAGTAAGCGGGGGTAAAAATGGATCCATAAAAGAAGGTTTTAGCCTAGGTTTAGGTGTGTAAAGGACCATTAATTGAAAATTAGAAAAGAAATTGAGTTTAGAGAGAAAAATGTTTTAATAATCATTCCTGAAATAGTAATAAAACAGAGGACATGAAAGGAAATATATATAAACAAAAAACAAATATCCTTAAGAAGCCAAGAAACACTCATGTACATCAACAATAGCGAGGAAGAGAATATAAGGTGAGATCTAGCACAAAAGTAGTAGATAAGAAGGAAATAAATGAAGGGTCAAATAAGAATGGACTAAGGAAATAAGAAAACACTTAGAGGAAGAAGATGAGCGTTGGAAAATATAAGAAGAACTCCTCTATCCTTAAGAGAAGCCAAAGCTTCTCTTTCCATTGGTTGAACTAGAAAAAGATTTTATTATCATTATCAAGTCAAAATGTTGTAAGTTTACTATGTTATCATTCTAAGCAGAAAATATTAAGAAAGAGCATTAAAAGAAAAAAGATTGAGGGATTTACATAATTTGTTCTTCAAAGTTTATATTGGTAAACTAAAAAAACATAAAATGTTAAAATTTTTTGTCATACTTATATAGTACCTAAAATACTTACCTACAAAGAGAACTTAGATACAAATATTACAATAATATGTTTGATCTATAGAATTAGGCGATTAATCTTGAAGATTAATAAAATTTTATTCTAATTATTGCAATCATTTGATTAAAGTAAATATAATAAATTTCTTGATATTTTTGCATAAAGGATGCGAAGGATACAGATTATTTTAATTTGTATGTCATGTTATAATGAACTCAAAGTGAGTATTCAAATGTCTTGCACTTGGTTATCAACTCTATCATAGGACATCATACGCTTTTCGCTTGCTCGTACACAACCTTCATGTACTTTTATCATTTTATCATCGTCACTACACCTGTAGACCATGTTCAATCCAATAGTATGTTTATCTTCTTTGATACGTGGTAAAAAAAATATATAGAGAACTGTATGCTTATATTATAGTTGATCAAAAAAAAATCTTATCTTCATTTAATTTGTTGCAGTGGTTTGGTGTCCGAACTAGTTTGCCATTGCCTTGTGGTTGGGAAGTCTTCTCTCAAATATTAATCTATTTCCTTATAGAAGACTACGTCGGTTACTGGCTTCATAGGTGGCTCCATACCAAATGGGCATACGAGAAAATCCACCACGTTCACCATGAATACACTGCTCCAATAGGACCTGCAGCACCTTATGCACATTGGGCAGAAATTTTGATCCTTAGCTTTCCTTCATTTATCGGTCCCGCATTAGTTCCGGGGCACATAGTCACCTTTTGGGTTTGGTTTGCTTTGAGGCAACTGGAAGCAATTTATGCTCATAGCGGGTAAGTCTCGTCGAACTCTTACAGTAACAACCCATTTTTTGTGTAGCAGACCTCTTTCATGTAGCTGCTTTAGCATTAGGATTGGATTGTCCATAAAAAGGCAACTGAAAACATCATCATTCATTAGGATTGGATTGTCCTTCAATAAGCAACTGCATGCAAACATCGATGTATACAATAGTCGACTGCATATATATGTTAAAATTTTGTGAAAAGCTTATTTAAGTTGCTGTAACAAAGTTACCTCAATATTCATATGAAAGCATCCAACGGCTGGCTTATTATAGCTCAGAATAGAAACTCGCGAACATACATCATTTATTCATGAGACGTTAACTGATGTAGATATGAATTTCCATGGAGTCCTACGAAGTTTGTTCCCCTGTTTGGAGGTGCTGAGTATCACGATTACCATCACTACGTGGGTGGCAAAAGTCAAAGCAACTTCGCGTCAGTGTTCACGTATTGCGATTACATCTATGGCACCAATAAGGTATCTCACATTTGTTCTCTTTTTTTTTATTTTAAAGCACATTTAAGAAATATGATTTCGAGTATATTAATCCCTCTACATTGTTAATTTCTCAATAGGGTTATAGGTATCAAAAATTGATCTCGAGGAAGGTACGTATGAGCTACTAAAATTGCTTTTGGTACTTGAAAAAGCAAGTCAATGACATCCATCATCAAATATTTTTATTTTACATTAAGAAAGGTGCACGAATGTGAAAAAGTAAATATATAAGAATTTTGATGTGGGATGAATTTAGCTTACATTGCAACTTCAAGATATCTTCCATGATTTTCTATTTGAATTGCCAATATGCATGGCAAAAATAAGTTTTCAACCCTTCTTTTAATAATCTTTTGTTGATGAAGGGACATCAAGGAAGCATGCAGTGAACACACAAAGACAGAAGATATACCTAACAGTTAGCTTCTCAGGTTTCCAATGTTTAATTCACATGCCAGTGCCTCAGGTTATGCTTCTTAATGTGTATTAAAAACATAAATCAACACATGAAATTTATTTCTTTCTCTTTTTAATGCATTTCTTCTTTAAAAATTGTAATGAAGTGTAGTTTTGTTGTATCATTGGAGACGTTTTAGTTGATATTAACTATATTGGTAAGTGTGGATATATTGAAATTTGGATACAACACATCTTTCTTTTTTGCAAGTGTAGCACAATTCGCATGTTAGACATTTCTCTATAGGAAACAAATTAAGGAGTCTACTATTAGACCGTTAAGTCTTAATTATGAAATTGTGTCAGCATTAGGGAGCCTTAACCAATGTTTAACACTTGAAGTGACAAAACAAGGCAAAGACTTGCAAGTAGGTTAGGAAAGCGGGCATTGTTGGTGAGTTGACATGCATTTGTATACATTGGCGAAAATCTTCAAACAAGATGCAAGATTCAGATGTGAGACAAAAAGATTGCTTGAGATGGACCTTGAGTTGAAAGTTCTCTCGATCATAAGTGTGAGGGAGACATATGACAGCTTTAAGGACTTTTAAAAAAAAAAAGAAAAAAGGAATGAATTAATAAATAATGGAATTTACATCAACAAAAAGAGGTTCATAGGATTATCCCTCAACACAATAGAGAGCACATTGGATATACCTACAAAATTCTATTTTTTAAGTAGTACACATATTAAAGATTTAAAGAGAGGAGTAAAGTGGAACTACAATCATTTGCATGGTTCCTCGGTAAAATAATTTCTCGAATCCTATTGATAACCTCATTGATAAGTTCTTCTACAATTTTGCATTTGGATTCAAACCTTCTCTTATTCCTTTCTTTCCAAATTGTTTACACACATAATCCCATAACCAGTAAGTAGATCAATTTGTCAGCCTTAAGAATCGAAGCTTAAGTAGCTAGGCAATGAATAAGGACGGACATAGAGTTATAAGAACCAATCTATAAGCATTTTAGTTTCGTTTATTCCCAAATGAACTTAGAAACTGAACATGTGAAGAATAGATGATCTCTAGTTTCTTCATGTGTAGAACATGGAGAGCATCTTCTGGTTATGTCAAGGTAAGAAGGTCTATTTGTAGTATTAAACCTTTTCCTAATAATAAGCCATAAGAGAAATGATACCTTGGGGGGAAGAACTTTGTGTCAAATGATTATACTCCAATTGAATTTTGGATTTCTCAATTTAAGCATGTCCATAGTAAGCTTGTTTGATAGTTTGAAAGTTGGAAGATCCTTCTAATAAAATGTATCTTCTCTAGATAAATTTGGAGAATATTGTGGTTATAGTAGACTAAGATGAGCAGGAAGCTTCCACGAGTTACCATCAATGAATATACTGAGCTTAGTTTATAGGGGGAAGGGAGAGATCATTGATAATGCTAGATGGTGAATAAAAGAGCCTTGGCGCGACCAATTGTCAAACCATAGAGTGGTAAGTAAACCCATTGTCAACTCTACACTTAACATCATCCTGGACTAAGTTCCTTAAATGCAATAGTTAATTTAAGAAGTAAGAGTTTTAAAGGTTCTTACTTGTCTCCCAAATCCATCTACCTTTGCGAAAGTAAGAATGCATCCACCTAATCAATAGAGATTTTTTTTCCTTCCAGTATCCACTATAGTCTTTTAAGCATGAGAGCTTGATTGGACAGCACCCTCCTCCCCATCTTCTTCCTTGGGACAACATATGTCTGTCCACTTAAACTTAACTGCCCCTTTATTTCCTTTGGAATGATTCCATAGGAAATTCTAGAATAATGTTTCCGCAATCTTGATTACTTTTTTTGATAAGAAGATATGTGAACTCTAGTAGATGTATAAGGGATTGAGCATTAATTTAATATCTCCCCCACATAATATAAGAATTTGTTCACCTAAGAATAATCCGTTTATGGATTTTTTTTTAATGAGTGAAATTTATTCATGATAATTTAACCTCTTAGTGGAAATTGGAAGCCCCAAATAAAGCAATGGTGGAGTCTTCATTGGCATACAAGTAATGGAAGCAATTCTTGATTCAATAGAGAAAGTAGATTTTGAGATGATAAACTAACTTTTATTAAAATTAACCTACAATCCAGATAAGCTTTTGAATCTATCCAGAGCCTTTATAAAGGTTGGCATTGGGTTGGGCTTAGCATTGCAAAAAAGAAAAAGATCATCTACTAAAGACAATTTGGTTAGTCCAAGTTTCTTGTATCTTACATGGAATTTGAATTGGGGATTAAACCCCACTTCAAGCTTGATGATGGAATTTAGAATTTCCCTACAAAGTACGAACAAGATGGACTCCTATTGATTAATACTTAAAAGCTGAAATTCATTCTTTCAGCCAATTAATGAATATAAGTGGGAATTCATAAGCCTCCAGTACCTTCCAAAGGAAGCTCTACCTAACATTATAAAAAGCCTTAAAGAATTCAACTTTGATAGTACAATTAACAAAAGCATTTGGTCCCAAATAGCCCTTTAGCAGTTCTTGGACAATGAGAATGTCCTCCCTAATTTGTCGATCGCATATGAAAGTACCTTGATTGTCACTAATAAGTAGAGTGAGTACCTTTTGTAATCTAGCAACAAGAATCTTGGATATGATTTTGTATAGAAAATTGGTGCAAGAAAATGGCCTGAAGTCACTAAAAGAGGAAGGGTGAGTTCTTTTAGGAATTAAGTATAGGAATGTTCTATTAATTTCCGTGAGAAGTTTTCCATTGGTGAAGATTTCAAGAACAACCTATTTAACATAAGTCCTAATTATAATCCAAGATTTTTGGAAAGAGAACCCATTTAGCTCATCTGGTCTAGGAGCTTTCATACCATCCATCTTGAAAACAATATCTTCAATTTGTCTTCTATAGGTTTAGTTAAGAGTATACCACCCTCTAGAGTGATTTTCTTTGTGATAATACTTGTAAGGTCAGTATCAAGGCTACATTATGAAGTGATAAGCAAAGAAAAGAAGTATCTTATAACTTCCACTTGGATATCATTCTAGTTTTATAGTTGAACTCCCATATGATTAGTAATGGAGCTAATCCTATTTTGGTTTTTTATAGCTAGGAAGGTGTTGAAGAAAGATTTGTTGCATTTGTTACCATCTTTGAGCCAATTAAATCTTGCTCATTGGTGAAGGAGGCAGATAAGAAAGCTAACTATCTACATATATTGAGATGAAGCTATTTTTTCTTTTGAAAGGAGAATAAGATCTTGTGGAGAGATTGCAAAAAACTTTTAGATATTAGCTAGCTCATTCCTAGATTTCATGAAAGCCTAATTAGTGCTTATACCTCTTGAAGAATTGAGAAGACTGAGTTCTTTTTTTTATACCCTTTAACTTTTGAACACAAATAAATTGATTAGTATCCCTATAAATACCAGCAGCACCTTTTCTACAAGCGTCCAAGAACTAGGTTCATTAACCAAAAAGTTATGGAATATGAAAGGGAAAAACCTGGTAGACTTTTGGAATATGTAACATCTCATCACGGATAGGAAGGGTAAAATGGTAATTTAGAATGGGTTACGAGTGTGTAAATGTATCTCGGCATCGTCATGCCTAATATAGCCTTCATATATGCATGGATTGAAATTTTTGCACATGCACATGATTGTACATGCATTCATGACATTTCCTGGCATAAGTGTCTAAATGAGATCTTTTGTGAAAAATGTGTTAATTGTGTTTGAAAAATTGATTTGGAGTGATCTAAGTGTGTTTTCTATTTTTAGCGAATTTTAGAAATTTTTCTGGAATTTTTGGGAATCGATGTTCGGACCGGAAAATTTTCAAGTGAGAGACTGATTGGGTTTCGGTACCGAAAATTTCTGTCTTATGGCACTGGAATTTGGATAAGTAATTTTTGGGATTGTTATTAGAGTCACTAGCATTAGATGGATTATTAATTAATGTGGATTAGGGTTGTTTGATTAAATGGGATTAATTGTGTTTTTGTCTTTTCTTCATTAAGTGACAAGTGTCCCATGCATTAATTGGTTTTGTCTTGTTCCCTCCCTTCCTTACGACATTGCTTGCTCCTTGGAAGGCTTAAAACTCTTTTTGAAAGTTAAAAGCAAGTCCTTCATCCGTAGCTTTCTTCTTTGGTGTTCTCCTCCTTCGATTGTCTTCTTCCTCTCCTCCCATACAAGAAGCTCTACTTGCTACTTGCTTGCTCCTCCTTCCTTGCTTAAAACCAAACTTAAGTGTGATAAGATGATGATGAGTGTTGAGAGGTGAGTGATAACCGTAGGTGAGGAGTAAAGTAGCAATTGCTGTTATTTTGAAGATTT